>JAIFZK010000209.1:730000-737500 GCA_027481765.1 Tenualosa thibaudeaui | reverse complement strand
TGCTGAGCGAAAAGGCGCCCAGACGCACACTTGCACCCGCGGGCCGAGGCATCTCCCTCAGTCATCTGAGCGTTCCGCTCTCGCCTCGAAAGCATCACTCAGAGGCACACAGAGTGTACGGCTACGTGCGTTTGAAACCATTACCCACAGACTCATAGATATGGATTCAGATATACGGTCTGAAAGCACTGCTTAAAGGCTCCAGTGTGTAATGTCAGGATTAGGTATGAGGATGTGTAACTCAATGGCATTTGGTTCCAGGGCCCGGGAGCTGGGCCCCATCAGCAGTGTGTGGACGTGTGCTCATTAAAATGGCATGTCTGGCCTGGTCACCCGTTTCCCACAGACATGGAAAACAGCAAAGAAATGCACCGCACCCAACGCCCCCACAACTCGTTAGCCTGTGCTGTGGAAACATGGATCCATCAAGGCTCTTGCGGGCATCCAAACACGGGCATGATGTGAGAGTTTGTGCATCTGAGCAGAATCATCTCAGGCCATCATTGCGTCACTATTGATCAACATGGTCTCCCTCTGTACCACATTGTCAAGCCTCACTTCTTTCTCTTTCTTTTCTGCTTACCACTCCTGCACTAATTCCCTACCAATGCAACAGTGTAAACACGTGTAGAACTCTACTCACTTTACTCACATGAAGCCAACCCAAGTTTCCTCACATTCTAGCTTCTGTCTGGGTAATGTTCACTTGAACCACACACACACACACACACCCATTACCCACTGAGGGCTGTTAAGCTGCTTTTCTCAGCCATAAGCCGTGGGTCAAAATCCTGCTTCATGATCGCAAAGAAGCTGGAACATAATTGATCTGTTTTCATGATTTCCGCTGTGTTTGCATGGAGGATGATGTGGGATCACTGGCTTTAAAAAGGGTAATTCTGTCTGATGGCCTCCATATGCGCGCACACACACACACACACAAACACACAGCAGGAGTAGCTGATGAGTTATGAAGCAGAACAAGCCTTCAAGCCACACTTAATACCACATCAGTCAAGACAGCATCACCACCATCCCAATTTGCTGCAATTTGCACTCAAAGGAACAGATTGCCCATTCAAAGTGCTCCGTACAGCATCTCTCGCTCATCAGTACAGTAATTAAGCGCATTTTGTAGCCCACAAGATAAGATCCCAACATCTGATCACTAGATTTACATCATTAAAACTGATTAGATGAAATTGAAATTATACCCCACAAAATCTGACCCTTTAATGAAAAACTTCAACAATGTAAATAAACAAAGTAGTCTTTTATTTTAATTACACATAAATTGCACCCAAATGTACAATGCTTAAATAAAACTATTCACATTAATGCACAACAGTAAATGTTTTTTCTGTAAACTAATTTTGAAGTAGCTCCTTAAAGTAGCTTCAAATAAGCTTCAAGGCATAACAAAACATCGCCACCTCATGAGAACATCCAGGATGTCAATCACTGTTTTCCATGGTGATCATAAGAACATGTCCAACTCGTCAAATTCACTGTTTTCCATGGCCTCCTCTGTCCCACTGGTGTCAAAGATGACATCATCCAGGAAGTCGTCGATGGTCAGGAAGTCAGCTGCACGGCCGGATGTTAGGGGAGCGCTGTGCTGCTGTGCACTGGAATGCAGGGACCTCTCCAGAGCGCTGCCAGACATCATTCCACCAATTGTGTCACCTCCGCCGCTCGCCAACATGTCCAGCATGTCCGCTCCGTCTGAGGAAGACACCGTCGACGCTGTGCCGGGAGACATGATCTGTGAGGTGGACGCCGGGCTGCTGGCACTGGAGACGGCCGATGGCGCCACGCTCGGGGGGGCGCTGAAGCTCTGAGGCACCATTCCCCTCTGACGCAGCATCTGGTCAAGCTCGGCTAACTGCTTCTTCTTGGCCTTCAGTTTCTTGAGCAGTTTCAGCCTGAGAGCGGCCGTCTTCAGGTCCTCCGCCGCCGGACTCGGGTCCTTCTTGCTTCTCAACACTGCTGCTGTTGCTGCTGGACCCAGATGAACAACAGACGGAACAGGCTTGGCAGCACCGGTGGTTTTTAACAGACAGGGCTGCTGGGAAGCACCACTAGGTGGAGCCTGGGGTAGAGACTGCTTGGAGAGAAACTGCTTGGTGGCGTATCCAAGCAGCCCCTTCGTGGGGCCACCACTGCCTACTGAACTACTGGACGCCCCCTTCTGTTGAGCCCTGAAACCGCTGAACAGGTGAGGTTTGACAGGGGGCACTTTATTAAGGTCAGGCTTTAGTTTGACTTTGGAGGATTCAGTTGACTTTATCTGATCTACTTTGACCATGGAGTGTGTCACCATGCTTGTACTTGGCTTTGGCAGCAGAGGGAGAGATGACTGCAGCATGGACGGTTTGTTGTGTTTGGGGGAGAGACAGGCTGTGGATGAGACAGAAGAGGATGGGGAAGGCGCCACAGAGGGCGTCTCCATGGATACGGGGAGGGGACCCGGGCTTTGCTGAGGGTAGGAGGCAACAACTGTCGGGAGGATAAGATCAGGTTCCTCAGGAGGTTGGTCAGGTTCAGAAAAATCAGCCTCTATATCCAGGTTCAGTGGGGTAATGCGTTGTGGCATCAGGCTGTCCACTGCAATGGGCCGTGCTGCGGGAGTCTGTGTTGGTGAGGTCTGGGGTGGTGATGAGGTTTGCTTGGTTGATGTTAGGTTGACTGTTGGGGTTTGGACAACAGAGTGTTGCATGGGGACCGGTAAAGGAACCAGAGTTAAATTAATAACTGGTGCCGTCTGCTGAGACGGGTTCTGCGGCGCTGTTCCCATTGTCTGAGATGGGTTCTGTATGGCTGTTCCCACGTTCTGAGACAGGTTATGCGGCGCTGTTCCTATAGTCTGAAACGGGTTCTGTATGGCTGTTCTTGTTAGCTGGGCAGGGTTCTGCACAACCTCTCCGAGCTGCTGTGTTGAGTTCTGCATGACTGGCATTTGACCCTCTATGTTCTGCTCAACTGGGGACTTGAGTTCTAGGTTCTGGTTCGCTGAAGCAGGTCTGTTTGGATCTTGCATGTTTGGAGTGTGTAGGGTTGATGGGAGAATGATCTCTGGAGCTTGCAACTGCCCTGGTTCTGCTGAATCCATTTCTATGTCAAGGTTCAAAGTGATTAAAGTGTCTGGAGGGAGAACATTTAAGGCTTGTGGTTGTGGTGGACTCATCTCTTGTGAGGCTTGAGCTGTAGGCTGTAGGGTTGCTTGGCTGGTCTGTGCTAGGGACTGTCCTCCTGAGGTCTGGACAGGCAGGCTCTGTGCTGGTAGGACCTGCACTGTTGGCATCTGGGTCGCTAGACTTGGTGCTGTTGGCCTCTGGGTTGCTGGGGCCTTCACAGTTTGATTCTGTGTTCTGTGGGAAGTTTGCAGAGTCAGGTTTTCCGAAAAGGTTGGATATGCCAACATTTGAAGAAACTGCTCTGTGCTTTTTACTGCTGGGGTGAGGAGGGCTGGATTTGCTATGGATGGAGGCTCAGCTGAGGTTTGTACAACAGTTTCCATTGGCTTTGATTTCTGATCTGTTCTCGGACTCATTTGCCCTTTCGGCTCTTGCAGTCCTGGGGTTTCTAATGACTGGTTCTGTGTTGCTTGAGTTTGCTGGGGGTTGGGGTTCTCTGAAGGAAGAGTTGAGAGTGTAGAGTTTGGCAGATTTAGAATCTGCGTAGTTAGACTCTGGGCCAGTTGACCTTCCACTTGGATATACACAGTAGTCCCGGGCGCTGCAGAACTGTCTCCAATAACCTGACCTGCTGGAATGAACAGTGTGGTGTTCTGCAGTGAGTTCTTGAATGGAGAACTATCCACTGGCTGTGTTTTCAGTCTTTCTGGAGAGGTTTGTAGTGTCTGCGGTTCTGTTTGTGGTTGTGGCTTCTCTCCTTGATCAATGTTGTTCCGTCTCGAATTGCACTTTGCAACCTTGCGTTCGATCTGTTTGCTGGCAAGCCTCCTGCTTCTCCTTACAACAGCAGGACTGGAGAGTATGGTGACCTGGGCCTCATCAGGCACTGAGGGTTCAGCCGTCTCCTCCACAGCAGGAGACTCCAGGGGTGTGTTCCCATTCGGCCTCTTCTCTTGTGCTTCCTTTGTTGACTCCAGAGCCAAAGTGACAATGTCATTATGGGACAAGCCCTCAAAGGTATCCAGCAGCGTGGTACTGCTTATGGAGATGTCCATCATGCTGGCAGTGCCAGGGTCGCTTGGTTTAAGTGCTGCCACAAGCGTGTCTTCATGCGGGGTCGAGAGAGACAACTCGTGTGACACGACAGTTTCCTCAGCCACGTCCTCAGTTTGACACCCTTCATGCGGGGTCGAGAGAGACAGCTCGTGTGACGTGGTGGTGTCCTTGGCCACGTCCTCAGTTTGACAGTCTGGTGGCGGGGGAATATCAGTTGGGGTGTGCTGTGTAGAGGCCTGGTGTCTGTCTTTGGGTTCAACCTCCCAAAAGACCATGTGTACCTCCTTTACAGGAATGTCCAATTTTGAATGAGGCATGCCTCTTAGATCTGCAAAATCTTCATATGCCATCCAAGACCCTGTGAAGATATTTTTGAGTGGTTCAAGTAGGTCAGAATTATTCTTGGCAATATACATTTCAACCACATCTGCATTAAATTGATGATTCTTTGAATGTACGCCCTGGTATAATACCTCATTCCCCACTCCACCCAGGCAAACCTTTGACATAACACAAATTATGAAGAGTAACAGAAAGGTCAGCATGCACCACCGGTGTTAATAATGGGCTGACATTTAAACGGCACCACAGAAAAGCAGTTTAATTCCAAACTGGGTGGTGCTGGCTGCTTGACAGGACGACCATTCTGGCATTTCAATCCTGCCCTGCTGTAATGCATTACCGTGTGTGTGCGCGCGCATGTAAACACATGGCAGTGGGGTCTCACCATCAGACTTGCGGCACCAGGAGATGTAGACGTCCTCGCAAGCCTTGTGCTGGATCACTGTAGTCACAGCATATTGTGCCTCTGCGTAGCCAAACCAGCAAGCAGTGACATCACTCTGAGGAAAACCCTCAGAAAAGTGCACAGCAAACACTGGGGGTACCCTGTGGATGATGAGGCACATTTCCTTTCAGATCAAATAAATTCAACATATGCAGAGGGAGCATATGGGCATAAATGGTAAGTGGACTGCATTTATATAGCGAGTGCTCAAAGCGCTTTACAGATTGTGCCTCACACACACCCATTCACACACCGCCCGTCTGTGTATGTGTTGAAGGAGTAATGGAATCCTCACCTCTCATGGAGAATTTTCTTCTGGTTAATGCTCTGACAGCGACTGCAAGTGATCTGGACAGGGGGACTCAGAGGATGCCAGTCAGACACAAGATAGGTGTACGCTGTTGCTGTATTAGTACAGCTGGGGGAGGAAGAAGTAATTAGGGATTAAAAGGAGAGAAGCAAAAGCCAAATATGACAACATATTACAATTACCTAGATCAACTTTCAGTGTTTCACAAAATGACTTCCTGACGATAACTCATTCTCGTCACATGTACATGAGAAGAATCCTGAGAGGCAGTGCTGGCTGAAGCACTAGGCCCCTCACCACCCATCCTGGCTGGCTCACCAGGTCCTAGCTTGGGGCAGAGCACTCACCTGCTGCTGGAGATGCAGCCGCATGTCTGGCACTGGCTCTCCCACTGGACCGAGTGCTGGAAGTGCTGTTTAGCGCGGCTGTCCAGCTCCAGGAGAACCGGAAGAGCCAGAGCAGGAACCTCCACTGGCCGCCGTGTGAGTTCTGGAGAGGTGCCGCCAGGGAGAACAGAAATTAGTGTAGCAATCAGAGCTGAACAGGCTGACGATGCAAAGCTTTGAGAATAAAATGGGGTTACTAGTGGCCTCTTACCTCGTTTCTGCTGAAGGGGACGTTCAAGAAGCTTTAAGGTCGAGGATCTGAGATCAGCCAACCTCTTCTCTGCATCTCTGTGGCCATCACCTACTAGAAAAAGAGACAAATCGAATGACGAACATTTAGGGGAAAATGACTCCTTAATTTACTATTGATTGAGATGAATTCATTTTAATGATCTTGTGTGAGGTCTTATTGCACCAGTCCGACCTTTGCAATCATCTTGGGTAATATCAGATGTTAATACTAATAAGATGCCAAACCTGTCTGCATCTGGTGATGGGAGGTGCACAGCTCCAGCACAGGTGATGCATCCTGATTGGGGTTCTTGCGCTTCCTTCCCCGAGAGCGCTTGTCGTTCCGACCCAAGGACAACAGCCAGAGGCTCTTTGTCTGAGCCACCGCCACCAGCAGGGAATCCAGCCAACTCAAATTAGCCCTACTCTTCAGCAATCCAGAACCAGCGCTGGCACCTTCCCCTGCAGGTGACGTGTAGGGCTCCACTGCAGGTTCCTCGTTGGGAGGGATCTCGGCGTGCTGATCCTGCTCCGTGTCCGTGGTGGAGATGCACATAATGGCCTTGGTCTCAGCTCCTGTTGTGGCCTCTGCCTCGGTGATCACCCCCACCATCATCTCCTCCCCCTCCATGGCACTGTTGTCTGCCTCCACAAAGGTGCCATCATCTTTCCTGCTCACTAAGAACTGCCCTACATTCACTTCCTCAGCGTTAGGCTTCTGAGCGTCATCTCTGACCTGCACGGATGAGCTGTGCAGTATGGTGCTACCTGGGGCTAAAGAGGAGCAATGAACGAGAGGCTCTTCAGTTCGGGGCCGCTTGGCTGAGGGGGGCTCAAGGAGTTCGTGGCTGTCTGGAGGAGATGCAGGGTTCTCCAGAATTTCAGGGGTGCTTTGGACAGGTGCAGGGGCTTTAAGGAGTTTGGGGGTGTCTTGGGCAGGTGCAGGAGGTTTGATGAGTTCGGGACTGTCGGGGGCAGGTGCAGAGGGTTTGATGAGTTCTGGGCTGTTAAGGGCTGATGGGGTTTGACCGAGGTGCTGCTGGTCAGGGGTGGTGAGTGCAGGGGTGGTGGAGAGGCTGGCCAACACCGCCTCCAAAGGTCGGCTGACCAGAGGGAAAATACACTGCACGAGTGCAAGTGCGCGTACATACACATACAGACACACACACACACACACACAAAACAGGGAGAGAGAGCATTCAAATCATAACACATCATAAGCACACATCATAGAAATCATGTATATGTATCATGTACAACTATATATGTAACAATATCTATGTGTGTACGTCATGAGAGACTTACCATAGGGCTTGGGCAGAGACGGATGGTCTCCTCATGGTTGATGGCGTATGTGCGCAGAGTGACTGTCTGACCTTTGGCTTTGCACCAGGGGCACGTCTCCTCAGGCACACACCTGTCCTTCTCCTGAGTCTGAAGAACACACATTTGTGAACACACGCGCATGACAAACAGCACATTCACCTCCTCCTAAGGTCCTAGGCCTTAGGATCCAGAACACACTGGCTGTCTGCAGAATGTGAAGGCAAATAAGCAGGCACTAGGGATTCCCATTAGCACAAGAGAGACATT
>JAIFZK010000209.1:710000-712500 GCA_027481765.1 Tenualosa thibaudeaui | reverse complement strand
TCTCTTTCTTTATCCCTCGCTCTCTTACTCTTTTTCCATCCTTCCATCCTCACTGTTTCTGTTTTTCTAGGCCATTTGATTCCTTCTGCAACCCATCCTCTCTCTCTCTCTCCCTCTCTCTCTCTGTCTCTCCCTCTCTCTCTCATTCATACCCTCCTCCCTTCTCAGCTACTTTTCATGCTGTTTTTTACTCTCTCCATAATTTTTTCTCTCACTTTCTCTATCTTGAACTTGTATCTTTTTCTCACTTTGTCTTTGCAGTTTGTTTTTTCTCTCTTTCTTAGTCATCTCCCACTTCATCACTCTCTCTTTGCATCCATTCAACCACCTTTTCAATTCTCTCTCTCTCTCTCTCTCTCTCTCTCTCTCTGCTGTCTCATTGTCATTTCTCCAGATGAGACACACATTACTCATTGAAGAGGGCAGAAAATATGCACTCCTAAATCTGAATGTCTGGCAGTTTGCTGAATTGTAGGCTGCTTGTAAAAGATGTGTAAGGTGTGTGTGTGTGTGTGTGTGTGTGCGCGCATGCGTGCGTGCAAGTTCAGAATAATTAATACCTTCAGCTCCCATTTCACAGGTGTATTTGTATGACCTCTACACAATTCTGAGTGTGCAGGTACTTCATGAGCTTCAATGGCCAGAGAGGCTGTTTCTCTGAGGAGTTTAGTATGGTTAGTAGGTTAAGTATGGATCATATAGTATGGTCAATAAGTATGGTTCATATAGTGTGGTAAATAAGCTGTTGAGTAGTTTGAGGAATTTAATCAGAGTGCAGTTTTGTGTGTGTGTGTGTGCGTGTGCATGCATCTGTGTGTGTGTTTGAAGAGCTGGATGGAGTGTAAACTAGTACTTTACAGGAAAATATATTTTAATAAGTTGGACTGAGATGTTTGTGTGTGTGTGTGTGTGTGTGTGTGTGTGTGTGTGTGTGTGTGTGTGGTGAGCTGAATGGAGCATTACCATTGAGAACCATTCAAATGTAAGAATTCAAAAGAAATGTGTTCTCCATGTAATGGATACCTCTGGCCTCCCTTGATCCTGCTTGATCTGGCCCAGTTCTGGCTGATCTGGCCCAGTTCTGGCTCAGGAGGTGTTGGAGTGTAGAGACTGAAGAGCTGCATACATCAACATTTAGGATGCTGTTGGTGTGTGTTGAATCCTTTATGAGGTATGTGTGTGTGTGTGTGTGTGTGTGTGTATGACTGTTGCCGTGTAACATCTTTGACTGAGTGGTATGACTTGTAATGGCGGTCGTTTCCTCGAGCGTTAACAATGACTCGGAGGCCAGTTTCCCGCCGTAAGTGTCCTCATCTCTCAGTGACGCCACGCTGTGGGCGGACCACAGGGAGAATGCTAATGAGCACCGCCGCAACTCTCAACATCGTCTTACACATGCAAGTCAGGCGCTTTCATGTACAGAGGATAAATAATTCTCACACATGCACACACACACACTCACACAGCAATCTACGAAGGATGTCAGAATCAAGGTTCTCCTGACTGGTGTCCTAGAAAGAGCTTAGAGGGGAAATGGTGACAAAACCTTCTCTGGTTTTAGTAGTAAGCTTGGAAAGATGCTGAGATAAGGCTTATTGCTTTGTGAATTAAAGGAGAAATCTGGTGTGAATCAATCCATAACCCTGTTGTTCCAGGTCACAGAGTGATGTAATAGATCATAGACCCAGTAACCCTCCGAATAACCTTCAATTAACATAGACCGAATAGGACTCTGGACTAGGAAACTGAACGTAAGTTTCTATGCCCCCTTCAGTTAAGGTCAGCTGCTGGTTCCTGTTAGGTCTATGATGTAGCGTATGTTCTCTTTCTTTTCCCACAGCACTCGGTGACCTCGTACAATTATTAAAAATTGGGTTATGGATTGATTCACACTGGATTTCTCCTTTAATACTGGTTATATATTTTTTCTCCACATGAGTTGGTAGAGCACCTGTAGGCCAGTGGATCAGTATGGACTGTAAGACAGGTGGACATCACTCCGTCCACCTCACAGGAACAATGAAGACACAGATCACTTGGCAGAGGACTAGCAAACAAATGAGTTGACATGCAGCTTTCAATAGTGTCAGTTATGAACACTACACACACACACACACACACAAATTTATGCTGAGATGGCAGAGCACACAACTCCATTGGGCCTCTTGTGTAGGCTGGTACTAAATCAATACCTGTCTTTTTAGTGTCTGAGAAACAGCCCTCAAAATCTTTGTTTGCGGGACGTTTTTATCTGGCTCTGAGCCTCTCCCTGATACCTGCTGCACACACACACACACACACACACACACACACAAACACACACACACACATTTTTATCTGGCACTGAGCCTCTCCCTGACGCCCGCTGCACACACACGCACACACACACACACACACACACACACACACACACACACATTGTTATCTGGCACTGAGCCTCTCCCTGACGCCCACTGCCATCCATCAACATTGCATGACTGAGCTTTGCCTAGCTGGACCC
>JAIFZK010000209.1:700000-705000 GCA_027481765.1 Tenualosa thibaudeaui | reverse complement strand
AATCTGCCTTCGAAGGTTTTCACACTAATGCTGATTCCCCCTTTTCAGTGAAATCCCTGAGCCAATAATAACAACACCTACAGCACATTATCTACAATGGATTGAAGTAAAACTAAACATAAACAAATATGTAATTACAAAATAAATATATCTTGTAATATGGTGCATTACTATGCAATTACATATACTTTTGGAAATATTCAGGATTACAGTTTCAGTTCCACCTGAATAGCGCTGCCTATATGTATATGGCTATATGTTATATGGCTATATGTATATGGCTATATGTTATATGGCTATATGTATATGGCTATATGTTATATGGCTATATGTATATGGCTATATGTATATGGCTATATGTTATATGGCTATATGTATATGGCTATATGTATATGGCTGTGATCAAGTCTGATGCTATTGTGGTCAAGTCTGATGCTATTGTGATCAAGTCTGATGCTATTGTGGTCAAGTCTGATGCTATTGTGATCAAGTCTGATGCTATTGTGGTCAAGTCTGATGCTATTGTGATCAAGTCTGATGCTATTGTGGTCAAGTCTGATGCTATTGTGGTCAAGTCTGATGCTATTGTGGTCAAGTCTGATGCTATTGTGATCAAGTCTGATGCTATTGTGATCAAGTCGGATGCTATTGTGGTCAAGTCTGATGCTATTGTGATCAAGTCTGATGCTATTGTGATCAAGTCTGATGCTATTGTGATCAAGTCGGATGCTATTGTGGTCAAGTCTGATGCTATTGTGATCAAGTCGGATGCTATTGTGGTCAAGTCTGATGCTATTGTGATCAAGTCTGATGCTATTGTGATCAAGTCTGATGCTATTGTGATGCATCTAATTGGTTCTCCTATCATGTTTGAATGCCAACCATTAATTACTGGATCTACAGCCTAAAAGCCGTCTGTGCTGCAGTTGCCAGATGGTCTGCAAGGTCAGATAGAAACTCCAATGTGGTCCAAGGCTGCAATTCAAACAGAAGAAAAAAAAAACATGGTACATTGTGCAAAGTATGTAGCAAGTATATAGTAGGATAAGAGTATGGAGCAAGTATAAAGTAGGATAAGAGTATGTAGCAAGTATAAAGTAGGATAAGAGTATGTAGCAAGTATATAGTAGGATAAGAAAGGCATGCATGCATTCTGTGTGCTCTGTGCATGCCATGTCATTTCCTTTCATAAGCAGTTAGGTACACCTAGCCTAACCCATGGGTGTGGTAGAGTTTAGCAGGCTACTGTTTAGGTTAATCCATGAGTAATTGGCCCAATTAGCACAGCAAACAGGGGCACACACACACATGCTCAGTCCCACTTGAATACAGCTTATTCAGCTTAAAGCTTATTCAGTGATGTTTATCAAGTGCTGTAAGTGTGTTTGATTCAGCAGTTATAGTTATGCAAAGACTTGTGTTTTGTTTTGGAAAAATAAAAAAAACTGCATGGGAATAAAACAGATCTCACTTTAAAGAGGTTTGAAGTCTGACTCTGCTGTTGCTGTGTTGAGGGATCAGTAGTCAGTGTTGAGCTGTGCTGTAAGGCTAACACTGACAGGTTTCAAAATTCAAAAATGCATTTGAGAACAGTTGAAAAGTAATCTGAAAGTAATCAAAAATGCAATTAATTACATTACTTTGATCAAGTAATTGCGATAGTTACACTACTATTACTTTTTAGATAGGGTAACTTGTAATTGTCATAAAAGTACATTTTTAAAGTACTTTACACTGGAGTGGTTAAAATACATTTAATAACACCGCAGCATGGGCTTCATTTTTAGTGGACAGCTTTTGCTTCAGTAACAAAACATACCTGAGTGTGTGTGTGTGTGTGTGTGTGTGTGTGTGTGTGTGTGTGTGTGTGTGTGTGTGTGTGTGTGTGTGTGTGTGTGTGCGTACGCACGTGTGTGTGTGTGTGTGTTTGTGTTTTCTTCATCTCTACTTTTAGGTCTTTTCTTCTAAAACTCCACCAGCACCTGAGAAATTAATAACACACACACACACACACAGACACACACACACACATACAGACGTGCACCACACACACAGACACACACACACACACACACACACACACACAGACGTGCACCACACACACACACAATCAGCACAAAGATGAAGTCTGGTGTGCAGGGGCCCTCACCTCTATTTTTAGTTTGATTTTACATTTCTCTGTTCTGTTTCTTTCTTTTGTCTTTCTCTTTTCTCCCTCTGCCTTTTCTTCTTGCTGACTGTGCTTAGGGCACTCCAGCTAATGAGCTACTGTTATGAAAACAATTCCTGTGTGTGTGTGTGTGTGCATATATCTGCCAACCTTGGCCCAATTAGTCTATGCATAGTTAGATATCACAGAGCATTTTATCCTGTTCCCCTGTCTGAGGTGTGTGTGTGTGTGTGTGTCTGTGTGTGTGTGTGTGTGAGAGAGAGAGAGAGAGAGAGTGGGAGTGCTGAACACAAGTCAGAAGCCAGAGGATTTAGAAAATGCTGTTTTGACATATGCTCTGGAAATCCACTCTAAAACAGAAATATTGCTCACTCTGCAACAGGATGGACTTTTTTGCTCTCCATAGTGTGGGGCTCATCAGATCACACTGTGGTCTGAAGGAGTGTGTGTGTGTGTGTGTGTGTGTGTGTGTGTGTGTGTGTGTGTGTGTGTGTGTGTGTGTGTGTGTGTGTGTTTTACCTCTTGTTTAATACATTGGTGTAGTGTAGGATGTGCAAAACTAGAATGATAGAGCTGAGAAAATAGAAAGAATTGTGGAGAGAGAGAGAGTTAGATAGATAGATAGATAGATAGAGAGAGAGAGAGAGAGAGAGAGAGAGAGAGAGAGAGAGAGAGAGAGAGATTGATTGAATATAGACAGACAGGTAACCTAGGATATCAGAGAGAGAGAGAGAGAGATTGATTGAATGTAGACAGACAGGTAACCTGGGATATCAGAGAGAGAGAGAGAGAGAGATTGATTGAATGTAGACAGACAGGTAACCTTCAGAGTCTTAATGGCATAAAGAGGAAACATCTTGGCAATACTCTTAATACTGTTTGTGTGTGTGTGTGTGTGTGTGTGTGTGTGTATGAATTACTGTTTGCACTTCAGTGTATTTGCCAGTGTATGTCTTGGGGACGAAGTGCATTTGCGTGTGTGTGTGTGCATGTGTATGTTTGTGCATATGTGTGCACATGTGTGTGGTGTGTGTAGGATTGGATGGGGGTGGGAGAGTGTTTTGCAGATGACAAACCTGTCAGCAGGTTTTAATGGAAGAAACCTTCAGGGAAATCTCTGTAGTGCTGGAGAGCAACAAGCTAGCACTTTCCCCCTTTTGGCAAACTCATTCTCTCTCTCTCCCTTTCTCTCTCTCTCTCTTTCTCTTTTGGCCAAGAAAGCCAAGATGGCTGCCTTCCTACGCATAAGCACATTTCCTGCAGAGCTGAGTGCTTTACTCAACTTCACAGCCTATATCACCTTAGCACACACACACACACACACACACACACACACACACACAATCCATCCACCTTTTAGTCATTAGTGCTCACTATTAGAGTGGTATCTCAGAGTAGCACTACCTTCCACTTTGAGCGTGGGTCTGACGCTTGTTGCAGTGTCACTGATGTCTCTCCACTCACAGGAGACACACTGATGTCTCACCACTCACAGGAGACACACTGATGTCTCACCACTCACAGGAGACACACTGATGTCTCTCCACTCACAGGAGACACACTCATGTCTCTCCACTCACAGGAGACACACTGATGTCTCTCCACTCACAGGAGACACACTGATGTCTCTCCACTCACAGAAGACACACTGATGTCTCTCCACTCACAGGAGACACACTGATGTCTCACCACTCACAGGAGACACACTGATGTCTCTCCACTCACAGGAGACACACTGATGTCTCTCCACTCACAGGAGACACACTGTCTCACCTATGGACCTATGCTCCTCGGTCATGTGATGACATAGCAGATCATAGCCTATAGTGCAGACCAAACAGTATGCTTTGTCGAGTATGCTGTATTTATCCAAGCAGTATGCTGTGTGAAGTATGCTGTATTTATCCAAGCAGTATGCTGTGTGAAGTATGCTGTATTTATCCAAGCAGTATGCTGTGTGAAGTATGCTGTATTTATCCAAGCAGTATGCTGTGTGAAGTATGCTGTATTTATTAGTAGTTGGCCTTTCACTTGCAAAAACAACAAAAAAAGAGTGAGTGATTTGTAGTCCATGAGAAGAATAATAAATGGGAATGTTGATTAATATTATTATTATTATTATTATTATTATTAGTAGTAGTAGTAGTAGTAGTATTAATAATCTAATTGTATGATTGTTGGTGCACATGTATGAGGTGGGTGGGTGAGTGTGAACCATTCTAGTGTGTGTTTTATGTCAATATGGTGCCACAAATGAAGCAGGCAGTGTCTCTGTGCTGGAGACAGTTAGCCGTGTGTGTGTTAGCCATGTGTGTGTTAGCCATGATGCTGGGAATCACATACACAGTAAGGGCTTCAGGTAGAGGCTTTGGGTGAGGGCTTCAGCACCATTGACTTTAAGTGAGGGCTTCAGGTGGAGGCTTTGGGTGAGGACTTCAGGTGGACCCTTTAAGTGAGGACTTCAGGTGGACCCTTTAAGTGAGGACTTCAGGTGGAGGCTTTGGGTGAGGACTTCAGGTGGAGGCTTTAAGTGAGGACTTCAGGTGGACCCTTTAAGTGAGGACTTCAGGTGGACCCTTTAAGTGAGGACTTCAGGTGGAAGGTTTGGGTGAGGACTTCAGGTGGACCCTTTAAGTGAGGACTTCAGGTGGACCCTTTAGATGAGGACTTCAGGTGGACCCTTTAAGTGAGGACTTCAAGTGGAGGCTTTAAGTGAGGACTTCAGGTGAACCCTTTAAGTGAGGACTTCAGGTGGAAGCTTTGGGTGAGGACTTCAGGTGGACCCTTTAAGTGATGACTTCAGGTGGACCCTTTAAGTGAGGACTTCAGG
>JAIFZK010000209.1:675000-677500 GCA_027481765.1 Tenualosa thibaudeaui | reverse complement strand
CATGACTGAGCCAGACTGATCTTAACTACGCTACGCTATGATACCAATCATGACTGAGCCAGACTGATCTTAACTAGGCTACGCTATGATACCAATCATGACTGAGCCAGATTGATCTTAACTATGCTACGCTATGATACCAATCATGACTGAGCCAGACTGATCTTAACTAGGCTACGCTATGATACCAATCATGACTGAGCCAGATTGATCTTAACTATGCTACGCTATGATACCAATCATGACTGAGCCAGACTGATCTTAACTATGCTACGCTATGATACCAATCATGACTGAGCCAGACTGATCTTAACTATGCTACGCTATGATACCAATCATGACTGAGCCAGACTGATCTTAACTAGGCTACGCTATGATACCAATCATGACTGAGCCAGACTGATCTTAACTAGGCTACGCTATGATACCAATCATGACTGAGCCAGACTGATCTTAACTATGCTACGCTATGATACCAATCATGACTGAGCCAGACTGATCTTAACTACGCTATGCTATGATACCAATCATGACTGAGCCAGACTGATCTTAACTAGGCTACGCTATGATACCAATCATGACTGAGCCAGACTGATCTTAACTATGCTACGCTATGATACCAATCATGACTGAGCCAGACTGATCTTAACTATGCTACGCTATGATACAATCATGACTGAGCCAGACTGATCTTAACTACGCTACGCTATGATACCAATCATGACTGAGCCAGACTGATCTTAACTACGCTATGGTATGATACCAATCATGACTGAGCCAGACTGATCTTAACTAGGCTACGCCAATCATGACTGAGCCAGACTGATCTTAACTAGGCTACGCTATGATACCAATCATGAGGGAGCCAGACTGATCTTAACTATGCTACGCTATGATACCAATTATGAACTTAAAATGATGGCAACACAATAATTGGTTTACGCTCATAACTAACTCCCAATTGTACCACAATGAGTCTGTAGGTTTGGCTTTTGCAATCTCATTCTAATCTTGAGCTGGGTCTCAAGAAATTCTACACCTTCAAGAAACTCTTGAAGACTCAGCTCTTCGAAGAATATCTCCTGTCTTGAATTCTGAATACCAGGAATGCACTTAACCTCTTATTCCTAATCTCTCTGTACTGCACTTTTATTACACTAATGCACTTTCAACTTAAAATACTGCAAATGTTATGTTAGCAATACGCACTCTTTGTTAGTTTTTCATTGGATAAAAGCGTCTGCTAAAGTGTACATGTAATGTAAAAGTAATGTAAAAGAGTGAAAAGGTGGGGAGGTCTGTTCCTTCAGACAAGCAGCACTCAATGATTCAAGATTTTTTTTTTTGGCCTATTGTCATACTGTCCAGAAATACTGGGTGTAACACATGCAATAGAGATCTAATTGGGTGTAACACACACAATAGAGGAGGGACTGACTGGTGACATATTTATTTTATTTATTTATTTTTAAGTTCTGGAGCCCAGGAAAATGAGTAATCTAGGAATTGAGTGTTTTTTGGATGCAGATATGGATGTAGAAACAAGAGTTATCAAAGACCTGAGGGGTCTTTCTAGAAATGGATCCCAAAATAGAACCCGTCTAGGAAATGGGCTGGATTTTACCCTTATGAACCCAGAAATCGGAGCAGAGGAGTAGAGAGGGACCCAGGAATAAGCAGCAGTCTACTGACTGTTGAATAAGGAGCAGAGTACTGACTGTTGGATAAGGAGCAGAGTACTGACTGTTGAATAAGGAGCAGAGTACTGACTGTTGAGAGGGACCCAGGAATAAGGAGCAGAGTACTGACTGTTGAGAGGGACCCAGGAATAAGGAGCAGTGTACTGACTGTTGAGAGGGACCCAGGAATAAGGAGCAGTGTACTGACTGTTGAGAGGGACCCAGGAATAAGGAGCAGTGTACTGACTGTTGAGAGGGACCCAGGAATAAGGAGCAGAGTACTGACTGTTGAGAGGGACCCAGGAATAAGGAGCAGAGTACTGACTGTTGAGAGAAACTAAAATGTGCTCACTCATCATCTATTTTGGAGGGAGACCCACTATCTCTTTCTGTTCTTTCTCTCTTGTGCTGTGTGTGTGTGTGTGTGTGTGTGTGTGTGTGTGTGTGTGTGTGTGTGTGCCCTCTGTGTGAGTGTCAGTACAAGGATATTTTGGGAACATGAGGCCATTAGTGGAGCCTCTCTCAGTGACTGCCAGCTGCTGGAGAAGGCCTAATGTACGTCACCAAGACACATTAGCCTATTAGCCACTATAGCTACATTAATCACATTAACCTATTATGTTTATGTTTATGATTACTGTTTGTTTAGCCTGTAGCCACATTAGCCTATTAGCCACATTAGTTGCATTAGCATATTAGCTACAATAATCACAATACTGTGTTAGCCATATTAAAAACACATTGCATCATGTCTTATGCACATTCCTCTGCTCATCCTCTGCTCAAAATGGGATAGATATAACTGTGTGTGTGTGTGTGTG
>JAIFZK010000209.1:647500-660000 GCA_027481765.1 Tenualosa thibaudeaui | reverse complement strand
GACATGCATTTCCACAGGTTTCAGCACCAAAACTTGTATAGCAAATTGTTACCATGGTTACATTCACTGAGCCTTGGTCCAGGGGGCGGTAACTTTTTTGACATGTAGCCTCTTATTTACTGTCATTTCAAAACATTAATTCTGACACTCCAAGGCAAAAACAGATGTCGGCTAAAATAGTCAAAATTTTCATTTTAGTATCATTTCACGCTTTCACATTATGAATGAACCCGGTCAAAATTATACCATTTCATAATATACTTTTGTTGAGACAATGTATTCAAGTCAGTGTAAAGCTAGCTATGGTGGTATTGACCAGAGCAGGTAAGTTGGTACCTAGAAAGAATGTGTTCCATATTTGCATTATGGTAAACAAAACTAACTCAGAAATACATACATTCACATACATATATACATACATACATACATACACACATACATACATACATACATACATACATACATACATACATACATACATACACACATACATACATACATACATACATACATACATACATACATACATACACACATACATACATACATACATACATACATACATACATACATACATACACACACATACATACATACGTGCATGCATACATACGTACATGCACACACACACACACATACACACATGCATACATACATACATACATACATACATACATACATACATACATACATACATACATACATACATACATACATACATACATACATACATACATACATACATACATACATACATACATACATACACACACACACATACATACATACATACATACATACATACATACATACATACAAACATACATGCATACATACATATATACATACATACATACATACATACATACATACATACATACATACATACATACATACATACATACATACATACATACATACATACATACATACATACATACATACATACATACATACATACATACATACATACATACATACATACATACATACATACATACATACATACATACATACATACATACATACATACATACATACATACATACATACATACATACATACATACATACATACATACATACATACATACATACATACATACATACATACATACATACATACATACATACATACATACATACATACATACATACATACATACATACATACATGCACACACACACGTCTCTTCAAGTCAGTTGTTTGTTGGTTTGTGTCATGCGTCCTGTGTGGTGTTCTAGCCAGAACCTTGTTGCAGTTATTGGCTGTATCCTGCTTTAAACTCTGATAGCATCCCTCTGTAATTGAGACCACATTGTTGTCCTTATTATTTAAAGAACTACCAGCATCAGTCACTGTCTCCTGAATTAAATAATCACGCAAATTAGTAATGCAAACATTGTCCTTGAGCTTAAATGATTAAAGGACACTTAAGTAAATACGGGTCTTTAGAAGCCCACTTATCCCTGCTCTGGGTGTTCACCACCATTACTCATCAGAACACCACCAGAATTATTTACCCTTTAAGGCAAACCTGGGATTGATTGACACCACACGTCAAACCTGCAGTTTAGAAAATATGGTTTATGTTTTCAGTTAACTTGCAAACATTCACAGCTGGCACATAACAGCTTTAGTGTTCTAAAGGGCTCATCTTTAACAAAAGATTGAATCAATCTTGTGTGTCACGTGTGTCTGCGCTAATTTTAAAAGATTAATTTTTAGGAAAGATATTGCATTACATTTACTCTGTCTCCCATAAGTTGGAGAAAATGACAAACATTATGGGACCTGAAATCTCTGCAGTGACTGTAAAAAGAATTAGCGCAGACACTCTTTCTCACACACACACACAATTATTTGGTGATATGTTAGGAGGATCTTGATATATGTTAGGCTAACACATTATCTGTGTTAGCATTTTGGGTTCTGTGTGTGTGTGTGTGTGTGTGTGGTGTGTCCATGTTCACCTCTTAGGCAGCGTGTGTGTGTGTGTGTGTGTGTGTGTGGTGTGTCCATGTTCACCTCTTAGGCAGCGTGTGTGTGTTCTGTGTGTGTGTGTGTGTGGTGTGTCCATGTTCACCTCTTAGGCAGCGTGTGTGTGTTCTGTGTGTGTGTGTGTGTGTGGTGTGTCCATGTTCATCTCTTAGGCAGCGTGTGTGTTCTGTGTGTGAATAATAGGGATACCATGGAGCTGGGTGGTGTTGCTATTAGTCTGTGAAGGTTACCTCTCCTGCCAGGCACTGCTCTTCATTCATTCATTCTTTAAAAGTGTGATTTCATTCCTTTTTTTCCGCGTAAATGAGGCGGGCTGGGGTGGGGGTGCGGTGGGGGTGGGGGTGCAGTGGGGTGGGCTGCACCCTCGGGCCTCTGCGTCAGCCGGGCCTCATTAATGTAACTAGCTGGGTCCAGACCTGGGGGACACGAGACAGGGACGTTTAACTTTCAATTGGTCCCCAACATGGCAGGGTGTCCACATCCCTCTCAGTCCTCACATCAAGTGCCAATTCAGCGGGTATTTAAACCCCTACCAGGAGCCAAGTAAGATCATAACACTCACTCACACACAGCTACACTTACACACACGCACGCACTAGCACACACGCACACACACAAACACACACACACACACACACACACAGAGGAATGTGGAGTCATGCTAACCTTGAAAATTCCAGCCTGTGACCATTAAGAAAGAAAGAGAAAAAGACAGTGAAAGAGAAAAAAGAGAGGGGGGGTCCTTGAAGGCCTTTTTCTCTGAATGTTGTGTAAAGTGAGTGTTTGACCAGAGGAGTGGAGCAGTAATTAGTGTGTGTACCGAGTGTGATTACTTTATCCAAGAGCCCACGGCCAAACGTTTGAATTGTGGCACATAATTGCACAAGGACGCCTCCAACAGACATGATTCATTAGCACACACAAGTCATGCAGCAGTCAGCCACACATAACAGAAATCAACAGTGTTCATTTATGTGTGTGTGTGTGTGTGTGTGTGTGTGTGTGTGTTTTCTGTCTTTGAGAATACAGTGATTAAACACAGCAGTCTAAGATCTCTTTTTTTTATCATTATTATTTCATATTGATCAGTGTCCTTCAAAGGTTTGGGGAGATATTTGCACTGAAAGCAAACCTACTTCTCCTTTTCCCACTCCTCTTACTCCTCTTCTCACTCCTCTCCTCTTCCCACTCCTCTTACTCCTCTTCTCACTGCTCTCCTCTCCTCTCCTCTTCTCACTGCTCTCCTCTTCTCACTCCTCTCCTCTTCTCACTCCTCTCCTCTTCTCACTGCTCTCCTCTTCTCACTGCTCTCCTTTTCTCACTCCTCTCACTCCTCTCCAATACAAATGAGGCTAATTAGCAAAACACTGGAGAATGGAACATGGTCTGGGCAATCAGATGTCTACATGTCTACTCTCTCTCTCTCTCTTTCTCTAGCTCCAATGTGTGGGGGGCAGCTAAGAGGTCCGAGTGGAATCATCACATCCCCAAACTTCCCTGTCCAGTATGACAACAATGCCAACTGTACCTGGGTCATCAGTGCCTCGGACCCCTCAAAGGTAGACAGGACAGTTCTCTGCTCAGGCAATGTGTGAGATGAACCATACTCTGTGATTCAGTCACCCTCACTGGCACACTGGCTTTTGATGGAGATTTACATGCTTAGGTAGAGATGTGTAAGTAGTTGTGATGTGTGTTAGACAAATGGCTTTTGTGTGCATCTGTGCCACTTGGCCAGTTGCATGCAAATCACACTTAAGTCGTAGCATTATCAGTCCCTACACATGACGCAAGCATTGAGAACTCTGTTGGTGTACACAGAGTGTATGTAAACTGTGTAGGGACTCTGACAGCCAAAGTGTCATGTTATGTTGGGTCTTTTCAGCGTTTTAAAATGAGTGATTTGAATGCATCTGGTCAAGCGGTGCTGGTACGCTCACTGAAAGCCATTATACATATAAATTATTTATTTATGTATTTATTTATTATAAGCTATAAATGCAAATGGAGCTAAAACCAAAAAACCCAAAACTACCAACATAATTTTGCTTTTAAATGAAAGTTTGACTCAAGCTCACGCTGAAAAATACCCTTAATAGATGAATAGATAAAAGATACTTGAGGCCTATTTTCCTGTCAGATTCCTTGTCAGAAAGTGGAAAGTGATATTAGAAACATCTGATGTGACTGCGTCTTTGAATTCTACAGTAGAAACATATTAACCAAGTTTCAAAGCTGCACATGCCATATTCAAATGAGCCATTGATGCTCAAATTTGGACCTAATGGCAAATTTGCTGATGTTGGCCATTTTGAATAATTTATTATGAAATGAATGAATAGGGGTGAATCAAAGGCCACACATTGATATGAAGAGGAAAATAGACTTACTTATTCTAAAACATGACCTGTCTCCTGTGCCTCAGGCCGCTGTTACACTTTAACCCTTAGATGTTCTAGGGGAGACGGGTCCTAAAGTAATTAATAAACATAAGTGGCTTTGGATGTGTCTGCTAAATGCATACATGTAAAATATAGAATGAACAGAACACTAGAGAAGAGGAGGAAGTTAAAGGATGGGGTAGAGAGAGAACTTATTTACAGTTTTGGCATTGCTGACTTGTGTTTTTTGCATGAAGAAATGGCAGGGAGAAATAGATTAGCAACCAACAGTAATAACTGTAGTGTTTACCTAGCTTTAGGTCATAGCTTTAGCTTATTATTTCCTTGTTTACTACTTTGTTTTTAATTTGATATACAAAGCAAACACCATAATGTGCTTCTTTAATTATGCTTCACTGTCCAAAGCTCTAAACACAGATGAGTGACTGCACATTTACCGTTCTAATGGTCATTAGACTGCGTATTATCAATGTGTGGCCTTTGATTCACCCCTATTAGGCATTAAATGCATTAGCATTTGTGCATTTAATTTGGCCTGACTGTTAAACATTATGTGTGCATATAAGATTGCACACAGTTGTTGTTGTTTTTTACATTCATTTATTGTTTATTTCTTTGTTTCTTTTTTGTTTGTTTATTAGTCAAGCTAGTACTCCCATCCAAGGCAATAGATAAAGACTTATAAATAAATAAAGACTTGCAGTTGACCAGTGCAATTCTGTGGCATGAAGGTTAGCATGTGAAAAGTCTATGTTTGTCTGACTCATGGCTGTCTCTGACACTGAGCTGATGGATGCTCAGTGTCCATCACGGACAACACAGAAGCATAACATCTGTTATGCTGTGACTCTCAATTGGACAGCTAAAGCAGGACGCTAGTCAGACAGCTAAAGCAGGACGCTAGTCAGGCAGCTAAGGCAAGACGCTAGTCAGACAGCTAAGGCAAGATGCTAGTCAGGCAGCTGAGGCAGGACGCTAGTCAGGCAGCTAAGGCAAGATGCTAGTCAGGCAGCTAAGGCAAGATGCTAGTCAGGCAGCTAAGGCAGGATGCTAGTCAGACAGCTAAGACAGGATGCTAGTCAGGCAGCTAAGGCAAGATGCTAGTCAGGCAGCTAAGGCAAGATGCTAGTCAGGCAGCTAAAGCAGGATGCTAGTCAGACAGCTAAGACAGGATGCTAGTCAGGCAGCTAAGGCAGGACGCTAGTCAGGCAGCTAAGGCAAGATGCTAGTCAGGCAGCTAAGGCAAGATGCTAGTCAGGCAGCTAAGGCAGGATGCTAGTCAGACAGCTAAGGCAGGAAGCTAGTCAGACAGCTGAGGCGGGACGCTAGTCAGGCAGCTAAGGCAGGATGCTAGTCAGGCAGCTAAGGCAAGATGCTAGTCAGGCAGCTAAGGCAGCATGCTAGTCAGACAGCTAAGGCAGGACGCTAGTCAGACAGCTAAGGCAGGATGCTAGTCAGGCAGCTGAGGCAGGATGTGAGTCAGGCAGCTAAAGCAAGATGCTAGTCAGACAGCTAAGGCAGGATGCTAGTCAGGCAGGTAAGGCAGGACGCTAGTCAGGCAGCTAAGGCAGGATGTGAGTCAGGCAGGTAAGGCAGCATGCTAGTCAGGCAGCTGATAGACAGTTGCATCAGGCCATTCTTCTAGCCTAAAACATTAAACAGCTCATTTTGACACCACGGCTATACTGCTAGATTAGTAAACTAGCATACATTCACTGCTAGATTAGTAAACTAGCACACATACACTGCTAGATTAGTAAACTAGGTTAGATATTAAAGGGACATGAAATTGATAAATGGATGAAAGCAGCACACCTTGTTCTCTGATGTTAGAATAGAATGTATTCTACTTCAATTTCTCACAAATAACCTCAAATGCAATTTTATAAGCATAATTAAAACCTTATCCTTAGGCTATGAAATAGTCCTTTTGACCAAATGGCATCCACAATTGAACTACAACGCCTTTGCACTATTTGTGATATTTGATCACTTGTAGGCTTTTTCTTCTAATTCGCCCAAGTTTTAGTGCCTATTTTTTTTTTTATTCAAGATTTACATATAAAAGAGGGCACAACCACCGCTCAAGTTCATGAGGCTCTTCGGCCATGCATGACCTCTCCAAAGCCCAAGCAAAAATTGTTTCATTGGTTTCAAAAAAAGGTCTCATTTAATACTGGCACGGGGCAAGTATGCATATATACATGCATGCCTAAATATTGTATAAATTTGAACACAAGGCTGGTTGGTGTTTTAGCAGCTATGCTAGGCTACCCTTACCCATAAGCCAAACTGCTACAAATAGTGGGTGTTTTGGGGAGCTGCTGAGAAAAGCACATTGTGTGTGCTGTGGTATCTGACAGCTGTTGCAGAGGCCTCATCAGGTGTTTTACCTCATACCTCACCTGGCAAGAAAAAAAGGCTGCAGTCTGGACATGCATTTCTCCTGTATTACCCCCCTCACTTCCTGTGTGTGTGTGTGTGTGTGTGTGTGTGTGTGTGTGTGTGTGTATGTGTACCCTGTAACCCCTGTC
This sequence comes from Tenualosa thibaudeaui, assembly GCA_027481765.1. Lineage (NCBI taxonomy): Eukaryota > Metazoa > Chordata > Actinopteri > Clupeiformes > Clupeidae > Tenualosa > Tenualosa thibaudeaui. The sequence continues at coordinate 653,063 of JAIFZK010000209.1, read as the reverse complement.
ACCCTGTAAAAGAGTCAATCAATATCTGTCAGGGTTTTCCACCTGCAGGTGTTGGATCTGTTTGACGCAGAGCAGGAAGAGTCAAACCTCTGAGAGGCAGAGATACATACGGTACTGTGGAGCTCCCCTCTCAGACATGACTGAGAGAGAGAGAGAGACACTAAGACAGACATGGACAGATCATATTCACAGTTCACTGGAGCTCTTCTCTCTAACATTAGAGAGAGAGAGACAGACACACAGACAGAGAGAGAGAGAGAGAGAGAGAGACACTAAGACAGACAGGGGCAGATCATATTCACAGTTCACTGGAGCTCTTCTCTCCAACATTAGAGAGAGAGAGAGACAGACACACAGACAGAGAGGGAGAGAGAGAGAGAGACAGACACACAGACAGAGAGAGAGAGACACTAAGACAGGGGCAGATCATATTCACAGTTCACTGAAGATCTCCTATGGAACATGACTGAGAGAGAGAGTGATAGAGAGAGAGAGAGAGGGAAAGAGAGAGAGAGCGAGAGAGAGAGACAGACACACAGACAGAGAGAGAGAGAGACAGACACACAGACAGAGAGAGAGAGAGACAGAGACAGAGTTCCACTTATCTGGTGATCTGACCCAGAATGCTGTCTCCCCACCCTTGGCACTTGTCATTAGCCCGGGTGTTTACCATAGGACAGACAGACTGCAATTTGCATTTATATAAGCTTTTTCATCAGGCCTCTCTCCCCAAAACATTGCCAATCTGGAGGAAATGTGGCAGCCAATTTGAAGCGGGGGAGTAGTCAGCGCCGCTTAGACTTGTTTGTTTACTTATTTATTTAATGGCTTAGTTTTTCAGCTAGCAGCTGACTAGCAGCGACTGTAGCCCAGCTCTGGGCTGGATCTGGCGACGTGTGTTCTGGCTGTGGCTCACCTGCACCCTGGCCTTCCTCAGCTCCATGCAGACTGAAATATAGAGCCGTGCTAAATTATTTAGCTCTGCAGTGGAATTTGAATTCGTATAGTATGCATGCACATACACACACACACGCACACACTCACTCACACACACATACACACACACACTCACATACACAGACACACACACACTCACATACACAGACTCACTCACATATATACACATACACACACACACTCACATACACAGACACACACTCACTCACACACACATACACACACACACACTCACATACACAGACTCACTCACATATACACACACACACACACACACACACACACTCACTCACACACACATACACACACACACTCACACACATACAGACTCACTCACATACACATACAAACACACACACATACACACACACACTAGCACATACACTCACACACATACACAGACTCACTCTCACACACACACACACACACACACACACACACACTAGCACATACACTCACACACATACACAGACTCACTCTCACACACACACACACACACACACACACACACTAGCACATACACTCACACACATACACAGACTCACTCACACACACACACACACACACTAGCACACACTAGCACATACAGAGAAATGCTCTTTAAGTAATTGAGTGAACAAGTGTGTGGTGCTTCCAGCACTCAGGCCAACAGCTAGTCTGTCTGCTGACTCACTATGCAGATGATCCCCAGGTCTATCTGTCCTTTCCTCCTGGTGACTCCCTGGTTATCTCTCGACTACTGCAATGCCCTCCTATCAGGTCTTCCAGCTTATGCTGTGAGACCGCCACAGATGATCCAGAATGCAGCTGCACGTCTGGTGTTTAACCAGCCTAAAAGTGTGCCTGTCACACCTCTGTTCATTGAACTCCACTGGCTACCCTTAGCCGCTCGCATCAAATTCAAGGCACTAATGGTGGCCTACAGGGTGATTCAATGGTTCTGGTCCCATCTACCTGAATACTCTCTTAAAGCGCTATGTCACCGGCCGGCCACTTCGCTCCTCCAAGGAACGTTATCTAGCACATCCAACAGCCAGCTCATGCAGGTCAATCAAGACTCTTCTCATGTATTGTCCCATGCTGGTGGAATGACCTTCCAAGTGCTTCCAGATAAACAGATACCCTGTGCACCTTCAAGAAACTCTTGAAGACTCAGCTCTTCCAAGAATATCTCCTGTCTTGAATTTCTGAATACCAGGAATGCACTTAACCTCTTATTCCTAATCTCTCTATACTGCACTTTATTACACTAATGCACTTTCAACTTAAAATACTGCAAATTTTATGTTAGCAATATGCACTCTTTGTTAGTTTTTCATTGTGCTGTAGCATGAATGTAAATGTAAATGTCACTGAGGCTTAGCGGATGTGGGTCTGGTCCATCCTTGGATGGGAGACCACATACAGGGACTCAGAGTTGTTAAGAGTTTCTGCTTGAGGTGGTGTTGGTTGGCTAGAGGGAGCAATCTTACATCGAGCCCAAAACAATCCAGTATCCCAGTGGCGTGACAGGGACTCTGAGCTCAGAAGACGCTGTCCAAGAGTAGGGGGTTCCTCAGTGGCCTAGCTGTGACAGGGACTCTGAGCTCAGAAGATGCCATCGGAGGTTCTTTAGTGGCCTGGCTGTGACACGGACTCCTAGGCTCCTCAGTGGTCTGGCTGCATCTCCATGTGGGTTCATTTAATCTCATTGGCTCATTCAGTCGTTCAGGCATTCTCTCCACATCAGCAGCCTGGTGAATGAGGAGTGTGTGAGTGTGTGCAATGACTGCTCCCACGTGTGTGTGTGTGTGTGTGAAACTCTCTAGGAGGGGTTGCCCTCCTTCACACACAGTTATACACAAATATATATATATATATATATATATATATATATATATATATATATATATATATATATATATATATATATATATATATATATATAAGGGAATAAAAAAAAACACAGCTGTATTATACATATTAAAGACCATTTCTGTTTCATCTATTATCTCAATATGTGTAAACAAGTCATTTTCAAGATGAATTCTATTCTGTTCTGTTAGATTATATGTTGCCTGGTTACCTTTTCTGAAAGCTACAGTGGAATGACAAAGCAAGTTGATATTCACTGTGTGAGGTAGCAGAGCCGCCTTGTGTGTTTGTGTGTGTGTGTGTGTTTGTGTGTGTGTGTGTGTGTGTTCTACCTGTCTGTTCTTAGAGAAAGTCAGATGAGATGGACATCTGAACAAATTGAAAGGTGGACAAAAAGAGGCAGATTTTGAAGTCTGACGGCCATCTCTGTGTTTCCCTTTGAGCAGGTGATCAAACTGACGTTTGAGGACTTTGACTTGGAGCGAGGCTATGACACGCTAACAGTGGGGGACGGAGCGACAGTCGGAGATCAGAGGACTGTCTTTCACGTGTAAGTTCTCTGGTTCAACTTTGATCTCTCTCTCTCTCTCTGTCTCTCTCTCTCTCTCTCTCTCTCTCTCTCTCTCTCTCTCTCTCACTCAAAGGCTCCTCTGCTCTCCTCTTTCTCCCCTACTCCTCCTCCTCCTTGTTTCACCTCATCGCTGGCTTTATGGTCCTTATTGCTCTTCTTAAACCCTCTCTGCCTCCTCTCACCTCCCCTCCCCCACTCTACCTCTCTTTATCCCTCCATCTCCACCTCCACCACCCCTCATGCCTCCACCTCTTCCTCTCACACTCCCTCTTTCCCCCTGTTTCATCACCCTCTCCTGCTACTATGCAAAGCACTGTGCCAGAAGCTGCCAGTGTGAGAGAGAAAAAGAGAGAGAGATGGAAAGGGAGGGGTGGGGGGGGTGTGTGGGGGAGGCAGGCAGCATCTCCGGCACCATTGTCAATCACTGGGTCTCTCTCTGTGACTCTCAATGTTAAAACAAGATCAGCTGTCGCATATTGATGTCCTAGCACTGAAGCAGATGCTCTGGAATGTTCCAGAAAGTGTTGTTATTAATTGGGCCATAATTTATGGGGCTAATAAAGTTTTATCGATGGGGTTTTATGCCTGTTGTGCAGCTGGGGGTGTAGTGGGGATGGAGTGTGTGTGTGTATGTGTGTATGGTTGTGCATGTGTGTGTGTGTGTGTGGGGGGGGGGGCAGAGGGTGAGAGCTGCAGTGTGTGTGTGTTTCTGTTGGTGTTTTGTGTGCAAAAGGAGTGAATTGTGTTTTGTGTGTGTGTGTTTGTATGTGTATGTATACTAGGAGATGTTTGTGTGTGTGTGTGTGTGTGTGTGTGTGTGTGTGTGTGTGTGTGTGTTTGTGTGTGTGTGTGTGTTGTTCCTGCCTATGTGTCATAAAATGTACAATCTCAGGCCAAACTGGAGCTAGGATCCTGAGATCACACACGCACACTCCTAAACAAGGAAAATGTGTGTGTCCTTACATACACACTCACACTCCTGAACACGGGAAATGTGTGTGTCCTTACATACACACCTGGGTGCCCAAAATGTATTGGCACAGTGAGCAATTGAGTGTGCACACACACCACGTGTCACACACATACACAGTGCAATCACCTCATCAACACTTTTCCCAGTCTTTACCACTGTGTCAGAATGCCCATATTATGCCCATCTATCTATCTATCTATCTATCTATCTATCTATCTATCTATCTATCTATCTATCTATCTATCTATCTATCTATCTATCTATCTATCTATCTATCTATCTATCTATCTATCTATCTATCTATCTATCTATCTATCTATCTGTCTGTCTGTCTGTCTATCTATCTATCTATCTATCTATCTATCTATCTATCTATCTATCTATCTATCTATCTATCTATCTATCTATCTATCTATCTATCTATCTATCTATCTATCTATCTATTTATCTATCTATCTATCTATCTATCTATCTATCTATCTATCTATCTATCTATCTATCTATCTATCTATCTATCTATCTATCTATCTATCTGTCTGTCTATCTATCTATCTATCTATCTATCTGTCTGTCTGTCTATCTATTCATCTATCCATCTATCTATCTATCTGTCTGTCTGTCTGTCTGTCTATCTGTCTGTCTGTCTGCCTGTCTGTCTATCTATCTATCTATCTATCTATCTATCTATCTATCTATCTATCTATCTGTCTATCTATTCATCTATCCATCTATCTGTCTGTCTGTCTGTCTATCTATCTATCTATCTATCTATCTATCTATCCAGTGTTAGAGCTACTTCATGGTTGAGAGTGTTAAGTGGTCTTTGTTTGTGATTGTTTTCTGTTGTGTTTTGTGAGCTCAGAGATGATTTCCCAGCGCTGCCAAACGTTGTGTTGTGTTGTGTTGTGTTCTTGGGCTGGGATCTCACCAGAGCAGAACAAGCTGTTTTAATTCTGCCCTTGGATGTCACACATACTGACTCTCTGTGGGACAGCCTGACTTTTTCACTGTCCCTGAGGTTTCTCCTGTGAAAGTCTAAATTAGTTTGTTTATTCTGTGAATAGCAGGATTACATTTCCACCCTCTGATTTTGGTCTGCATTTGCCCTGAACTCGCTACTTTGTGTCTGTTTGGGATCTGTTGTCATGGAGGATGTTCTGTTGTGTTCTAGGTTGTCAGGGACAACCACCCCGGACCTGGTGGTGAGT
>JAIFZK010000209.1:635000-640000 GCA_027481765.1 Tenualosa thibaudeaui | reverse complement strand
TTAATTTGCCTTGGTTTAACATCCCTCTTTCCACAGACACACACTCTTGGAGACAGCTGAAATAAATCTGCAGTGTGTTTCCTGGCAATGTTTAACATTTACTCTCTCTCTCTGTCACTCTGTCTCTTTCTGTGTCTCTCTGTATCTCTCTCTCTCTCTCTCTCTCTGTACCTCTCTCTCTCTCTGTCTCTCTCTCTGCTTCAGTCTCTTGTTTCTTCAACTTCACGAGTCCGTCGGGCGTCCTGTTGTCGCCCCACTACCCCCAGGAGTACGGCAACAACATGCACTGTGTCTGGCTCATCATCGCCAAGCCAGAGAGCCGCATCAACCTGGCCTTCAACGACCTCAGTATGGAGAAGCAGTTTGACTTCCTGTCCATCAAGGATGGCGGCAAAGCCGAGTCGCCCATCCTAGGCACCTTCTCGGGCGACGTTCTGCCGCCGCCCATCACCACCAGCGGGCACGTGGCACGACTAGAGTTCTTGACTGACCACACCTACACTGACCGCGGCTTCAACATCACCTTCACCAGTGAGTGGTTACTTAGCAACCTTAATCACCCAACATCACCTTCACCAGTGAGTGGTTACTTAGCAACCTTAATCTCCCAACATCACCTTCACCAGTGAGTGGTTACTTAGCAACCTTAATCACCCAACATCACCTTCACCAGTGAGTGGTTACTTAGCAACCTTAATCACCCAACATCACCTTCACCAGTGAGTGGTTACTTAGCAACCTTAATCACCCAACAGTACCTTCACCAGCGAGTGGTTACTTAGCAACCAAAATCACCCAACATCACATTCACAGGTTAATACACAGTTTTGTGTTTTTTGTGTTGCTGTAGAAAGTAAATCTTCTGCTGAGCTTTCTTGAGGATGGCGTTGATGTTGATTATAACTAATATTGCTAATTTAGTAAAAGATCAAGAAGTTGCTTGATAGACACAAAGCCATTTTCAGTAATCTAAGACAGACTTTGAATTCTTCAGTGTTCATATTTGAATTGATAACTTTGCCAGTGTTCATATTTGAATTGATAACTTTGCCAGTGTTCATATTTGAATTGATAACTTTGCCTGTAAAGCAAAGCTGCCATATTGGCATTGGCATCCTTTGTGTGTGTGTGAAGTCTTCAATTGAAATCCTTTTTCCCCTGTTGTGTGTGTCAGAGATGTGGGTGTCAGAGATAGAGTGGGAAGCAGTGTGTGTCATATCACCACAATGTAAAAAGAAAGAAAAAGAGACAGGTGCTATCAAACACTCGTCATCCCTATCTGCAGGCAATTACACTCTGGTCAGTGTATCCTCTATTTTCAATATTACAGTACGAGGCTTATTTCCACAGATTGATTTGAATTTGGACATTATCAAAGCCTCCTTTATACAAGGAGGCCCTGAAGGCCAGATCTTGGCAAGCTGCATCTGGTTGGGCTGAATTGAGCTCTTTGTTGATGATGACGCTGAGACTGCAGACTACTGTGGAAGGGGGGGGGAGAGAGACAGAGTGAGAAAGAGAGACAGAGTGAGACAGAGAGAAAGAGAGAGAGAGAGACAGAGAGAAAGAGTGAGACAGTGAGACAGAGTGAGACAGAGAGAAAGAGTGAGACAGTGAGACAGAGTGAGACAGAGAGAAAGAGTGAGACAGAGTGAGACAGAGAGAAAGAGTGTTTTACTAAGTAGAGTGAAAATATGAGAACAACAACTAATTCACAGGTGTTTACACTGTCTAAACAAACAAACAAACAAGCAAGCACAATGTCAGACATCTCTCAGGTAGAAAACAGGTTCTGCTGCAATGCATTATGGATACATGTCCCATAATTCCAGAGGTCTGACTGGTCACAAACCTCACCATCTGGTCCAGACGTGCCTACACAATGCAGCTGTCTAAGGGCTTGACTTTAGCCTGCAGGCGTCGGACAGCCATCAAGGCCAGACTGTGTTTCTGAATGAAAAGAGAAGGGCAAAACATTTCCTCAAAAATGTCTGCAAAGAGGCTGAAAACAGCAGAACATGAATTTAGGAGTGAGGCAGGTGAGATGACGGCTTTAATTTAATCCTCATGTGTCGCAGGGAGTTAATCTGAACAGCACCAGACAAACATGTTTTCACCACCTCTCTCTCTCTCTTTTCCTTCCTTGCTATCTCTCCAGATGGGTAGCCAGCACACATCACTCATGCTAATTAAGAGCGGGCCAAACTGTGCAGCTCTGCTGAGTAGATTTGTGTCTGCTTAATAAAGAGCATGATGGTGATGGATTAGCCACACAAACTGGCTTTAGGAAAAGATTCATCACAGGACAGAATGGATGAATGAATAGGAATGACAGAGCAAGGTAAAAAAGGAGAGAGAGAGTGTGTGATAGATTAGTTGAGAATAGTTGTGTGTTGAGCCAGACAGGATTGATAAAACACTGACCTCAGTCTGTCTGTTCCATTTTTTGCACTTTATGTCTCTGAAACAGAAATGCATGCTGGGTAACAGTTGGCTTCATGACACTGAAACAGAAATGCGTTATGGGTAATGGTTGGTTTGGAAAATCTGTAACATGGTTGGTATTTTGCATTTGACCTCCCCTGCAGACATAATAGGAATCTGGATATGTCTGATTTTCCACAATAAGAGCAAAACTGTGTGTGTGTGTGTTGTGTGTGTGTGGGTGAAGCACACAGAGTGTGGGTCAAGCACACAGAGATCCCCTGAGGCACTGGTCTCATATCACTCCTAACAGTGAGGGTCAGTGCAACTCTCCCTTCACTCCCCCACCCACCCACACACACACACACACACACTCTTACACACCTCCACACATATGCCCCTGAGGATATTTAGTGGACTCCCAAGGTCAGCATATCAAGCTGATTCTATTTCTGAAAGTTCCCCCTGGATGGCAGAGCTGTTGGAGCTCTGGTGGATACCAGACAATAGGTCTTCTAGTGGCCCCCATGAGAAAGTCTTCTAGTGGCCCCCATGAGAAAGTCTTCTAGTGGCCCCCATGGGAAAGTCTTCTAGTGGCCCCCATGAGAAAGTCTTCTAGTGGCCCCCATGAGAAAGTCTTCTAGTGGCCCCCATGAGAAAGTCTTCTAGTGGCCCCACGTGAGAGAGCCTTCTAGTGGCCCCACGTGAGAGAGCCTTCTAGTGGCCCCCATGAGAAAGTCTTCTAGTGGCCCCCATGAGAAAGTCTTCTAGTGGCCCCACGTGAGAGAGCCTTCTAGTGGCCCCACGTGAGAGAGCCTTCTAGTGGCCCCACGTGAGAGAGCCTTCTAGTGGCCCCCATGAGAAAGTCTTCTAGTGGCCCCCATGAGAAAGTCTTCTAGTGGCCCCACGTGAGAGAGCCTTCTAGTGGCCCCACGTGAGAGAGCCTTCTAGTGGCCCCCATGAGAAAGTCTTCTAGTGGCCCCCATGAGAAAGTCTTCTAGTGGCCCCACGTAAGAGAGCCTTCTAGTGGCCCCCATGAGAAAGTCTTCTAGTGGCCCCCATGAGAAAGTCTTCTAGTGGCCCCACGTGAGAGAGCCTTCTAGTGGCCCCCATGAGAAAGTCTTCTAGTGGCCCCCATGAGAAAGTCTTCTAGTGGCCCCACGTGAGAGAGCCTTCTACGAATATTCGATTTGGAAAATCCTCTCCTCTGCATTTTCCATCTTTCCTGTCCTTATGTGAAATCAGGTCCAGCAGTCCACTTCTCTGTCTGCCTTCACTCCCATTTCTTCTCCTTTTCTCTACCCATCTCTTTCTCTAATTTGTCTATTTTACTCTCCCAAGTTTGAGTTTGTCCACTTTCCTTTTGGTTACAAAGTTGAATAAGGTCCTATTGGCAAAATGTTTAACATGAGTATTAAACTCTATTTCCCTCGCTCTCTCCCATTCTCTCTCTCTCTCTCTCTTTCTCTCTCTCTCTCTCTCTCTCTCTCTCACACACACACACACACACACACACACACACACACACACACACACACACACACACACACTGTTCTAGCATCTCAATCCTACCCAATCCTGTGTCTCTGCAGCGTTCCGGCACAATGAGTGTCCAGATCCGGGCGTGCCGGTGAACGGACGCCGCTTTGGCGAGAGTCTGCAGCTGGGCAGCTCCATCTCCTTCCTATGTGAGGAGGGTTTCGTCAAGACCATGGGCTCACAGACCGTATCCTGCATCCTCAAGGATGGCAACGTGGTGTGGGACAATGCTGTGCCACGATGCGAAGGTCAGGACCTCTATGTCTCTAATTGATTAATCAATCAATAGATCAAACAATCAGTCAGTCAAACAGTATCGCTGTCATGATGTACCCTGGGTGTGTGTGTCTGTGTGTGTGAGTGTGAGTGTGAGTGTGTATGTGTGAGTGTGTGTGTGTGTGTGTGTGTGTGTGTGTGTGTTATTTTATCTGACGTGTAGTACTCGGTTTTGAGTGTGTGTGTGTGTGTGTGTGTGTGTGTGTGTGTGCGTGTGTTATTTTACTGGATGTGTTTCATTCATCTCCTCAGACTGCAGGGTTGGAGGAGATTGTTTCTGTCTGTCTGAATGCAATCTTTTGCTAATATGGATGAGTGTCATCTATCATCCATCATGTACAGTAGAGTCTCCACTGGAAACACACAATGGCCCTCCCTCCTTACTGCATAGGAGCCCAACCTCCAGTGCGACAGCAAGACAGACTCATTCACATATCTTACAACTCACAGATATCATCTCAGCAAGCACAGCCACTTAAACTCTGCCTGTAATTAGGCATTAGGGCATATGCCTAATGTGTTCACGATACACCCAAACCAAATAAATGATGGCACCTGGACTCTTTGGAATTCAATTAATACAGAAACATATTTCAACAAGTTTTTGGCACGCAGGTAAGGATATTCATGAGTTGGGAGAGAGAGAGAGAGGGAGAGATGGAGAAAAAGATGGAGAGAATGTGAATAAATTCATGAATTTTGGGAACTGCATTTCCTCAGGTCTAGTTGTATGATGTAACTCATTCATGCATCTATGAAAC
>JAIFZK010000209.1:622500-630000 GCA_027481765.1 Tenualosa thibaudeaui | reverse complement strand
ATGGGTGAGGGTGAGACAGGGTGAGGATGAGACAGGGGTGAGGGTGAGACAGGGGTGAGGGTGAGACAGGGGTGAGGGTGAGATGGGTGAGGATGAGACCGGGATGAGGGTGAGACAGGGGTGAGGATGAGACAGGGATGAGGGTGAGACAGGGGTGAGGGTGAGATGGGTGAGGGTGAGACAGGGGTGAGGGTGAGACAGGGATGAGGGTGAGACAGGGGTGAGGGTGAGACAGGGGTGAGGGTGAGACAGGGGTGAGGGTGAGACAGGGATGAGGGTGAGACAGGGGTGAGGGTGAGACAGGGGTGAGGGTGAGACAGGGATGAGGGTGAGACAGGGGTGAGGGTGAGACAGGGGTGAGGGTGAGATGGGTGAGGGTGAGACAGGGGTGAGGATGAGACAGGGATGAGGGTGAGACAGGGGTGAGGGTGAGACAGGGATGAGGGTGAGACAGGGATGAGGGTGAGACAGGGGTGAGGATGAGACAGGGATGCACTTTCTTATTGAGGGTGAGACTTCAATGAGGGTGAGACAGTGAAAGACAGGGGTGAGGTGAGACAGGTGAGGGGTGAGACTTGCTGAGGGTGAGACTAGAGACATTGAGACAGGGGTGTGAATAGGGTGAGACAGGGATGAGGGTGAGACAGGGGTGAGGATGAGACACAATTCTTCAACAGGGACAGTGGTAGAGACATGGATACCACACAAGGGACAGTGGTTGGATATCACATCAGAAACATGTACACCTACTAGCACACCAGTGCAAAAACACTCACATACACATACATGTACACTAACACACAAATCCACACACACATACATACACCAGTTTGTCTATTGTTTGGCAATCTTGAATGCATATATGTTTGCCATACATGTGCTTGGCATGATAAACTAGTTCTGCTTTGGCAAAACTGTTTGTGAAGGGACATTAACAGCCCCCCTGGTGAGGGTCAGACTGTGAGGCGCGAGAGAATCCAGAATGAACGCAATCACAGCAAGACTCGGTGGAGCACGCCATTCAGAGGGGTTAGAGTGATAGACGTGAGAGAATCCAGAATGAACGCAATCACAGCAAGACTCGGTGGAGCACGCCATTCAGAGGGGTTAGAGTGATAGACGTGAGAGAATCCAGAATGAACGCAATCACAGCAAGACTCGGTGGAGCACGCCATTCAGAGGGGTTAGAGTGATAGACGTGAGATAATCCAGAATGAACGCAATCACAGCGAGACTCGGTGGAGCACGCCATTCAGAGGGGTTAGAGTGATAGACGTGAGAGAATCCAGAATGAACGCAATCACAGCAAGACTCGGTGGAGCACGCCATTCAGAGGGGTTAGAGTGATAGACGTGAGAGAAGATCATTCAGAATGAACACAAACACAGTGATTTCTGACGGAGAACACCAGGACGTCAACAACAACATCAATAATGATTAGAGTGACAGACGCCAGAAAGATTAAGCAGAATGAAATCAAACACATCAACACTTATTAGTGTGTTGATGTGAATGAAACCAAACACAGCGAATGTTGGAGGAGACATCAACACACACATCAGTTACAGCAGAACTTTATTTGACCTCTTCTTCTAACACACACCTTTCTCCTTGCTGTTTTGTCGGTTCTAGGTTCCGCACAGAGGTGAACTATGATGTCCTGGAGGTACGAGATGGCCGGTTTCCTTCCTCTCCTCTGATTGGCAGTTACCAGGGAACCCAGGTGCCCCAGTTCCTGATCAGCACCTCGAACTTCCTCTACCTACTCTTCTCCACTGACAAAAGTCACTCCGACATCGGCTTCCGTATACGATACGAGAGTACGCACACACACGCGCACACACATGCACACACACACACACGCACACACACGCACACACATGCACACACACACACACACACACACACACACACACAATAAAAGAGTACACACACACTTACACAACTTCACACATACAGTACAAGAGTACGCACACACACACACACACACACACACACACACATACAACTTTACACATATGATACCAGATTAGGCACTCACATACACACATGACTTTACACATACAATATGAGAGCACACACACACACACACACACACACATACAACTTTACACATATGATACCAGATTAGGCACTCACATACACACATGACATGACACATACAATATGAGAGTACACAATCACACACACATGATGAGTACACAGTCATACATGATTTCTAAACACACAGTGTAATACACACACACACATCTTTAAACATACAGTGTGAGAGTACACACACACACACACACACACACACACACACGACTACACATACAGACTTGACTTTAAAAAAATGTGAGAGTACACACACACACGACTTTAAAGACACTTTGAGAGTGCACATATGCACGCGCGCGCACACACACACACACACACACAATCTGCCTCCCACTCACTTGTCTAATGCAGGGTTTGGGTACATGTGACAAAGCTCAAAGACAGAGAGACAATGTGTGTGTATGTGTGTGTGTGTGCATGCGTGTGTGTGTGTGTGTGTGTGTGTGTGTGTGTGTGTGTGTGTGTGAGAGAGAGAGAGAGAGAGAGAGAATTTATTGATCATATTAACCACTTTGCCAAGGCTGAATAATTAGCACACCTGTGGCCTACCTTTGCCAACCACACTGCTACAATTACACAGCACAGCACCCGCTGGAGTAGCATGTGTCTTGCCACGTGTGTGTGTGTGTGTGTGCGTGTATGTGTAAGTGTGTGTGTAAGTGTGTGTGTGTGCGTGCGTGTGTGTGCGTGTATGTGTGTGTGTGTGTGTGTGTGTGTGTGTGTGTGTGTGTGTGTGTGTGTGTGTGTTAGTGTGTGTGTGTGTGTGTGTGTGTGTGTGTGTGTGTGTGTGTGTGTGTGTCATGCTAACTGAAAGGAGAGATATTACAGGGCAATTAGCCATAGAACCATGGGTTTCTCCACTGCAGGGCTGCCGTTTCAGTCCCAGGCTATAATTACTAAATAATAATGCCATGATTAGGGAACAAGATAATACACACTTGTACACATTTACCCACACACACACACACACGGGCACACCATTCACATGTATGCCCTACATCTACACACACACACACACACACACACACACACACACAGACCTTATGCTTCATAGCTTTATGCTTTATGCTTTAATATGAACTCATACACATACAGGTATCACCATCAGATACATGCACACCCACCGCACACCATTGTAAAACACTCGCATACACATATCTTCACATACCCACTGACAGACACACACACACACACACACACACATCATGGCTCGTTAGGTAACACTTTAGATTAGGGTCCACATATTCACCATTAACTAGCAACTCATTAACATGCTAGCCATTTGTTAGCCATTACAAGTCACTAATTAATACCTGTCTGTGTCTAGTTGTGTTTGATACAGTTGATATAATTGTGTTTGATACAGTTAGCGAGTCACGTTCTTTAATCTGTCTGTGTCTGGTTGTGTTTGATACAGTTAGCAAGTCATGTTCTTTAATCTGTCTGTGTCTGGTTGTGTTGATACAGTTAGCGAGTCACGTTCTTTAATCTGTCTGTGTCTGGTTGTGTTTGATACAGTTAGTGAGTCACGTTCTTTAATCTGTCTGTGTCTGGTTGTGTTTGATACAGTTAGCAAGTCATGTTCTTTAATCTGTCTGTGTCTGGTTGTGTTTGATACAGTTAGCAAGTCACATTCTTTAATCTGTCTGTGTCTGGTTGTGTTTGATACAGTTAGCGAGTCATGTTCTTTAATCTGTCTGTGTCTGGTTGTGTTTGATACAGTTAGTGAGTCATGTTCTTTAATCTGTCTGTGCCTGGTTGTGTTTGATACAGTTAGCTATTCATGTTCTTTACTCTGTCTGTGTCTGGTTGTGTTTGATACAGTTAGCTATTCATGTTCTTTACTCTGTCTGTGTCTGGTTGTGTTTGATACAGTTAGTGAGTCATGTTCTTTAATCTGTCTGTGTCTGGTTGTGTTTGATACAGTTAGCGAGTCATGTTCTTTACTCTGTCTGTGTCTGGTTGTGTTTGATACAGTTAGCAAGTCATGTTCTTTAATCTGTCTGTGTCTGGTTGTGTTTGATACAGTTAGCAAGTCACGTTCTTTAATCTGTCTGTGTCTGGTTGTGTTTGATACAGTTAGCGAGTCATGTTCTTTAATCTGTCTGTGTCTGGTTGTGTTTGATACAGTTAGCAAGTCACGTTCTTTAATCTGTCTGTGTCTGGTTGTGTTTGATACAGTTAGCAAGTCACGTTCTTTACTCTGTCTGTGTCTGGTTGTGTTTGATACAGTTAGCGAGTCATGTTCTTTAATCTGTCTGTGTCTGGTTGTGTTTGATACAGTTAGCGAGTCATGTTCTTTAATCTGTCTGTGTCTGGTTGTGTTTGATACAGTTAGCGAGTCATGTTCTTTAATCTGTCTGTGTCTGGTTGTGTTTGATACAGTTAGCGAGTCATGTTCTTTACTCTGTCTGTGTCTGGTTGTGTTTGATACAGTTAGCAAGTCACGTTCTTTAATCTGTCTGTGTCTGGTTGTGTTTGATACAGTTAGTGAGTCACGTTCTTTAATCTGTCTGTGTCTGGTTGTGTTTGATACAGTTAGCAAGTCATGTTCTTTAATCTGTCTGTGTCTGGTTGTGTTTGATACAGTTAGCAAGTCACGTTCTTTAATCTGTCTGTGTCTGGTTGTGTTTGATACAGTTAGCGAGTCATGTTCTTTAATCTGTCTGTGCCTGGTTGTGTTTGATACAGTTAGCGATTCATGTTATTTAATCTGTCTGTGTCTGGTTGTGTTTGATACAGTTAGCAAGTCACGTTCTTTAATCTGTCTGTGTCTGGTTGTGTTTGATACAGTTAGCAAGTCACGTTCTTTACTCTGTCTGTGTCTGGTTGTGTTTGATACAGTTAGCGAGTCATGTTCTTTAATCTGTCTGTGCCTGGTTGTGTTTGATACAGTTAGCGATTCATGTTCTTTACTCTGTCTGTGTCTGGTTGTGTTTGATACAGTTAGTGAGTCATGTTCTTTAATCTGTCTGTGTCTGGTTGTGTTTGATACAGTTAGTGAGTCATGTTCTTTAATCTGTCTGTGTCTGGTTGTGTTTGATACAGTTAGCGAGTCATTTTCTTCACTTTTTACCTTGTCTGGTTGTGTTTGATACAGTTAGCGAGTCATGTTCTTTAATCTGTCTGTGTCTGGTTGTGTTTGATTTCGTTATTAAGTACTCCGTCAATGTCTGGTTGTCTTTTTCTCACATTTATCTTAACCAAAACTAGAGGGAGTACAAATCTAGAGATGACCTCACCTGTGTCTCACCTGTGTCTGTTATGGGCCTCCAAGGAGAAATAAGGTGATATAAAAGGGTATTTAGATACAGAGGAAAAACAGAGTATTTGGAGTCTGACTGTACTTACTGTACTTACTGTAGGCTGAGTGGACAGGAGGAACAGATGGGCTAATATATGTATCCTCCCCTCTCCCCTCCTCTCCTCCTCTTTTCTCTCTCCTCTCTTCTCCTCTCCTCTCTGCTCTCCTCTCCTCCCCTCTCTTCTCTTCTCTTCTCCTCTCCTCGTGTCTCTCCAGCTCTGCAGTTGCAGTCTGATCACTGCGTAGATCCCGGGATCCCAGTCAATGGTCAGCGCCACGGGAATGACTTCTACGTGGGGGCGCTGGTGACGTTTAGCTGTGAGGCTGGATACACACTCAGCGACCCCGAGCCCCTCGAGTGTGAGCCCAACTTCCAGTGGAGCCGCCCACTCCCCAGCTGTGATGGTACAGTCTGCACTTTGTGTGTGTGTGTTTGTGTGTGTGTGTGTGTGTGTGTGTGTGTTTGTGTGTCTGCAGGTGCAGTCCACAGAGGGATCACACTGCACCACATCATAGAAGGAGAGGGAAAGTGAGGGTGTGTGTTTGTGTGTGTGTGTGTGTGTGTGTGTGTGTGTGTGTGTGAAGATCAGAAGGACACAGGTGATTTAATTCCAATCACATAATGGCAGCAGTAGTGGAGAGGAGGGGGTGATGGGTGGAGGTGATGGGTGGTGGAGGGGGTGAGGGTGATGGGTGATGGGTGAGGGTGATGGGTGGTGGAGGGGGTGATGGGTGATGGGTAAGGGTGAGAGGGTGATGGGTGATGGGTGGTGGAGGGGGTGGGGGTGATGGGTGAGGGTGATGGGTGGGGGTGATGGGTGGTGGAGGGGGTGAGGGTGATGGGTGAGGGTGATGGGTAAGGGTGAGAGGGTGATGGGTGATGGGAGGTGGAGGGGGTGAGAGGGTGATGGGTGAGAGGGAGAGGGTGATGGGTGATGGGTGGAGAGGGAGGGTGGTGGATGGAGAGGGAGGGTGGTGGGGTGTGGTGGGGGCATTTTAAGGACAAGACGGGATCCAGTTGTGCTTCTTGGTCCATAAATGTGTTTATATTTAAGGCTGTTTTTGATTGGTGCGGCTGGGTAATGACGGGAATAATCTGCCTCCATATGTTCATGTCCTTCACAGGGACACAGAGACTAAACTACATTTGAGTGCATCGTCAACTCAGTGAAGGCACACACATGCTGTGTGTTTTACTTTACTGTTTTACACACACACACTCCCTGTTTTATCTCTCCTGTTCATTGGTATAGTCTTTATGTCTCTCTCTCTTTCTCTAGCCCTATGCGGTGGCTTCATCCAGGGCAGTACAGGTACCATCTTGTCTCCAGGCTTCCCTGACTTCTACCCTCACAACCTCAACTGCACCTGGATGATTGAAACTGCACATGGCAAAGGTAGGAGTGCACAAGTTCTCTCAAACTTCTCTTTGGTGTGTAATGTCCTTAACTCCTCCTGCTCCTCCTCCTTATGTGTTTATGCCCTTAACTCTTCCTATTGCTCCTTCTGTGGTACACAGATTATTTCACTGGAGGTTGTTTTTGTAGTTTCTCATTTTCCGATATTCTAATGCACCAATATGCAGTATCACTGTTTGTGTAGTTGGTTGTGTATAATTCAGTAACATGAATAATCTAAATATAGTATCCAGGTTGTTATAACACATTTATAAACACAGTAACACGATTCACATTTACATTTATGCATCTAGCAGACAAAGAGGATTAACATTCAAGGAAATGAAAGTGCAGGAGTTTGATGGAAGTGCAGTGGAGGGAGACTGTGTAAAGAGGTGTGGCAAAGAGTAGGGCCCCAGTACTGAGCCTTGGGGCATCCCTGTGGTATAGGGCAGATGTTCACTTTTTACCTGTTTCTCACTCACACACACTCACTTTTAACCTGTGCAGGGGTGCACATCAGTTGCAGTCTGAATATGAATATGAATCACATGAATCTGGAACTGTTGCTTGTTTAATCTCACCTGTGTAGGAGTGCAGTTCACCTTCCACACATTCCACCTGGAGAGTCCCCATGACCACCTGTTGGTGACAGAGAACGGCAGTTTCTCTGAGCCCCTCTGGAGGCTGACCGGCTCC
>JAIFZK010000209.1:602500-605000 GCA_027481765.1 Tenualosa thibaudeaui | reverse complement strand
TGTGTGTGTGTGTCCAATAGCTGGAAATAAACAAATATGCGATAGCAAAAAGCACAGTTTCCAAAGGTATGTGTGTGTGTGTGTCTGTGTGTGTGTGTCATTGTTTTACATTTGAAAGAAAAGGACACAAAAGGGAGAGAATGTTCCATGTTTCTAGACTTACTAAAAGATAGGGAGGGTTTATTCTCTAGATAAAGATACAGATAAAATATGTTTGTGAACAATACGGTAAATAGGTCAATACATGAAGAAATAAAGAAAGAAACTTAAAAAAGGTTATTAGGTTATTAAATAAATAAAGAAATACCTAAATAAAGAAATAAATAGTAGTAGATATAGGTATACTGAAGCACATTTTTTTTAAAGAAAACTTACTTAGTATGATTTAGGAATGAAAGGAAACCTATGCAATACTATAATATAGCTAAAGGAGACATCTAAAAATATAACATATCTTATGAAAAAAAGAAACAATATAAATTATCAGTGGTAATAGTTGTTATATATAGTTGTAAGAGTTGTATATAGTAGAGCAAATATTGTCAACATGCTAATTGGTATAATAATGAATGATTTTAAAGCCCCATAGATCACTCACTTCCTCATTTTATGGCATTTCCAGCAGGTATTGTGCAGCTAGGGGTGTACAGTTTCTGTGTTCTCCCAAGAAATATGGCAGCTTTTCCTCATTTCTCAGAGTTTGTAATTGGGGTTGACTTGTTCAAATTGTTTGAAAAAGTGATTTCTAAGGGAGGTGCATTTACTGCATTCCGTGAGGAAATGGAACTCATCCTACACTGCTCCTTCACTGCATTGCAGACACAGTCTCTCCTCTCTGACACAGTCTCTCCTCCGTCAGACACAGTCTCTCCTCTCTGACACAGTCTCTCCTCCATCAGACACAGTCTCTCCTCCGTCAGACACAGTCTCTCCTCTCTGACACAGTCTCTCCTCCGTCAGACACAGTCTCTCCTCTCTGACACAGTCTCTCCTCCATCAGACACAGTCTCTCCTCTCTGACACAGTCTCTCCTCCATCAGAAGCCATGTTTGTCTGTGTCTTCCTCTCTCTATAGCCAGGGAGTGATCACTCATTCTGAATGATGTCATAAGTTTTCTTTGTTTGTAGTCCTTGATTTCTGTTAGGTAAGGTGCTAATTCATAATTAATTAAATTTTTCTGGAAACAGTTTAGTTTGTTTTTAATGTTCAATTTTGGTGAGCCAATATTGGTAGAACTCCTCATTTGTTTCTTTTTCGATCAGTTTGAGCTTTGCCTGTGTCATAGTCGTTACATTTTGTTGTCAAATAAATGAAAGGGTCTCTGGGTGTTTTCTCCTTTGTAGGAGGCCACTGTAGTGACATCCATCTTGGTTTGAAATGAGATGGTTATAACAAATATCAGTCAGCATAGGGAATCTTCCAAGTTCTGCCTGCAGGCTAGATTGGAGGCATTTCTGTGTTCCTAAGACTTCCTAATTCTTAATTCCTTACGGAATTCAAGGTGGAATATTTTTGTTGAACTTTTGTCCCATGAATCAGAATCATTTTGGAATTTGATGCCCCAGATTTTACGGCCATATAATAGGCTTGATAATTGAAAAATTTTCAGCCATAGTCTGACTTATATTGATTATATTAATATGGATCAATGATGGAGATCTTCGTATTGGTTGTGGCGTAATGGTTAAGAAACCTGGCTAGCATGCAAGTAGCCTGGAAATTGTGGCTCGTGTCCTGCCTGCCACCGTTGTGCCCTTGAGCAAGGCACTTAAGGCACGTTGCTCTAAGGGAGACTGGCCCTGATGTAACTGATAGTTGACAAAAGTTATGTTATGAAAAAAAAAGTTGCTTTGGATAAAAGCGTCTGCTAAATGTGTAAATGTAAATATTGAATAGTATGTTTTCCGTGCCTTGTCAGCTAGGTCTTTTATAAATCTAAGCCTAGGCTAAATCAAAGTTGACTGATGATTAGATTGTTAAACCCAAATAATTATAGTTTGTCACCTGACAGAGTCTTTGCCCGTCAAGACTGACATTGTATTTATGATAATTTGAACATTTTTTTCTCTAAATCATCACCTTGGATTTCCCTGAATTTATTTTGATATTCCACCTTTGAGAATAATTCTCAAAAATGGAAATGCTTTCTTGTAATACTTTTCAGTTGGGGACAGAAGTAAAATGTCTGCAAATAACAGCCATTTGATTTCCCTCCCCTCTAATGTAAGTCCTGGGAATTTAGATTGCTGAACATTTACTGCCAGAGGGCTGAGATCACATCCTTGCTGTAACCCTTTGGCCTGTTTCATGTCATATATTTTACCTTTAATGCAAAAAAACAAAAAAGCAACAAAATATTTTCTCCTTGTCAATACTGTGGACATATTTAGCACTGATTGTAGTGTGTATGTATGATGTAAGTTGTTCAATGATCTGTCATTCTTGTGTTGATAATATTGCAGAACAGTTTTCCTAGATTACTGTTTATGGCTATTCCCC
>JAIFZK010000209.1:597500-600000 GCA_027481765.1 Tenualosa thibaudeaui | reverse complement strand
CAGAGGCCAGGTCACCAGCCTGAATGCTCTCTATGGCATGCAGACAGCAAAGCTGCACCTCTGGAAATAGCTGTAATTAACAACGGCAATTAAAGCAGGTGTAATTAGCGACCTGCTTCAATTAAGGGTTCGTTTAGTTCGTTTGGGTACTCGGCACTGGTGTAAACAGAAGCCATAGGGGCCTTTCAGCATGACAGCCTTCGGTAGATCGCATGGATGAGCTCACACACATCTACACAACAGCTGGATGGGAAGGGTGTGTGTGTGTGTGTTTGTGTTCACTGAACACAGATTAACAGGCTTGGCCCTTCGTTCCCAGTGATTCTGTTTAATGCATTAGGCCATGGCTCTGGGATACAGCTCTGGGATGCAGTGCCACGTGCTGATTGGTCCAAATAGCTTTCAGATGAGTATAGGAGCCATTTAAAAGCTTTAACTCTTTCACTTCCTACTGTTCCCATTATGCCGTAGTCCAGTCTAGTCCAGTCTAGTCCAGTCTAGTATAGAATAGTAGTCTAGTCTGGTCTGGGGGTATGAGGATGTAGTCTAGTATGGTCTAGTATAGTCTAGTAGTCTAGTCTGGTCTGAGAATGTGGGGCTGTATTCTAGTGTAGTCTAGTAGCCTAATCTAGTCTGAGGATGTGGAGCTGTTGTTTAGTATTGATGATGCCATATCAAGACAAGTCATGATTACTTACGCTGTGCATCCCATTTAAAATTACAGTCCGTATAAGCAGTGTTGTAATACTCTTAGATAAGTATAAAGCTCATTCTATCCTGATAGGCAAGTGATGTTCTTAGATAAGTATAAAATTAAGTCTTTCTAGACAAGCATAAATTGATTTGTTTACTAAAGCTAAAACTAAATGCTAAATGTGTGTTCTGGTCTCCTGTCTTCTAAATGCTAAATGAATTTGTCTGTGTGTGTGTGTGTGTGTGTGTGTGTGTGTGCGTGTGCCCTGGTCTCCTGTCTCCCAGCGCCTTGTGGGGGGAACCTGACCGGCCCCAGCGGACTCATCCTTTCTCCAGAGTACCCTGAGCCCTACCCCCATGGCCGGGAGTGTGATTGGCTGGTCTCCGTTACCCCTGATTACATCATCTCTCTCAACTTCAATCAGTGAGTCAGTCGGCCAGGTGGAATGTCCATGTCTGTTCAACAGGCAGCTTTGGGATTGGATAGGATAGACAGCATGCAGCTTTGGGATTGGATAGGATAGACAGCATGCAGCATTGGGACTGGACAGGATAGACAGTGAATTCAGAGTGTTTGCTAAGCGTGGTTCTGATCACAACTGACCTATTGCTAATCTCTGCCTCCTTAAACCCAGACAAGCTTTAGTTTAGTTTAGTTTAGTTTAGTTTAGTTTAGTTTAGTTTAGTTTAGTTTAGTTTAGTTTAGTTTAGTTTAGTTTAGATTAGATTAGATTAGATTAGTTTAGTTTAGTTTAGTTTAGTTTAGTTTCGTTTCGTTTAGTTTCGTTTAGATTAGGTTAGTTGTTATAGCAAATGCCAGACACAAAAGTTAGGTTAGTTTAGATTAGGTTAGTTTAGATTAGGTTAGTTTAGATTAGTTTAGATTAGTTTAGATTAGGTTAGTTTAGATTAGTTTAGTTTAGGTTAGTTTAGTTTAGTTTAGTTTAGTTTAGTTTAGATTAGGTTAGTTTAGTTTAGTTTAGTTTAGTTTAGTTTAGTTTAGATTAGGTTAGTTGTTATAGCAAATGCCAGACACAAAAGTTATAGAGAAAGTTTCATATAGTTTCATATGTTTTTATCTCAAACCAAAATTGGTTCAAAGTAAAAACTCCATCATGTTACATACATATAAGCCTAGGCCTAGGTCCCAACAAAAAGGTTTCCCTTCAAAACCATAAAAAACATAAATACAGTAGAGTAATGAATACAGGCTAATGGATTGTGGTGTGTGTATGTGTTCTTCAAGCCTCATAGTAGGTGTGCACGCAGGTGTCCTTAGCAATGCCCCAAATGTCCAACTGCCTGGACAACAGCAACTATTCCAGCGGCCATCCATGAGAAAGTCCTTAGACCATCCAGTCTGGGTGAACAGTGCATCCACCCCAAGTCCATGCATCGACGGCACTGCGGACTAGAGTAGAGCTTCAGTAGAGTGCACCTGAACTGTGTGCTGCCGCAACGTCCCTGCTCACCTCTTCTCCATGAGGCGTTCATGTGAATTCCCATTTAACAGTGATCCGAGCACAGCCTTGGACCTGAATATCCACGTGGTGCCACACCCATGAATGTGGACGATTATACAGACACACAAAATGTGTGAAACCACAATCAAAAAAGTCCTTAACATAAAATACAGGATATTTTCATATTCAACAAAATGAGAATATTTCTTCATCACATAGTTTAGTTTGTCTAAAAAAGAACATTCAGTGGCTTTTATGGAGACCTAATGATCTACCTACCTTCAGGTATGCTCCGTATGTGGTCACCTGTGTCTCCAGGTAGCCTCCGTATGTGGTCACCTGTG
>JAIFZK010000209.1:575000-577500 GCA_027481765.1 Tenualosa thibaudeaui | reverse complement strand
TGCAGAGCTATCAATCAATCTATCTATCTATCTATCTATCTATCTATCTATCTATCTATCTATCTATCTATCTATCTATCTATCTATCTATCTATCTATCCATTCCTGCCTGTTTCTTCCTGTTTCCTTTCTTGAGCGACAAGCTGGTCTTCCTCATGACTCAAATCTCTAGAAGTGGGGCTGATGTACAGACCTGCAGATCTATTTGCCTTTACCTCAGAGGATCTGCTAAACACCCCATATATCACTCATATATCACTCATATATCACCCATATATCACCCATATATCACCCATATATCACTCATAATACTGCTAAACGCCCCATATATCACTCATATATCACTCATATATCACTCATATATCACTCATATATCACTCATATATCACTCATAATACTGCTAAACGCCCCATATATCACTCATATATCACTCATATATCACTCATATATCACTCATATATCACTCATATATCACTCATATATCACTCATAATACTGCTAAACGCCCTATATATCACTCATATATCACCCATATATCACCCATATATCACTCATAATACTGCTAAACGCCCCATATATCACTCATATATCACTCATATATCACCCATATATCACTCATAATACTGCTAAACGCCCCATATATCACTCATATATCACCCATATATCACTCATATATCACCCATATATCACTCATAATACTGCTAAACGCCCATATATCACTCATATATCACTCATATATCACTCATATATCACTCATAATACTGCTAGACGCCCCATATATCCCTCATATATCACTCATATATCACCCATATATCACCCATATATCACTCCTATATCACTCATAATACTGCTAAACGCCCCATATATCACTCATATATCACTCATAATACCGCTGCATTTGAATAGCAGACAGACATCTCTAAAGGGAGTGTTGAGTTTGAAATTGCATGGTCATTTTAACTGAGATTTCAACGTTGGTAACTGTGTGTGTGTGTGTGTGTGTGTTTGTATGTGTGTTCTGGTTTCCTGTGGCCTTAGAAGAACTAAGGGATCCTTTCTTATTGTGCCTTTTCAAAAATAAATGGCTTTTATTATGGCACTGTTAAAAATAAGTGGGCATGCAGCATGTTTAAGAGGGTGTTTAAATGTATTCACTCTGAGCAGTGTGTGTGTGTGTGTGTGTGTGCGTGTGTGTGTGTGTGTGTGTGTGTGTGAAAGAGAGAGAGAAGATGAAAACAGGTTGCCTGTGAATAGAAGTGTGAATATTTAAAAAGGTTAACAGTGTTTGTTTTCACCATGGAGAGAAAGGCTTTTTATTTGTTGTCTTTGCGTTTCCTCCACGGTGGGTGTGGGTGGGGGTGGGCGTGGGGGTGGGTGGGTGTGGGTAAGCATGGGGAGGAATGCTACTAAAATGCGCCAGT
Organism: Tenualosa thibaudeaui; assembly: GCA_027481765.1. Lineage (NCBI taxonomy): Eukaryota > Metazoa > Chordata > Actinopteri > Clupeiformes > Clupeidae > Tenualosa > Tenualosa thibaudeaui. The sequence continues at coordinate 576,080 of JAIFZK010000209.1, read as the reverse complement.
ATCGGAAGCTAATCTGGCACAAATGCTAACACCACCCTGGAGTCAAATGAATGAATTATAAACCTCCTCTGAATAAATGAAGGCTGCAGTAGAAACAGCAAGAGCCTATGACAGCATAGATTACTACAAAGAGAGCCTATGACAGCATAGATTACTACAGAGAGAGCCTATCACAGCATAGATTAGTACAGAGGGAGTCTATTACATCATAGATTAGCAGAGAGAGCCTGTAACAGCACAGATTACTACAGAGAGGGTCTATTAAAGCATAGATTACTACACAGTATTGCAGTATTGTAATACTACACACTACACAGTATTACAGTATAGATTAGCAGAGAGTCTATTAAAGCATAGATTACTACAAAGAGAGCCTATCACAGCATAGATTACTACAGAGAGAGTTTATTACAGTTTAGCAGAGAGACAGAGAGTGAGGGAGAGAGAGAGAGAGTTTACATTTTACTCGTGGTGAAGTTAAAGCTTCAGGCTCACACACTACTCAGGTAAGTGGATTCTATGACACCTAGCGTGAGTTTAAAGTGCATCTGGAGCTAACGAAATAGCGAGGCAGTAATTGATGTAATTAATGTAATTAATGTCAGCTCAATGTACGTGTGTGCCACGTTAGTTGTAGATCACACATAAGGACGATGCTTCACTTGCCATTTAAACGTCACCAGTTGCCCACTAATGTGTGAGATTAACAAATCACCCCTGTGTCCACAGGTACGACAGTCCCCGCCCTCCTGAACAGTACGTCCAATCAGCTTCACCTGCACTTCTTCTCTGATATCAGTGTGTCAGCCGCTGGATTCCGTTTGGAATACAAGAGTAAGAAACACACACACACACTGAGCCATGGACACACACACACACACAGAGCACACACAGACTTTACAGATCCCTGTGGTCTATTTGACATTATTCTCTCTCTCTCTCTCTCTCTCTCTCTCTCTCTCTCTCCTCCAGCCGTTTCTCTGGCGAGTTGTGCGGAGCCAATGGTTCCGATGAATGGCTTCAAGGTTGGCGAGAGGTTGCAGATGAACAACGTGGTGTCTTTCCAGTGTGAGCCAGGCT
>JAIFZK010000209.1:567500-570000 GCA_027481765.1 Tenualosa thibaudeaui | reverse complement strand
TCATCATTGGTGTGTTTTGTTGTTTCAAATCAGATCAGATTTTTTCTTTTAGATGAAAAGTTCTTGTTTGGGCTCTCAGAGTCTCTCAGAAGTATTTCTTTGAGGGAATGAAATGTGTGTGTAGGAGTGGGCATTGGACTTCTTTTGTGTCTGTGTGTGTGTGTGTGTGTGTTGTTTTTCTTTCTAATAAACTTGTGTGGGTGGCATGGATGGTGAGAGTGTGGCCCTGTGTGTGTGTGTGTGTGTGTGTGTGTGTGTGTGTGTGTGTGTGTGTGTGTGTGTGTGTGTGTCTGCAGGCCTATGCCAGTGACAGCAGCCATTGATCTGGAAGCCCAATCAGGGGGCACCTCAACCAACAAAATGAACCAACAAAATGATTACAGTCAGGGCAGCTACACATAGAGAGACCATAATAGACTGCTGCTGGGAAGTCTAACCAGTGTGTGTGTGTGTGTGTGTGTGTGTGTGTGTGTGTGCATGTGCGTGTGCCTGTGTGTGTGTGTGTGTGTGTGTGTTTTGTCCTCCACAGTCTACGAGCTGCAGGAGTGTCGTGTCCCTGAGGTGTTCCAGTATGGGGTGATCGTGGGCGCTGGCTATAACGTAGGTCAGTCCATCACCTTCGAGTGTTACCCTGGTTACCAGCTGGTCGGCCAGCCTGTCCTCACCTGCCAGCACGGAACCACGCGAGACTGGGACCACCCCTTCCCCCACTGTGAAGGTAAGGACTCCCACAACACTCAGCTTGAAACAGTTCAAGCTTCGAGCACATCAATTAGAGCCCTGAACACACATACAGAACTCAAGGGAACTTTTAGAACCCTGAAATCACATGTGGAGAACCATCAGACCACTGGAGAGAACAGAAGAACTAGAACTTTTCATTTACAACCATGGAACCATCAGAGCTTAAAATAGAAATAAAATAGACCCATTAGACTTTTAAATCAAACAGAACTCAACAGAGTTCTTTTAAATCAAACAGAGTTCAGAGTTCTTTGTTTCAAAAATCCTTCAACAGCACATGATATTGATCCAACAGTGCAAGTGAATTCTCACTGATACAGATCACATCATCAGCATTGAAATGGCAACTCCAGTGTATTGCAGGATAATTAGGCTACTTAGTCCAGTTACTATATCAGGTCACATTGCTGTGGCATTAAAGGAGAAATCTGGTGTCAATGAAGCCATAGCCCTGTTGCTTGAGGTCTCGAGGACAAAAGTGCAGTGACATCATGCTGTATAGTGATAGTGATTATCTTGGATTAGGATTGAGTTTGAACATAGACTTCCTTGGATTAGGATTGAGTTTGAACATAGACTTCCTTGGATTAGGATTGAGTTTGAACATAGACTTCCTTGGATTAGGATTGAGTTTGAACATAAAATTACCTTCAGTGTCTGACAAATGGGGCGGTGGTAGCGTAGTGGTTATGGAAACTGGCTAGCGTGCAAGTAGCCTGAAAAGTTCCCAGCTGCCACCGTTGTGCCCTTGAGGAAGGCACTTAACCCTAAGTTGCTCTAGGGGAGACTGGCCCTGATGTAAGGCACTTAACCCTAAGTTGCTCTAGGGGAGACTGGCCCTGATGTAAGGCACTTAACCCTAAGTTGCTCTAGGGGAGACTGGCCCTGATGTAAGGCACTTAACCCTAAGTTGCTCTAGGGGAGACTGGCCCTGATGTAAGGCACTTAACCCTAAGTTGCTCTAGGGGAGACTGGCACTGAACACTTGATAGTTGATGAGTTGTAAGTCGCTTTGGATAATAATCGTCTGATAAATGTAAATGGGTAGAAAAAGAGTAAAATTACCTCAAAATTCATTGAATTATCTAAGACAATTCAAGACAAAATGTACTCAAACGAGCCAAATAATTCATGTAAATGACTTGCTGTAACAAGATAAATATTCGGAATTCTGGGGAATGACACCAGTACAAGTTTTCATTTTTTTTTCCAGTGTTACAAACTGGTAGCAACCAGGGAGGTATGATTTGAACCAGGCATGACATCAGGATCAAGGTTAGGTTTTTTTAATAGATGGTTTAACAGATGTCTTGAAAGATTTGGGGACATGCCCAGCTATGAGTGAGACATTTATCATTTTAATTATTGTCTTGACCAGTAGGTGGAGAGCAGTCCTATGGAGATCTGTAGTGATTGGATCCAGTAAGCATGTTGAGTCTTTAGTTGAGGAGATCAAAGACTTAATGTCTGATAAATTGGTGGGTGTAAATGAATCAAGGACTGCTATGAGCTGACAGGAACTTACTGTAAACATCATAGGGCGTCCAATTGGGTTTAAAGTTGCAAGGGTATACTTATACACAAGTGTACTTACATACACAAGTACACTTATGCACAAGTATACTTACACACACAAGTATACTTACATACACAAGGAATTAGACTTCGGTAGGTGTTAACTCTTTGCTGCATTCTATGCTGCATTCAGCATATAGGCATGTACTAGTATGCACTGAATAGACAAATAGTAATATAT
>JAIFZK010000209.1:560000-562500 GCA_027481765.1 Tenualosa thibaudeaui | reverse complement strand
ACAGCACAGATATTTTTTATGAGCCTGAGGGCATGTTGAGTGTGAATGTGTATCTGGTTTACTTGTCTGTGCATACATGTGTATGTGCATGTTTCTGTCTGTCTGTCTGTGTGTGTGGGTCTGTCTGTCTTTCTGTCTCTCTGTCTGTGTGTGTGTGTACGTCTGTCAGTCTGTATGTGTGTGTGTGTGTGTATGTATGGTACAGCACAGGCAAGTTCCCCAACCCCCTGCCCCACCCCCAACCCTGACTCAGTGCTTCTCGGTGGAGAGGGGGCCTTTTTCTTTGCAGAACATTCCAGAGCGAGGCCTCCCCAGCTAACAGGCTTTTCTGCTCATCTCCAGCCTTTATGACTCGCCGACCCCCCCACCCCCCCAAAAAAAGGAGCAACTGTGTGTGTGTGTGTGTTTGTGGTGGTGGGGGGGGGGCTGCGTGTGAGTGTGTGTATGCATTTATGTGTGTGTCTGTGTGTGTATGTTCCTTCAACAGCAGGCTTTTAATTTCCTCTGTGTTCCCTCCCTCTCCAGTACCCTGTGGAGGGAACATTACATCAGAGAACGGCACCATTTTCTCCCCTGGTTACCCTGACGACTACCCCAGCGCAGCCGACTGCACCTGGCTTATCACGGTTGCCGTGGGGATGGGCGTGCAACTCAACTTCACAGAGCTGCGGGTGCACGGACCACATGACTTCATCACCGTCTGGTAAGTAGACAGATACACACACACACACACACACACACACACACTTACACAAAATGTGAAAAAATGTGGGGATATTTAATGCAGTAGTTGTGGCCCCGTGCTCCACTGGGAGTTAACAGGAGAAAAAAGATATACAATAGTTTTCTGTACACACACACACACACACACACACACACACACACACACACTCACACACACAGACAGCCTAGGTGCGGCTTACTGTGGTACCATTCATCAAGTGGCAACTTTTGCTGCTTGTTGTTTATGGTCCCAAACAAACAACAAATAAACAGATAAATAAACAACTCTGAGCCCCTCTGAATGCCAGTGCAATCTGAACTGGAGTCAGTGGCCCATGACACCCCAGGGAAGGTGATTAAATCCTTTGTGTGTCTAATTCACACACACTCGCTTGTTTGGTTCACACACTCTAACTCATTTGGGTCAGTTACTGTGTGCCATCACCTTGGGCAGCCTGTGCTGAGTGTGTGTGTGTGAGTGTGTGTGTGTGTATGTCTGTGTGTGTGTGTGTGTGTGTGTGTATGTGTGTGTGTGTGTGTGTGTGTGTGCATGTGTGTTCATGTGTGTGTGTGTGTGTGTGTGTGCGTGTGTGTGTGTGTGTCTTAATCCATCTTTAGCCAGATCCTCGCTGCTCATTTTTAAAACTTCATTCTCTCTGTCTCTGGATTCATCAGTCTCTCACACATTTTCTCTCTGTCACACACACACACAGTCACAGTCTCCATCTCTCTCTCTTTCCCTTCATCCCTCCATCCCTCCCTCCTTCGCTCTACATCCTTGTCCTCCCTGGGACAGGGCTGTGTTGTCAGGATGCCAGGATTCATGTGGAGTTTAATTAATAGTGTGTGTGTGTGTGTGTGTTCTCTGCTCAAAGGCTCAGCCCTGCATCCTTCTCTCAACACACACACACACACACACACACACACACACACAGTGAGACATTCTGTTGAAGTGTGTGTAGAAATGCCATGTGATTGGACTGAACTGTGTCTTAGGACTGTGTCTAAGATGATTTCATCTCTTGGGTCACCATCATTCCATTGCTCCTAGTTACCCTCTAAGCACATATATATCACACCACTGCCTTCTCCTCCTCTTTGAGCCAAGATGGAGCCCATCTCTCCCTGCATCTGAGCTAAGAAGGAGCCCAGAGCCTTTGAGCCAAGATGGAGCCCATCTCTCCCTGCATCTGAGCTAAGAAGGAGCCCAGAGCCTTTGAGCCAAGATGGAGCCCATCTCTCCCTGCATCTGAGCTAAGAAGGAGCCCAGAGCCTTTGAGCCAAGATGGTGGCAAACCAAGATGGGGTTATGGCCAATGCTGTCCATGGCCAGAATTGTGGTGTGTGTGTGTGTGTGTGTGTTTATGTGCACAAATGCTGTGCATCTGTGCTATTGTATATTTGTGTATATGTGAGTGTGAATGCAGGTCCATAGCCACAGATATTGTGCATCTTTACTATGGTGTGTGTGTGTGCATGCGTGCGTGCGTGTGTGTGTGTGTGTGTGTAGATGGTCCTAATCTCTAGTGCCCAGTGGGGACCTGCTGACAGATGCTCTCTCCCTCTGGTTGCAGCAGAGAGCACAGTGTGTGTGTGTGTGTGTGTGTGTGTGTGTGTGTGTGTGTGTGTATGTGTGGGTGTGTGTGTGGGTGTGTGGGTGTGTATGTGTGTGGGTGTGGGTGTGTATGTGTGTGTGTGTTGGACGCTCTGGACACTGCTGCCAAATTGCCTCTTCTGCTCTGGACAGGAAGAATGTGGGACTGGACCACCCCTCCCC
>JAIFZK010000209.1:542500-547500 GCA_027481765.1 Tenualosa thibaudeaui | reverse complement strand
CAGCAAGCACCAATTTCTGTGTGTGTGTGTGTGCTCCTGTGTGTGTGTGTGTGTGAGACCCGTGTTTTTTGCCACACATGGATTCACCACATTGGTTGGGTGTGTGTTACACTAAAGAATATTCATGGGTAAATAAAGTAAATATATTTGTAACTGTATGTTGATAAGAGAGAGTTAATCAATCTAACAGGCCGCAACCACACACACACACACACACACGCACACACACACTAGCACCTAAATAGAAGCATCAGCACAGTGAACAGATGGCCTGTGGCTTTTTGTTGATTTACATGACATAGACTTGGCTTTAATCTATATGAAATTTAATTACCTTTTTTACAACTTATTTATTATAGATTTATTTACAAAACAAGAACAGCACTATTCTATTCATTGTTTAACTGTATTTAACGGGTTGTTTTGTCCAGAGGGGAATATTTACACAAGGCTGAGGCATGTTTAATGTAACAAGGGATCTGATTGGTCATTAAGTGCCACAATTGAATTCATTCTAAACCTATACACACAGATATGCCTTCAGTGAGAGTGAGGAGCTGGCTTTGTGTGTGTGTGTGTGTGTGTGTTTGTGTGTTTGTGTGTGTGTGTGTATGTGTGTGTGTGTGTGTGTGTGTGTGTGTGTGTGTGTGTATGTGTGCGTGTGTGTGTGCTCATGTGGTATGATGTTTGGTAGCGGTAGTGGTAGTTTACATCCGCTGTGCATTCTATTATATGGCATGCTGTGTGTGTGTGTATGTGTGTGTATGTGTGTGTGTATGTGTGTTGAATCAATCAGTGAGATGTTACCAGGCTGTTGTCCTCTCTATAGGGTACTGGGCATCAATTTGCCATTTCAGTTGAATCTCTTCAGGGAGAGAAAGGCTGGAATTCAATTAGTTCAGTAAATATCAGGCGTTCCATGGCCACACTGAAGGCTCCCCCTGTTAATGAACTCCGAGCCTGTTACCCTCCCAGCCTGGGCTTGATTTAATCCATCATTCAGTCCTGGCATCGGTGCTGCTGTGTACAGATGCACTGACACTCAAACACACACTCTCAGAGATGAGTTGTGGACTGACCAGCGCTACTGAGTGACATATTTCTGTCTGCCATATGCCCCCACAGACACACATGCCTGCAGTTTGTGTCGCCTCAGCTGGCAGACAGAAAGACAGTCACACACAGAGAGAGAGAGAGAGAGAGAGAGAGAGAGAGTGCATAGTACATTTAAAAACAATAAGAGTTGACCCAAAAAATGTGCTTCACAAGTAACCAAGTAAAACCAGGTGGTGGTCGCTGCAGGTGTGCACTGTTGTTTTTGCTGATGCTGAAGCTGTGTGTAAAGGGCTGGCATGTTTTCTGTGCATGTGTGCATGTGTGTGTGAGTGTGTGTGCATGTGTGTGTGAGTGTGTGTGTGTGTGTGTGTGTGTGCCAAGGCTCCCCCATGCTCTGCTAAGCAAGTTGAGACAAACACGGCATGTTTGTTCCCTCCTAATCCCACCAATAGCAGGAATCTGTATGTCAGTGCACCACAGTGGCGGGTGTTGAGCCCAGGATGGATCCAGCTGAAAGCTGATCCACTTTGACCCAGCTGATCCACTTTGACCCAGCTGCACTCACTGCTGTGTGTCGCTCAGTGCCAGCCTGTTGGCAACGCTGGTGATGCCTTGACTACACAAGCTCCACACACACAACAGCAACACCAGCCAGCAAAAGAGGGATTCACTCCCTGACTATTATAGGCTGTGTGTTTCCTGGAGTTTCCATGGCAGCTAATAGTGATAGTCTTTGTTAAAAATGTCAAATAAAATTCTGCAAATTGTAGGGCTTCTATGGTTCCATGCTGGTGGAGTTACCTACCATGCACCTAAACAGCAGGGGCGTCCCTGTCTGTCCTCAACCCGGCTCTTCAAAAAGTGAGGTTTAGCGTTATTTTTATCTTCTCATACCTGCATACAAAGTACTGCCTGCTGACGAAGCACTGAATTTGAACTATTGAAGCATAGGCCCAGTACAGTCAGGAAATCCCTAACCCTGACAGAGCTTAAAGTGTCAACTAGCATGTTGCTAACTTTTACACTTTTATTAGCATGTTGCTCTAGAATTTAGACAGAATAACACCAAAGTAACTAGTGTTATTCTGTCTAAATTCTGTCTTTCTGAGGAGCTGGCTTTGTGTGTGTGTGTGTGTGTGTGTGTTTGTATAACTGGTGTTATTCTATCTAAATTCTGTCTTTCTGAGGAGCTGGCTTTGTGTGTGTGTGTGTGTGTGTGTGTGTGTGTGTGTGTGTGTGTGTGTGTGTGTATAACTGGTGTTATTCTGTCTAAATTATGTCTTTCTGAGGAGCTGGCTTTGTGTGTGTGTGTGTGTGTGTGTATAACTGGTGTTATTCTGTCTAGTTCTTGATTGGTAATTCTCTTTTGTAAGTCGCTCTGGATCAAAGCATCTCCTGAATGCATGTAGGGCAAAGTTGAGGTTGTTGAAGAGAGGGATCTGTGAGATGCAACAAGGTGCTGCTGGTGATGAAAGAGAGAGAGAGAGGGGGAGAGAAAGAAAGAGAGAGAGAGTGAGAGTTGATGGATGGGATCAATGAGTGGGCCTGCAGGACTCTTATCCGTCGATAACGGCTCCTAATGAGTTGCTGAAAGAATCGTTTAATGAGGCTTCATCTTTGTGCTTCTCCTTCTCTAGGATCTCACACACGTCAGTCCCACTCTTTCCCCTTCTCTCGACTCACTTTTCACTGTGTGTGTGTGTGTGTGTGTGTGTGTGTGTGTGTGTTCAGTGTTGAGTCCTGTCGGCCATCAAGTCTGAGTGGAATGCAGGCATAGCATCACTTCTCTCTCTTTTGACAGACACGCAGGCAGGCCAATCAAAACCCTCCCATCGAGGATGTTCATGCATAAATCCTGAGCACAGGCCCTGGGCTCTCACCTGCACCAGGCTGTGGCCTGTAAACAACACGGGCAGCATTCAGAGAATGGAATAGAATAAATAGATTCAATTTATTGTATGTTAAGTTGAGCCTATAGCTTTTCATGTTTGTATGTGTGTGTGTGTGTGTGTGTTACATGAAGGCTACAAACACAGTTAACCTTAGTTCATTTTGCTGCTTTATTTTATAATTTTTATATAATATATCATATATTTAAACAAATGTCTACAAAGTCACAGTGTGTGTGTTGCAGTGTGTATCAATATCTAGTCCACCTGGTGTTGCAGTGTGTATTGATATCTAGTCCACCTGGTGTTGCAGTGTGTATCGATATCTAGTCCAGCTGGTGTTGGAGTGTGTATCGATGTCTAGTCCAGCTGGTGTTGCAGTGTGTATTGATATCTAGTCCACCTGGTGTTGGAGTGTGTATTGATATCTAGTCCAGCTGGTGTTGGAGTGTGTATTGATATCTAGTCCACCTGGTGTTGGAGTGTGCATTGATATCTAGTCCAGCTGGTGTTGGAGTGTGTATTGATATCTAGTCCAGCTGGTGTTGGAGTGTGTATTGATATCTAGTCCAGCTGGTGTTGGAGTGTGTATTGATATCTAGTCCAGTTGGTGTTGGAGTGTGTATTGATATCTAGTCCAGCTGGTGTTGGAGTGTGTATTGATATCTAGTCCACCTGGTGTTGGAGTGTGTATTGATATCTAGTCCAGCTGGTGTTGGAGTGTGTATTGATATCTAGTCCAGCTGGTGTTGGAGTGTGTATTGATATCTAGTCCAGCTGGTGTTGCAGTGTGTATTGATATCTAGTCCACCTGGTGTTGCAGTGTGTATCGATATCTAGTCCAGCTGGTGTTGGAGTGTGTATCGATGTCTAGTCCAGCTGGTGTTGCAGTGTGTATTGATATCTAGTCCACCTGGTGTTGGAGTGTGTATTGATATCTAGTCCAGCTGGTGTTGGAGTGTGTATTGATATCTAGTCCAGCTGGTGTTGGAGTGTGTATTGATATCTAGTCCAGCTGGTGTTGGAGTGTGTATTGATATCTAGTCCAGCTGGTGTTGGAGTGTGTATTGATATCTAGTCCAGCTGGTGTTGGAGTGTGTATTGATATCTAGTCCAGCTGGTGTTGGAGTGTGTATTGATATCTAGTCCAGCTGGTGTTGGAGTGTGTATTGATATCTAGTCCACCTGGTGTTGGAGTGTGTATTGATATCTAGTCCAGCGGTGAGTTGTGGAGAATTGCAAATAAAGCTGAAAAGTTGCTTCATGTTTGCTGCCTTATTTGGTTTTCCAGTCGCTTCTAATTGCCTCCAGTGACATGAAGAAAGTGTGTTATTGTTCTCCTTGTCCCTCTCGCATGGCATGAAGGAAGAGGGGGTTTGTAAAGTGTGTGTGTGTGTGTGTGTGTTTTTGTAAAGCTTTATAAAGTTGAAATGTCCTTTCTCTCTCCAGTGACGTGCCCCATGAATGAGGTGCTGACGGCCTCCACAGGGGTCATCCTGAGCCAGTCACCCGGCAACGGCTTCCCCCTCTTTGAGTCCTGCTCCTGGATGGTGAAGGTGGATCCCGGATACAACATCTCCTTCACCATCGAGCACTTCCAGACCAGCAGACAGTTTGACGAGCTTGAGATCTTTGATGGTAAGACAACGACAGAGACAGACGAGAGAGAGAGATAGAGAGAGAGAGAGAGAAAGAGAAGTAGATGACATTCACACACAGTTACACATTGTGACCCCCAACACACACACACACATGGCACTCTCTCACACACACACAGACACACATGCATACACACAAACACACACACATACACACAAACACACACACATACACACAAACATACACACACACACACAACACACACACACACACACACACACACACACACACACACACACACACACACACACACACACACACACACACACACATACACACACACACACACACACACACACACACACACACACACACACACAAACAAACACACACACACACACACACACACACACACACACACAGAGGACAGAGTACGAAGACATAATAGGAAATGCA
>JAIFZK010000209.1:530000-532500 GCA_027481765.1 Tenualosa thibaudeaui | reverse complement strand
TTAGGACACATTACTGTAATAGACTGTGCTTAGATCAGCCACCACCTCATCAGATGTGGTTACATGGTTAAGCACTAGAACCTGGCTCTCTGCAGAGATAATCCCATGTTAACCTGGCTCTCTACAGGAATAATCTCATGTTAACCTGGCTCTCTGCAGAGATAATCCCATGTTAACCTGGCTCTCTACAGAAATAATCTCATGTTAACCTGGCTCTCTGCAGAGATAATCCCATGTTAACCTGGCTCTCTACAGAAATAATCTCATGTTAACCTGGCTCTCTACAGAGATAATCCCATGTTAACCTGGCTCTCTACAGAGATAATCCCATGTTAACCTGGCTCTCTACAGAGATAATCCCATGTTAACCTGGCTCTCTACAGAAATAACCTGGCTCTCTCAGAGATAATCATGTTAACCTGGCTCTCTACAGAGATAATCCCATGTTAACCTGGCTCTCTACAGAGATAATCCCATGTTAACCTGGCTCTCTACAGAGATAATCCCATGTTAACCTGGCTCTCTACAGAGATAATCTCATGTTAACCTGGCTCTCTACAGAGATAATCCCATGTTAACCTGGCTCTCTACAGAGATAATCTCATGTTAACCTGGCTCTCTACAGAGATAACCCCATGTTAACCTGGCCACCGCTCTTTGGTGACTCTGTGATATAGCTCCAATACATTCCACCCCAGAGGAGTGTGTGTGTGTGTGTGTGTGTGTGTGTGTGTAAGGCTGAGGATGTAATTGCATTATGATCCTATCTGTCGAGATATGTGAGAGCCTGCTGGCTAAAGTCAGTGCATAATGAAACAGTTGTTCTGTATGGTTTATGGTGTAACATCCTCCTCATGGATCAGTGTGTTTTACATGTATCCTCATGGTAACTCTGTGTGTGTGTGTGTGTGTGTGTGTGTGTGTGTGTGTGTGTGTGTGTGTGTGTGTGTGTGTGTGTGTGTGTGTGTGTGTGTGTGTGTGTGTTTCTCTGCCCCACAGCTGGCCACTGCGGTATCCCTGAGCCCATAGTGAATGGGCAGATCATTGGGGAGAACTACAACTACAGGGGCAGTGTGGTGTACCAGTGCAACCCTGGGTTCAGGCTCATTGGCGTGTCTGTGCGCATCTGTGACCAAGACCACCGCTGGTCCAGCAAGACTCCGCTCTGTGTCCGTAAGTATGACACTACAGCCCCAGGTGCATTATGGGTAGGGCCCGCTCTGTGTCCATAAGTACCCACTACAGCCCCAGGTGTGATATGGTTAAGGAAGGCACTCTGTGTCTATAAGTACCCACCACAGCCCCAAGTGTATTGTGGGTAGAGAAGAAAAGTCCCCCTCTGTGTCCGTATGTCCCAGGATTTGTCTGGTTGGCTTCAGCCAATTAGCAAGACACTTCCTCGTCGCCATTTTCCAAAAATCATCATTAGCATCATTTCTGTCAGCATTTCCCCCATGGTCACTGGTGAGGGCCCCTGTAGCTGATGTATGAGTTTAGTGATGTGTCCCCCATGGTCACTGGTGGGGGCCCCTGTAGCTGATGTATGAGTTTAGTGATGTGTCCCCCATGGTCATTGGTGGGGGCCCCCCTTTCAGCTGATGTATGAGTTTAGTGATGTGTCCCCCATGGTCACTGGTGAGGGCCCCTGTAGCTGATGTATGAGTTTAGTGATGTGTCCCCCATGGTCACTGGTGGGGGCCCCTGTAGCTGATGTATGAGTTTAGTGATGTGTCCCCCATGGTCACTGGTGAGGGCCCCCCTTTCAGCTGATGTATGAGTTCAGTGATGTGTCCCCCATGGTCACTGGTGGGGGCCCCTGTAGCTGATGTATGAGTTTAGTGATGTGTCCCACATGGTCACTGGTGAGGGCCCCTGTAGCTGATGTATGAGTTTAGTGATGTGTCCCCCATGGTCACTGGTGGGGGCCCCTGTAGCTGATGTATGAGTTTAGTGATGTGTCCCCCATGGTCACTTGTGGGGGCCCCTGTAGCTGATGTATGAGTTTAGTGATGTGTCCCCCATGGTCACTGGTGAGGGCCCCCCTTTCAGCTGATGTATGAGTTTAGTGATGTGTCCCCCATGGTCACTGGTGGGGGCCCCTGTAGCTGATGTATGAGTTTAGTGATGTGTCCCCCATGGTCACTGGTGAGGGCCCCTGTAGCTGATGTATGAGTTTAGTGATGTGTCCCCCATGGTCACTGGTGGGGGCCCCTGTAGCTGATGTATGAGTTTAGTGATGTGTCCCACATGGTCTCTGTTGGGGGCCCCTTTAGCTGATGTATGAGTTTAGTGATGTGTCCCCCATGGTCACTGGTGGGGGCCCCTGTAGCTGATGTATGAGTTTAGTGATGTGTCCCCCATGGTCACTGGTGAGGGCCCCTGTAGCTGATGTATGAGTTTAGTGATGTGTCCACCATGGTCACTGGTGGGGGCCCCTGTAGCTGATGTATGAGTTTAGTGATGTGTCCACCATGGTCACTGGTGGGGGCCCATGTAGCTT
>JAIFZK010000209.1:510000-522500 GCA_027481765.1 Tenualosa thibaudeaui | reverse complement strand
ACACACACACACACACAGACGCACAGCCTACTTTAAAGTTTCCAAATGGCCAGTCCAGATAACTCTTCTGTCTCCCACCTACCATGATCAATGTCTCAGCTGACTTGGCCCACTGCTGTAGATTAGGAAGTTAAAGTGAAAACTATAAAGAATGTGGATCTTTATAAACTCATAAAACAGCCTCGGCCTGCGCTGAGTGTTTTGTTAGCTAAATGCTCACCAGAGAGTGTTTCCTTGTGCCAGTGGATATCAGCCAGATGGAGCGATTTTGGAGTGTGTGTGTGTGTGTGTGTGTGTGTGTCAGGGGGACCAGGGGAGTGTTTTCTAAAAGTAGGGGAGTGTTTTCAACCAAAGTAATTGAATCAAAAGTAGGAACAGTAGCAGACGAGGCAGCGAGGGGAACAGATGACACACACACACACACACACACACACACACACACACACACACACACACGTACACAGATGCAGACCTACACACACCACAGATATAAACCCCCACACACAGATACTCACACACATTGACTTCTATCCACTCACACACCCTGCACCACCATCCAAATGCCTGTTGAATGCAGGTTAGACTAAGGTCAGGTGAGGGTCTGAGTCCATCTGCTCTGGCTCTCCAAACAGTGTGTGCCCCTCTGCTTGCCAAGCAGTAACAATAGTGTGTGTGTGTGTGTGTGTGTGTGTGTGTGTGTGTGTGTGTGTGTGCGCCCCTCTGCTTGCCAAGCAGTAAGAATAGTGTGTGTGTGTGTGTGTGTGTGTGCCCCTCTGCTTGCCAAGCAGTAACAATAGTGTGTGTGTGTGTGTGTGTGTGTGTGTGTGCCCCTCTGCTTGCCAAGCAGTAACAATAGTGTGTGTGTGTGTGTGTGTGTGTGTGTGTGTGTGTGTGTGTGCGTGTCCCTCTGCTTGCCTAGCAGTAACAATAGTGTGTGTGTGTGTGTGTGTGTGTGTGTGCCCCTCTGCTTGCCAGACAGTGACGATAGTGTATGTTTGCCTCTGCTAGCCACTTCAAATAGCATCAGTAGTTTGCAGTCGGTATTTGGAAGGAGGAGATGTGCATGTACACACACACACACACACACACACACACACACACACACACACTGGGAGGGAAGTTAATGCAAGGAAATGCAACTAAAGTATTTGTGTGTTTCAGGAGACACTCTGAGTGTGTGTGGTGACCCCGGCGTGCCAGTGCACGGGATCCGTCTGGGGGAGGAGTTTGTGGTGGGAAACGTGGTGCGCTTCAGCTGTGAGCCGGGATACACGCTGGCCGGGTCCTCCGAACGCACCTGCCTGGCCAACAGCACCTGGACAGGGTCACAGCCAGAGTGCCACGGTAAGCTTTAAGCTCTGTCTGTGTGTGTGTGTGTGTGTGTGTCTATATGGTGCTTCATTTTACATCTTGGCCATTGATAATTGCTCATAATTTATATTTGTGTGTGTGTGTGTGGTTGGGTGAATAAGTGAGTGTGTGGGTGCTTCATTTTACATCTAGGTCATAAACTGTTGCTTATCATATTTGTGTGTGTGTGTGCCTCAGTACCCCTGGCTATGATCTTTTTAATTATACAAGAACTACCCAGAGTTTAATGTCTCAAATAATTCCAATGGTTTGCTTGAGAGTGTGTTTGAAGTCCAAATAATTCAAATGGTTTGCTTGAGAGTGTGTGTGTGTGTGTGTGTGTTTGCTTGAGAGTGTGTTTGAAGTCCTGGGAGATGCCTGCATGCTTATTTCCTGCTGAACCAAAGGCCTGAGTGAGTGTGTGTTGAACCAAAGGCCTGAGTGAGTGTGTGTTGAACCAAAGGCCTGAGTGAGTGTGTGTTGAACCAAAGGCCTGAGTGAGTGTGTGTTGAACCAAAGGCCTGAGTGAGTGTGTGTTGAACCAAAGGCCTGAGTGAGTGTGTGTTGCCTAACAGCCAGATTTGGACACACGCAGATCCCTTCATCTCCACTTTGAAAGACTCTGGAACACCATGGGGAGTATTTTATAATTACAAACTTAGCACTTTCATGTGCACCGTCCTTTAAAAGATACAGTAAGCGTGTCTACAGTCCACAGTAAGACAGCGCACACACACACACACACACACACACACACACACACACACACACACACACACACACACACACACACACATTTGCATGCACACACACAGGTAGCTAGGTGGATCATCCAGACTCCATCTCAAAATCTGTAGCTACCGCCATGCTCTATTCAGAAACAGCTCAGCTCAGGAAGCACTGAGTCATTTGAAGGGCAAGAGTAACACACACACACACACACACACACACACACACACACACACACATACACACTCACATACATACATAACACTATCATGCTTTATTCAGAAACATCTTGTTTTTTCAGCCTCGCACTGACTCATTTGAAGGACAAGAGTCACACACACACACACACACACACACACACTACATGTATCCAGGCCAGGAGATTGAGATGCATGAGGTGGATCATTGAGTTTGGGGAAGCAGGAGACTGATATGATTGTTTGCTTTCCAGGGCCAAGGGCTGAGAATGTCATTGAGATCATCCCATAACAAAATATCCCCCCCCTCTCTCTCTCCCTCTCTCTTTCCTTATCTTTCCATCTCTTTCCCTCTCTCCCTCTCTCTCTCTCTCTCTCTCTCTCTCTCTCTTTCCCTCTCTCTCTCCTCCTTTTCCTTGCTTAATTTCTGTATTTCTCCATATGAATAACTTATTCTCTCCAATCTACCCCCCGTTATCTTTCTATTCTTTCTCTCCCTCATTCTCTTCATATTCTCTCGCCCTCCCTCCCTCCCTTGCTCTCTCTGTCTCTCTTCCTCTCTCTCTAACTCTTTTTTTCTCTTTCCCTCTCCCTCTCTTTCCACCTCTCCCTCTTTCTCTCTTTCCATCTCTCTCTCGCTCTGCCTCCTCCTCTCTCCCTCTCAGTGGTGTCTTGTGGGAATCCCGGTACTCCACGGAACGCTCAGATCCAGTTCCACGATGGCCTGGTGTTCTCGCGTTCCATCACATATGCATGCCGAGAGGGATTCTACTCCACAGGACTGCTGACCCGACACTGCACTGTCAACGGAACCTGGACGGGGAACATGCCGGAGTGTTCTGGTACGGTTCTGCTCTCCTCTCCCATTGGCCTCACAACCCAACCCTCTGAGTGGGCTCATATTGTTCTGGTACGGTTCTGCTCTCCTCTCCCATTGGCCTCACAACCCAACCCTCTGAGTGGGTTCATATTGTTCTGGTACGGTTCTGCTCTCCTCTCCCATTGGCCTCACATCCCAACCCTCTGAGTGGGCTCATATTGTTCTGGTACGGTTCTGCTCTCCTCTCCCATTGGCCTCACAACCCAACCCTCTGAGTGGGCTCATATTGTTCTGGTACAGTTCTGCTCTCCTCTCCCATTGGCCTCACAACCCAACCCTCTGAGTGGGCTCATATTGTTCTGGTACAGTTCTGCTCTCCTCTCCCATTGGCCTCACAACCCAACCCTCTGAGTGGGCTCATATTGTTCTGGTACGGTTCTGCTCTCCTCTCCCATTGGCCTCACAACCCAACCCTCTGAGTGGGCTCATATTGTTCTGGTACGGTTCTGCTCTCCTCTCCCATTGGCCTCACAACCCAACCCTCTGAGTGGGCTCATATTGTTCTGGTACGGTTCTGCTCTCCTCTCCCATTGGCCTCACAACCCAACCCTCTGAGTGGACTCATATTGTTCTGGTACAGTTCTGCTCTCCTCCCATTGGCCTCACAACCCAACCCTCTGAGTGGGCTCATATTGTTCTGGTACAGTTCTGCTCTCCTCTCCCATTGGCCTCACAACCCAACCCTCTGAGTGGGCTCATATTGTTCTGGTACAGTTCTGCTCTCCTCTCCCATTGGCCTCACAACCCAACCCTCTGAGTGGGCTCATATCCCATTGGTTCTGAGTGGGTATTGTTCAGTTCTGCTCTCCTCTCCCATTGGCCTCACATCCCAACCCTCTGAGTGGGCTCATATTGTTCTGGTACTGTTCTGCTCTCCTCTCCCATTGGCCTCACAACCCAACCCTCTGAGTGGGCTCATATTGAGGCTTCAACAGCATCAAACATATGAGACAAAACATACAGGGAAAAAGGCAAAACTGGGATGACAGTATGGAGTACAAACTGTAGGATGCCTTGACTATATTGATATATTATATCCTATGTAGGATGCATATACGATCCACTGATTCTAGTTTTTACACTGTAGACTATAATATTTGGCAGATAGGCTAAATGTAATTATGTATTTATCCAACAGCAGAGCTGATGTATAAGTTCAGTAAGGCTTCCACACACACAATGTAACAATGTAGCCAATGTGCAGCCTGTGACATCATCATTGTGGGACAGCAGCATAAAGTGACTGAAATGGGTCCTGTGAGAATAGTGTCATTCCTGTTGGACCCCAGACATTACATAAGTCACCCTTACAGCTCCCCACTGGCCCTTATTTGGCCCTTATTTTTCCTTGGAAAGTGTGTGTGTGTGTGTGTATAGTTTATCTCATGGACACATGCAGAATGTAAGCCAATGGAAGTGTGAGTGTGTTTCATTTGTCAGTGTCATTTGTCATTTCCCTGAAGGAAAGTGTGTGTGTGTGTGTGTGTGTGTGTGTGTGTGTGTGTGTGTGTGTGTGTGTGTGTGTGTGTGTGTGTGTGTGTGTGTGTGTGTGTGTGATTCGTCAGTGTCACAGTTTTATTAAAGTGGCCCGACCCTTATCAATCTGTGACACTATCAATCGGAGGGAGCAGTCAACTAAGAGTCACACACTTTATTAATGATGGCACCCCAACACGTCACACCCCTCCTCTATCACCCCCCCCCCCCCGCTCTCTCTCTTTTATTTATTCCCCCTCTTTATTAATGATGCCTTCCCAAAATGCCTCACACTCCTCCTCCATCAACCCCCCTGATCTCTCGCTCTCTATCTCTCTTTCTCTCTCTCTCTCTCACTCTATTTATTAATAATGCCTTCCAAAACCTCTTACATCTCTCTCTCTCTCTCTCTTTCTCTCCCATGTAGTGATCAACTGTGGAGACCCGGGCGTTCCAGCCAATGGGCTTCGACTGGGCAGTGACTTCACCTATGGGCGCTCTGTCTCCTTCCAATGTATGCCTGGGTTCACCATGGACGCTGACCGTGCCTCCGCCCTGATCTGCACCAAAGACCGCACTTGGAACAGCACCAAACCCGTCTGCAAAGGTACCGGCACAGATTCACTCACACACACACACACACACACACAAACACACACACACACACACACACACACACACACACACATACACACACACTCCTTTAATGCACACAGAGAAATAATAATTAATAACCTCTAAATAAGAAACGTTTCCCATGGAGGTTGGAAGGGTTTGTGTCTGTCCATTGGGAAGTGAGTCAGGACACCTAAAGCAGAACTATCTCTTCGCTGTTGACTAACAGACAAGCCAGTGTTTCATGAAAAAAAAAGCTGCTGAAGCTGCAGTCAGTCACGATAACACACACACACAGTCTCACGTGCACACACACACATACACAGCCATAACTGCAGGAACACACACACACACAGCCATCTCTTCATCACAAATGACACGTTCATGACCTCACCACAAATAAACAAACAGGTGTCAAAATAAAGAAAAGTTCATGAAGGCAGCCCACCATTGATCTCTCCTCCTCCTCTCCTCCTCTCCTCCTCCTCTCCTCCTCTCCTCCTCCTCTCCTCTCCTCTCCTCCTCTCTTCCTCTCCTCCTCTTCCTACACCTCCTCCTCCTCCCCCTCCTCTGCAGCTATCGTGTGTGGTCCTCCTCCCAGCATCCCTAATGGGCAGGTGGTGGGTTCAGACTTCCAGTGGGGTGCCAGCATCAGTTACTCCTGTAACCAAGGTTACCAGCTCTCCCTGCCCACCGTGCTCACCTGCCAGGGAGGGGGGAACTGGAGCGGAGAGAGACCGCAGTGCTTCCGTGAGTCTCTCTCTCTCTCTCTCTCTCACACACACACACACGCTTGCATGCTCACATTCATTCACAGTCATAAACTCACACCAGTTTCTTCTGCATAATATTTCTATCCACCTCCACCTCCCCAACCCCCAACACAAGTTCTTACATGTGTCTCACACACAAGTTCCCGAATTAAATATTTTAGGTATTTTTCTCTTCATCCATTTATGTATAAATATATATGTGTGTGTGTGTGTGTGTGTGTGTGTGTGTGTGTGTATGTACAGCTGTGTTCTGTGGAGATCCTGGCTTTCCTGCCCAGGGCAGGCGTGAGGACCGCGGTTTCACCTACTTGTCTCCCGTCTACTTCTCCTGCTACCCTCCGCTGGTGCTGGTGGGCTCTAAGGTGCGCTACTGTCAGTACGACGGCACCTGGAGTGGGACACAACCCTCCTGCATCGGTGAGCACACACACACACACACACACACACACACACATACACACACATACACACACACATACACACGCGTCCACACACACACACACACACACATACACACACACACATACACATACACACACACACACACACACACACACACACACACACACTCACACACTCTCACACACACACATACACACACTTACACACACACGCATACACACACACACTCACACACACACACACACAGTGTGGACTCATACACACTCAGGAATTAATATTCTTAAAATGTTATAACATAGTAATAACACAGATAATATATACAACTGTTAACAATCTTATTTTTGATCCTTTTGGGGTTCTATGTTCTCTGTGTGCTATCTCTGTGATTGGTTCTATGTTCTCTGTGTGCTATCTCTGTGATGGGTTCTGTATTCTCTGCGTGCTATCTCTGTGGTAGGTTCTATGTTTTCTGCGTGCTATCTCTGTGGGTTCTTCATGTGTTCTCTGCATTGCAGACCCCAGTCACACTAGCTGTGTGGACCCTGGAACCCCCATGTTTGGAAATCAGAATAATACACAAGGGTATCAGGTAAATCTGTGTTTCTAAAGAGTGTGTGTCTAATGTATGTGTGTGTGTGTGTGTGTGTGTGTGTGTGTGTGTGTGTATGTGTGTGTGTGTGTGTCAAATCTGAGTCTGTGTGGATAATGTGTGTCTGTATGCATCGTAGCTATGTATGTGTGTCTGTACATCTGTGTTGAGCCCAAGTATGCACATATACAGGCATGTGTGTGTGTGTGTGTGTGTGTGTGTGTGTGTGTGTGTGTGTGTGTGACTGTGTGTGCGTGTTTGTGCGCGTCTGTGTGTGTGAGTTTGTGTGTGTTTGTGCGTGTGTGTGTGTGTGTGTGTGTGTGCATTTCTCTCCTTCATGATGTTTATGTCATATAATGTTTATCAGGTTTAGCAACACTTAGTTGTTTGTCTATGAAAACGTCATGCAGAATAAAGCATGTTACAACCCTGTGGTAAAGTGTAGCTCTACAACTCAACCCTGTGGTAAAGTGTAGCTCTACAACTCAACCCTGTGGTAAAGTGTAGCTCTAGAAGTCTTGATGGCTGATGGCTGATGGTTGATGGCTGATGGTTGATGGCTGGTGGTTGATGGTTGATGGCTGATGGTTGATGGCTGATGGTTGATGGTTGATGGTTGATGGCTGGTGGTTGATGGTTGATGGCTGATGGTTGATGGCTGGTGGTTGATTGTTGATGGCTGATGGTTGATGGCTGATGGTTGATGGCTGGTGGTTGATGGTTGATGGCTGATGGTTGATGGTTGATGGCTGGTGGTTGATGGTTGATGGCTGGTGGTTGATGGTTGATGGCTGATGGTTGATGGTTGATGGCTGGTGGTTGATGGTTGATGGCTGATGGTTGATGGCTGATGGTTGATGGTTGATGGTTGATGGTTGATGGCTGGTGGTTGATGGTTGATGGCTGATGGTTGATGGCTGGTGGTTGATGGCTGATGGTTGATGGCTGATGGGGGGTTGAATGCATGCATTTCCTTACCTCCGAGTGTAGACTGTAGGTAGTCTAGCGATTTCCAAAAACTTCCTCTTTGCACTTCCAAGTGCAGGTGTAGCTTGTAGCCACGACAATTAAGCAGAAATATAGTTTGGTATTTCTCCAAATGGTGTTTTACAGACATGTCATTACAAAACGTACGTTTATGTAAGCTTGTGTATGCACGCCTATCTGTGTTTGTGTGTGTGTGTGTGTGTGAGTTGGTGTGTATGTGATTGTGTGTGTATGTGTATGTGTGTTACATGTCATGAAATGTATATATATATATGAGCATGTTGAGAGTGCTGTAGTCTGCTTGGTGGTGTTCTGTCTGTCACTTTCTGTTCCATCATTGTGAAATTTGTTCTGCACAATGTGTGTGTTTGTTTGTGTGTGTGTGTGTGTGTGTGTGTGTGTGTGTGTGTGTGACCATGCATATCATATCATATGGTATCATAAGGACTGCTGGACCGCCGAGAGTGTTTGACCGTGTAATACTGTTCTGTCGCAGTGTGTGTGTGTGTGTGTGTGTGTGTGTGTGTGTGTCTTTGTGTGTGCATAGTTAAATGTGTTATGAGTCCTTCTGCCATGTTAAGTGTGTGTCAGGTTGTGTGCACTGGCCTATATATGGGCATGTGTGCGAGAGCAGTAAGTGTGTTATGAGTTTGTGTGTGTGTGTGTATGTGTGTGTGTGTGTGTGTGTGTGCATACGCATGCATGCATGTGTGTGTGTGTGGCCTGGCCTATATGTTATGTTGGCATATTCGTGAGAGCAGGGCTAAGTAATTGTATAATGTGCACGTAGACGTGTGTGTGTGTGTGTGTGTGCGTGTGCTGATCTATAAGTTACGTCGTTTTTTTGAATGGAGGGTTAATTGTGTTATGAGCTTTGCTGACATGAAAGCAAAGTTGTGTGCCATATATTTAGGTGTGTGTGTGTGTGTTTGTGTGTGTGTGTGTGTGTGTGTGTGTGTGTGATATGTTTTGTGCTGCATTTTCTGCTGTCAAGTTCCTGAATGTGCAGCAGAGTTATGTGTGTGATATATTAACTTTGATGTGTGTGGAGTTGTAAGATTGTGTGTGTCTGTGTGTATGTGTGTGCGTGTATGTGAGTGTGTGTGTGTGTGTATGTATGTGTGTATTTGTGTGTGTGTGTGTGTTATATTAAATTTGATGTATGTGGAGATGTAAGGTCATGTTAATGTCTCGGCGGAGCTGGTGGCATAGTGGTGGTGGTGGTGGTGGTGTGTGTGTGTGTGTGTGTGTGTGTGTGTGTGTGTGTGTGTGTACCTTGTGCACACAATTATGGATTTTAATTTGATTCATACTGTATACTTACTATCCAGCCGTTTAACCTGAATGTCTCTCCGAAAAGTACAAACCTCCCCGAAGTATCTCATCCTGCCCACATGGACACAGGTTTATTTCCTTTCTCTCTAACAACTCTCTCTGCTCTGCGTGTGTGTGTGTGTGTGTGTGTGTGTGTAGATCAGTAGCACAGTGTTCTTCAGCTGTAGGAAGGGTTACCTGCTGCTGGGCTCTATCTCACGCACCTGTCTGCCCAACCTCACCTGGAGTGGCCTGCAGCCCGAGTGCATCGGTGGGTAGCCTCAGCTTCCTTCCTTCCTTCTTCTCTTCTCTCTCTTCTATTCTCCACTCCTCTCTTCTCTTCTCTCTCGTCTTCTCTCCTTTCTCCTCTTCTCTCCTCTCTTCTTTTCCCTCCTTTCTTCTTCACTCCACTACTCTCCCTTCCTCTCCCCTCTTCTCTTCTCTTCTCTCTCCTCTCTTCTCTCTCCTCCTCTCTCCTCTCCACACCTCTCCTCTCTTCTCCCCCCTTGTCTCTTTTCTCCTCTCCTCTGCTCTCCTCTCTTCTTTTCCCTCCTTTCTTCTTTACTCCACTACTCTCCCTTCCTCTTCTCTCCTCTCTTCTCTTCTCTTCTCTTCTCTCTCCTCTCTTCTCTCCTCACCTCTCTTCTCTCTCCTCCCCCCTTGTCTCTTTTCTCCTCACCTCTTCTCTCCTCTCTTCTCATCTCACCACTCCATTCCACTCCTGTCTCTCCTCTCCTGTCCTCTCCTCTCCTCTCCTCTCTTCTCCCTTCTCCTCTCTCTCCTCTCATCTCTTGCCTTCTCCTCCGTGTTGATTAGTGATTGTAATGCTTTTGATTCATTCATCGCTCTTTATTACCTCCTCTCTATTTCTTTGCTCTCTCCCTCTCTCTCTCTATCCCCCTATCCCCTCCTCTTTCCTTCCTTCTGTCTTCCTCTCCTTCTCTCTCTCTCTCTATCCCCCTATCCTCCCCTGCGTGTAGCCCATCACTGCAGTCAGCCTGAGCTCCCTGGCCAATCAGATGTGAGTGCCATTGAGCTGCCCTCTCTAGGCTACACCCTCATCTACTCCTGCCAGCCTGGCTTCTACCTGTCTGGGGGCTCTGAGCACCGCACCTGCAGGCCCGACGGCAGCTGGACTGGCAAGCCTCCTATCTGCTCAGGTAAACACACACATGCACACAAATGCATGCATGCGCAAACACACATGCACACACACACAGACACACACACACACACACACACACACACAAACAGCTTTTCCATCACAGATATGCAAAGATATGCTTAGTTATGCAAATGCATCTAAAATACACATGCACACATAAACACACACACACACACACACACACACACACACTTGAACATTAAAAACAAAACATAACCCTTTATCACAGTCTCAAGAAAGACAAATGCAAACAAGAATGCTTATCAACACACACACACACACTCAAACTCCACAAATACATGTACACACACACTCTGCTGTTTATTCAAAGATCTGTGATTAACACTACCTCCTTTTTGTTTTCTAATCAATAAACATGTCATTCTTGAAGCAGTGTGTGTGTGAGTGTGTGTGTGTGTGCAGATGCATTCCTACCTCATACATTAATATTGGAAGTTGCACACACACACACACACACACACACACACACCACACACACACACACACACACACACACACACACACACACACACACACACACACACACACACACACACACACACACACACACACACACACACACACACACACACACACACACACACACACACCACACACACACACACACACACACACACACACACACACACACACACACACACACACACACACACACACACACACACACACACACACACACCACACACACACCTCCATAATCTGTTTCTCCTCAGCAGCTGATCACAGCCAATCAGCAGCTTTGATGAATTACCTCCCACATCTGCTTAGCCAATCAGCAGTAGTGATAAATTACCCCACACACCTGTGCAGTCTCTCAGGCAGATATCAGCTCTTCTGTGTGTGTGTGTGTGTGTGTGTGTGTGTGTGTGTGTGTGTGTGTGTGTGCCTGCGGCGTCCGTGTGAGTGTCTGTGCAGTCTCTCAGGCAGATATCAGCTCTTCTGTGTGTGTGTGTGTGTGTGTGTGCGTGTGTGTGCGTGTCTGTGCAGTCTCTCAGTCTTGCAGGCAGATAAAAACACTTCTCAATTCATCACAATACTAGCAACCCAACTCCCATTAGCACACTGTGTGTGTGTGTGTATGTGCCTGTGTGTGTGTGTGCCCTGCTCCAATCAACACATGGTGATATCACAAGTGAGGGGTGTTTTTCTCAGTAATTAAACAATTGCAAAATGGCTCCTGTGTAAAGGTGCAGTCACACTCTTGGCCACCTAAAGAGGACCAAGGAGGACAGGGATGAAGGATAGGAACTAGAACTAGAACTAGAACTATGACGAAGGGACAAGAACTAGAACTATGATGGAGGGGTATGGAGTAGAACTATGACAGAGGGATAGGAACTAGAACAATGATGAAGTGGTATGAACTATGATTAGGTAATGGGTACTAACACTATGACAGATGAACTCTGGTAGATCAGGGTGAGAGTGCAGATGGTAGATCATAGTCATGGTGGCTTTTAATGGTGTGGCAGAAAAGAGATGGAGAGAAGGAAGGGAAGAGGGAGGAAAAGAAGGGAGGAGATGGAGGAGAGGAAGGAAGGAGGGATGGTGGTAGGGGAGATGACAAAGGGGTATGATCAGCACAGAGAATGGATCTAACCTGTATTCACTGATGGCTCATCTGTTGCAGCTGATAACAGACCTAGTGGGAAGACCGTGGGAACAGTGCAGGAGCCTCCCAACACCAAACTACCAGGTGTGTGTCGCTCACTAACCCCTCAGCATGGGCCCACTCCTCTCTCTCTCTGGCTCTGTCTCTGTCTCTCTCTCTGTCTCTCTCTGTATCTCTCTGTCTCTCTCTCTCTGTCTTTGACTCTCTCTCTCTCTCTCTCTCTCTCTCTCTCTCTCTCTCAGTCTTTGTCTCTCTCTGTGTCTTTGTCTGTCTCTGTCTGTCTCTCTCTCTCTCTCTCTCTCTCTCTCTCTCTCTCTCTCTCTCCCCTCACTCACTCATTTTGTTGGTGTGTATGTGTGTGTGTGTGTATTAGTGCCAGGTGGAGTGTTT
>JAIFZK010000209.1:495000-502500 GCA_027481765.1 Tenualosa thibaudeaui | reverse complement strand
TGTGTATAATAGACACTGTGTGTATAATAGACACTGTGTGTATAATAGACACTGTGTGTGTAATAGACACTGTGTGTATAATAGACACTGTGTGTATAATAGACACTGTGTGTATAATAGACACTGTGTGTGTAATAGACACTGTGTGTGTAATAGACACTGTGTGTATAATAGACACTGTGTGTATAATAGACACTGTGTGTATAATAGACACTGTGTGTATAATAGACACTGTGTGTATAATAGACACTGTGTGTATAATAGACACTGTGTGTATAATAGACACTGTGTGTATAATAGACACTGTGTGTATAATAGACACTGTGTGTATAATAGACCTTGACGGCTCCCTACTGCAAGCTGCTACTCCACAGAGTTTTAATGGAGCAGACTAGCAGCTCTTGCCTTGCACTGTCTGTCACTATGGCTACAAGCACACACACACACACACACACACACACACACACGTTAGTAGCCCTCACCTTTCACTGTCATCATGACCACACACACACACACACACACACACACACACACACACACACACACACACACACACACACACACATTAGTAGCCCTCACCTTTCACTGTCATCATGACCACACACACACACACACATGTTAGCAGTCCTCACCTTTCACTGTCATCATGACCACACACACACACACACACACACACACACACACACACACACACACACACACACACACACACATTAGTAGCCCTCACCTTTCACTGTCATCATGACCACACACACACACACACATGTTAGCAGTCCTCACCTTTCACTGTCATCATGACCACACACACACACACACACACACACACACACACGGAATACAGAAATAGCTAATACAAAGGCCTGAAACAGGTTAGTCTAGATTTGCGTTAGTTGTTGATGTTAAGTATATATGTGTGTGTGTGTGTGTGTGTGTGTGTGTGTGTGTGTGTGTGTGTGTATACAGATAACCTGGACCCCAGCAGAGAGAACCCTAGCTATAACTTTGCCTCCAACAGCAGCTCTGTGGCAGCTGCCATCTTAGTGCCTTTCATCGCCATGATCATCGCAGGATTCACACTGTACCTCTACAAACACAGGTAAACACACACACACACACACACACACACACACACACACACACACACACCATGCTTATCGCAGGATTCACACTGTACCTCTACAAACACAGGTAAACACACACACACACACACACACACACACACACACACACACACACACACACACACACACACACACACACACACACACACACACACACACACACAAAGATAATCTCAGGAAAAACACTGTAACTCTACAAACACAGGTAAACACACACACACACACACACACACACACACACACACACACACACACACACACACACACACACACACCATGCTTATCGCAGGATTCACACTGTACCTCTACAAACACAGGTAAACACACACACACACACACACACACACACACACACACACACACCATGCTTATCGCAGGATTCACACTGTACCTCTACAAACACAGGTAAACACACACACACACACACACACACACACACACACACACACACACACACACACACACACACACCATGCTTATCGCAGGATTCACACTGTACCTCTACAAACACAGGTAAACACACACACACACACACACACACACACACACACACCATGCTTATCGCAGGATTCACACTGTACCTCTACAAACACAGGTAAACACACACACACACACACACACACACACACACACACACACACACACCATGCTTATCGCAGGATTCACACTGTACCTCTACAAACACAGGTAAACACACACACGCGCATACACACACACACACACACACACACACACACACACACACCATGCTTATCGCAGGATTCACACTGTACCTCTACAAACACAGGTAAACACACACACACACTCACACACACACACACACACACACACACACACACACACACACACACACACACACACACACACACATCATAATCATCACAGGGTTCACACTGTACCTCACATGATAGCACACACATAATCACACTGAGGAGCAGTGAGAGAGAGAGCATGATGTGTGTTTGTGTGTGTGTGTGTGTTTGATCTTCACAGAGATAGGGCCTAATGTGTGCGTTTGATATTCACAGAGAGAGAGAGAGAGGGCCTGATGTGTGTGTGTGTGTGTGTGTGTGTGTTTGATCTTCACAGAGAGAGAGAGGGCCTGATGTTTGTGTGTGTGTTTGATCTTCACAGAGAGAGAGGGGGCCTGATGTGTGTGTGTGTGTGTTTGATCTTCACAGAGAGAGAGAGGGCCTGATGTGTGTGTGTGTGTTTGATCTTCACAGAGAGAGAGAGAGGGCCTGATGTGTGTGTGTGTGTTTGATATTCAGAGAGAGAGGGCGTGATGTGTGTGTGTGTGTGTGTGTGTGTGTGTTTGATCTTCACAGAGAGAGGGCCTGATGTGTGTGTGTGTGTGTGTTTGATCTTCACAGAGAGAGAGAGGGCCTGATGTGTGTGTGTGTGTGTTTGATCTTCACAGAGAGAGAGAGGGCCTGATGTGTGTGTGTGTGTGTGTGTTTGATCTTCACAGAGAGAGAGAGGGCCTGATGTGTGTGTGTGTGTGTGTGTGTGTGTGTGTGTGTGTGTGTTTGATCTTCACACAGAGAGAGAGAGGGCCTGATGTGTGTGTGTGTTTGATCTTCACAGAGAGAGAGAGGGCCTGATGTGTGTGTGTGTGTGTGTTTGATCTTCACAGAGAGAGGGCCTGATGTGTGTGTGTGTGTGTGTGTGTGTTTGATCTTCACAGAGAGAGGGCCTGATGTGTGTGTGTGTGTGTGTGTGTGTGTGTGTGTGTGTGTGTGTGTTTGATCTTCACAGAGAGAGAGAGGGCCTGATGTGTGTGTGTGTGTGTGTGTGTGTGTGTGTGTTTGGTCTTCACAGAGAGAGAGAGAGGGCCTGATGTGTGTGTGTGTGTGTTTGATCTTCACAGAGAGAAAGAGGGCCTGATGTGTGTGTGTGTGTTTGATCTTCACAGAGAGAGAGAGGACCTGATGTGTGTGTGTGTGTGTTTGATCTTCACAGAGAGAGAGAGGGCCTGATGTGTGTGTGTGTGTGTGTGTGTGTGTGTGTGTGTGTGTGTGTGTGTGTTTGATCTTCACAGAGAGAGAGAGAGGGCCTGATGTGTGTGTGTGTGTTTGATCTTCACAGAGAGAGAGAGGGCCTGATGTGTGTGTGTGTGTTTGATCTTCACAGAGAGAAAGAGGGCCTGATGTGTGTGTGTGTGTGTTTGATCTTTACAGAGAGAGAGAGGGCCTGATGTGTGTGTGTGATCTTCACAGGAGGAGACCCAAAGTTCCCTTCAATGGCTACGCAGGCCATGAGAACACCAATGGCAGGGCCACCTTTGAGAACCCAATGTACGACCGCAACATCCAGCCCACAGACATCATGGCCAACGAGACCGAGTTCACCGTTAGCACCGTCTGCACCGCAGTATAGCCCTCCCATTACATACAGGTCAGTCTGAACACACACACACACACTCCCGCACACACATACACTGTGGCCAACGAGGCCGAGTTCAACGAGTTACATACAGGTCAGTCTTAAAATTTAATTCTTTGGACTGACAGATAGACATTTATGGTGACACAATCCTAATGTGGCTTAAAGGAGTCTTACACAGTATTAAAGGAGTCTTACACAGTATCAAAGGAGTCTTACACAGTATTAAAAGAAGTCTTACACAGTGTTAAAAGGAGTCTTACACAGTATTAAAAGGAGTCTTACACAGTATTAAAGGAGTCTTACACAGTATTAAAGGAGTCTTACACAGTATTAAAGGAGTCTTACACAGTATCAAAGGAGTCTTACACAGTATTAAAGGAGTCTTACACAGTATTAAAGGAGTCTTTTATACAGACACAACAATATTTTGTGAACACAAAATGTGTAGGCACAGCACACACACACACACACACACACACACACACACACACACACAGATGGTCATTTATGCATATTAATTAATACAGTGAAGTGTATGCAGATAAAAAAGAGCCATTCACACATATATGTATACATGCATGCATGCACACACACACACACACACACACACACACACACACACATTTTTTAGTCCTGACTTCCCCAAAGTGCGTTATCAGCATAGAGTTTGAGGAGCTGAAGACAATGAAGGTAAATAAATAACTAAGTGTGTGTCTAAAGCCAGTAATAGAGGGGTGTGAGCCGAGGAAGAGGAGAGGGATTGTCAGTGTTTCATAGAGAGGAGGAAGAGGAGAGGGATTGTCAGTGTTTCATAGAGAGGAGGAAGAGGAGAGGGATTGTCAGTGTTTCATAGCGTTTGCTACAGATTTCCACACGGGTCCCCCGTCTAAGTGCTAGACTAGGAACAGTGTGTGTGTGTGTGTGTGTGTGTGTGTGTGTGTGTGTGAACCTCTAAGCCACAGACTATGAACTGTTCTGCAAGTTCTTTGTAATTGGATTTCCAATGTATTTCCAATGTATCTCCAATGTATCTTGTATCTGTGCTGCTGCTTGCCTTTCCCTAATGCTTTTCTGCTAGGGAGATTTCCCTGAAAACTGGCTCCTTTTAATAGGGTTTACCTTGAAATTGTGTGTAAGTGTGTGTGTGTGTGTGTGTGTGTATTTATTAGAATGTATGAAAAAGCAACTTAATATTCAATAGCAACTGGGTTTATATCTGCAGTTTTATAACTGAATTAGAAATCTGCTCCATGTCCTGGTTTCTTCTTCTTCCTCCTCTTCTCTCTCTCCCCCCTCTCTCTTTCTCTCTTTCTCTCTCTCTCTCATCCTGTCTTCTATCTGCCCTGTACTCCAGGACAAGAGTGATGGTTTCCATGCCAACGGATTTGCCCTGTGCGGAGGCATTGCTGCTCGTCTGAAGAGGGAAAAAAAGCAAAAGGAGCTTTTTTATCGATTTCGTTTTTTCTTCTTCTTCTTCTTCCTCTTTTGTTGTTGTTCTTGTCTCTCCAACACAAAGAATGGTGGATTACACAACAACTAGACTAGATACAGCTGTGGAACTAAACAAGTGAAAAACATAACGATCAACAAACAAACAAAGTAAACTGAGCAACAACAGGGACAGAGCTTGACCTGACCACTGCAGCAAACAACAAATGAGTGAGCAGGCTTGGAGAAGACATTTCCTCCTCCTACTGTGGGAATGAGAGAGGAGAATGTCAGCTGCTTGGAGTGTGATGATGTGTGTCTGCATTGGTGTGTGTGTGTGTGTGTGTGGCTTAATTTCACTTTTTTTTCTTTTTTTCCTTTGATAGTAGCTCCTGGAGAAGTGTGCATTGGTGAAATAGACACTAACACTGTTTTAAAATTGCTAGCCAAAAAAACTAAGAAAAAAAGAAAAAAGAAAAAAAGGCAAAGACAAGGAAGTTAGGATATTTTTGTAGCTGGTGTGTCCTGTGGCGTAGGACACCCATGGGTCCGTTTTGAGTACGGGCCCCTGAATGCGCTTTTTCTCTGATCCTGTAGTTTCTTTTCTTACTCTTTCACTTATTCTTCTTCTCTCTTTTTCTCTCTGCAAGGCTTTTAGTCCACATTTCACGCCGTTCCTGCTTACTGCCCAGAACACAATGGTCATTTTATTTACAGTGTCACAGATACAATTGATTGATGCAATGTTGCCCTAATTCTCCTGAGTCCTATGCGGTGCTAACCATCCTGGTGTTTCTGACTTGTACTCAAAGACAGCCATTCGTTAGCAGCGCACGGACACACACACACACACACATATCTCCACGTCTCTGAGCAGGAGGAATACTGAGGTCTTCAGAGGCGTCACGTTAGGCCTGTCTGGGGTACAAAGGTCAGCTAAAGGCATCACGTTCATCCTGCCTGGGCTGAGGCTGACTAGTCCTCTCTTGAGTTAGGTGCGGAGGCCTGCCCACACTGACGAGGAAAACATTTAGAGTGAGAGAGAGCTAAGACTGCATGGGTGCTCTTCGTCAGTGTCATCACCACCACCACCACCACCACCACCACCATCATCATCATCATCATCATCATCATCATCACCATCATCATCATGGCATACAATTTCTGAACAGAACTTTAGAGATGGAATGGGATGGAGCCTAGAAACCTCTATGGTGTCTGCTTAAACCTGGGATGGAGCCTAGAAACCTCTATGGTGTCTGCTTAAACCTGGGATGGAGCCTAGAAACCTCTATGGTGTCTGCTTAAACCTGGGATGGAGCCTAGAAACCTCTATGGTGTCTGCTTAAACCTGGGATGGAGCCTAGAAACCTCTATGGTGTCTGCTTAAACCTGCTCAGCTGCAATTTGAGAAGCACAGAAGTCCAGCCAGGAAACACTAATACCTCTGAATGGGTTTAAACAGATGTGTTATCCAGCTCTTCTCTCTCTCTCTCTCTCTGTCTCACTCTCTCTCTCTCTCTCTCTTTCCCTCTGTCTCTCTTTCCCTCTCTCTATCTCTCTCTCTCTCTCTCTGTCTCACTCTCTCACTCTGTCTCACTCTCCCTCTCTCTCTCTTTCCCTCCCTCTCTATCTCTCTGTCTCACTCTCTCTATCTCTCTCTCCCTCTCTCTCTCTATCTCTCCCTCTCTCTCTCTTTCTCTCTCTTTCCCTCTCCATCTCTCTCTCTCTCTCTCTCTCTCTCTTTCCCTCTCCATCTCTCTCTCTCTCTCTCTCTCTCTCTCTTTCCCTCTCCATCTCTCTCTCTCTCACTCTCTCTCTCTCTCTCTCTCTCACAAACAGCCCAATGATGCTCCCCGCCCGCCCTCCTGTCTGCCTATGGGAGGAAGAGATTAAAGAAGGCTGTGGAAAACAGTGTTTATGGGCTAATTTGTTTCGCCCACACACACTTCATCTGCACATCAACTTGAGCGAGAGGGATAACTGAAAGAGGGGTGGTGTGATGGGGGGAAGAGAGAGAGAGAGAGATGAGTGGAGAAACAGTGCAGCTGTGCAGATGCTAGTTGATAGATAGAGCACTTCTTTATTAGTCTCTAGCAGGCTGAAAGGGATATGAGGCGCTGATGACTACAGACCATAATAAACACAGAGAGAGAGAGAGGCGTGTTGAGGCAGATGCTGAATATGATACATGACTGGTTCTCATCAGTGACAGCAGTTGATTTCAAGAGAAGTTTTTTTTCATATTTTTGAAGAATTCATTGGTAATGTTATGCTAATGAGGACTCCATCTCCACCCCCTAAGATATTCAGGAAAGATGTAGAATGTTTTCACTGGGAAAATAAATGGCCTCCAATTACCCCATTGTGCTGAGCTCTTTATAACATAGAGCATGGACAGAGCACACACAAGATCATGGATAGAGCACACAGAGTGCCATATCTGTGGATGACAGTAACACCAGTGA
Source organism: Tenualosa thibaudeaui (assembly GCA_027481765.1). Classification (NCBI taxonomy): domain Eukaryota; kingdom Metazoa; phylum Chordata; class Actinopteri; order Clupeiformes; family Clupeidae; genus Tenualosa; species Tenualosa thibaudeaui. Next base: position 495,095 of record JAIFZK010000209.1, on the reverse strand, counting down.
CCTCCTTGTTTTGTTTCTGACCGTGATGTCTGAGGATGACAGGAACACCAGTGACCTCCTTGTTTTGTTTCTGACCGTGATGTCTGAGGATGACA
>JAIFZK010000209.1:475000-490000 GCA_027481765.1 Tenualosa thibaudeaui | reverse complement strand
CCCTCTGCCTGTCGTCCAACCACGATAAAGACTAGAAACCTTTCTGACATAAAGGATTCTAAATGTATGCTGACAGAGAGAAGAAAAGCAAATGCACACATAACGCAACAAATGGACCTTTTTGACTCTGTGTGCTTCTCCTGGGCAGCGGCACTGGGCTGCTTTCATACCCAGCTGAAGTCTGATGTAAACAAACCAAACACTTGGCCCACTGCACTGGTAAAACAAACCCAAATGATCTCTGTGTCATAGGGAGTGCGGTCCTATCTAAAGCAGCAGAGTGTCCCCTCTGTGCTAACGAGTGGCCAGTCAGCTAAAGCAGCCCATATATCACACTAGTGTGGAATCCATACAGCTGTCTGGGACGAAATTCCTACAGCCCTCTCCACTCTACCTCTGCACTGGAATCATTAGACTGGAAGTGTTTGTGGAGAGCAAAGTGAAGGTATCAATCATTAGCCACTCGCTAGGTGTCAGAGCTGAGGAGCCAGTCATCCTGGTACAGTCTGGTCCTCTCTCTCTCTCTCTCTCTCTCTCTCTCTCTCTCAAGGACAAGAGAGCAGAGGAGGGTGTCAATGTTGACTAGTATTGACAAGTCCACATATAAGACTGGTATTGAAACACTTTTATCCAAGGCGACACACTTGTGAGATATTTGAGAATCAGAGTGAAACAGGTAAAGCCAACAGAGCTTTGAGAGGTGCATGTGTGTGAGATTTAAAAGTGAGAGAGAGAGAGAGGGAGAGCAACAGACATACATGGAGAAGGAGTAGATGAGACAGAGCAAGACAAAAAAGAGAGTGAAAGAGGAAGTGAGTGAGAGAGAAAGAGGAAGTGAGTGAGAGATTGAGGGAGAAGAGAGAGAGAGGAAGAGAACACTTGTACTACTGTGGTATAACTTTGTAGAATAAAATAGAATGTGTGGAGTAGCTTTGTGTGTGTGTGTGTGTGTGTGTGTGTGTGTGTTTCAATGCAGCTCTCAGCCTCTTTGGGTCACTAAGGGCACAGCTGTGTGACACCAGCAGCCTTCAGCAAGTAGGGGGCGCTCTAGTGGACTGACTCTAAGCCCTGGTCAGTCTCAGCCCTTGGTGATTACAACCTAGTCAAGCTTTTCCCCATCACTCACCTTTCTATGTGTGTGTGTGTTGGCCCAGCAAGGTTAAACTCTTGTTCTTGATTTAATAAATCAGCTGTCACACAGGCACCATTAGTCACCTGTGCCCTGTACCTGGTTTCCACGGTGATTAATCAAACCGTGTCAAGTGCCCAGGTCTGAGGGCTGCTACCGTGGCAACCTATGCTGTGTGTGTGTGTGTGTGTGTGTTCAGTACTGTGATTGGTCCAGAGGGTATGCCCTATTGACTAGTCTGTTTGTACAGTGCATCACTGCCCCAGGGCCTTAGATCAGATAGGTAGTATTGATTCACACTGAGGGAGATGAATGATGTGCTTGCACACACACACACACACACACGCATACACTTACACTCACTCACACACACACACACACACACACACATGCACACACACAAACTTACACACACACACACATGTGCACACCCACTCACATGCACAGACTCACACACACATTCTTCTGTGACCGAACCTCAGAGGATCTGAGCATGATCCTCATCATTAAGTGGGGATTGTGTTTGATGATAACCCTTTATGATACTCAATAATCATTAAGACAACTGGAGTTACGCCACTGGAGAATAGGATGGGGGGTAGAGAATAATGTGGGCCTTGAAGATTGGCATTGGCAGTTTCAGTGGAAATAAATGATAACACATGAAGCCCATCGATTAAAAGGCCCACCCTAGACACATACACTCCTTTTGACTCTCTTTTCTTCTGTTCTCTTCTCTCTCTCCCTCTCTCTCTCTCTCTCTCTCTCTGAAGCGCACTAGGAGTTCATCAAGAATGACTCTGTCTGAATCACAGCCCTAATTATGGCTTCTTGGGCCTCCTTATTAGAGACAGCAGAGACACACAGAGACAAAGCCAGCAGTGAACTGTGCTGTTTTTTCTGCCTCTGGATTGGTGATTAAATACAGAAGAAAATCATCCCCCACAAACAGCAGTGAACAGAAAAACCACAGAGAGATCAGGGAACACAAAGACAGCTGTCACTGGGGAGAGATGGAGAGAGAGAAGAGACAGAGGGAGAGAGAGAGAAGAAAATGAAAATGACAAGGGAAAGAGAGAGAAGAAAAAGAAGGACAAGAAAGAGAGAGGGAGTGTGTGAGACAAAGAGTGAGAGAAAGTGTGTGTGTGTGTGTGTGAGAGAGAGAGAGAGAGAGAGAGAGAGAGGTCTAGACAATGGCAGTGAATTTCAAGCATGCCTGTGATTTTCCTGGCTCAGTCATGGTGGATTGAGAGTGTGAGTCCAGTGACTCACAGAGACTCAGTCAGTCATGGTGGATTGAGAGTGTGAGTCCTGTGACTCACAGAGACTCAGTCAGTCATGGTGGATTGAGAGTGTGAGTCCTGTGACTCACAGAGACTCAGTCAGTCATGGTGGATTGAGAGTGTGAGTCCTGTGACTCACAGAGGGAGGCGGGAAAAAGGCTGTCAGGCACAGACTAGACACGACTTGATTTTCAAACAAAAGGGTAACGAGTGGCCAGTCAGCTAAAGCAGGGTAAAAGGGTATTTATTTCCAAACAGATAAGTAAACATACAACTAAAGTTGACGTCCGCTACAAATAGCGGAGGAAAAGGAAATAACTATAACACTCAGAAGAATACGAGGGAACCAAAACGTAAACAGGTAACAGAAGTATAAAAGATCCAAATTAAAGTACTCGATCCAATTAAGGGCTTTAACAATACCAAATACGATGGAGTTCAGGAACGCGGAGAGCTAGACACACAGGAGAATCTCAGGAGACAAAGAAACAAACGGCTGACTCGGAACATATCCTAGGGATGAATGACGAAGCCAGACATTAGGGAATCAGGGAGAAACACTTAAATACGTCGATCCCGGTGAAACCAATCAATACTCAGGTGAAGGTAAGCGTGCACCAGGAAGTGGCTGTGAACGGGGAAACGAGCAGTGAGTTTGGGAGGCAGAGTGTCGTGGCAGAGTGGCAGTGTTATAGCAGCTGTAAGGTCTAACGTCCCATCGTAACATCGTGATTTTCATGGGCACTGGGAAAACAAACTCATCTGTTGATATTTCAGTTCCATTAATGATCTCCAATGATTCATTAAGTCTTATAACTAACATTGGTAACACTTTAGATTAGGGTCCAATGATTCATTAAGTCTTATAACTAACATTGGTAACACTTTAGATTAGGGTCCAATGATTCATTAAGTCTTATAACTAACATTGGTAACACTTTAGATTAGGGTCCAATGATTCATTAAGTCTTATAACTAACATTGGTAACACTTTAGATTAGGGTCCAATGATTCATTAAGTCTTATAACTAACATTGGTAACACTTTAGATTAGGGTCCACATATTCTCCATTTACTAGTATCTTATTAACATGCAAATTAGTAACATGTTAGTGATTTGTTAGTAATCAACTATTAATATCTTATTCTACATGACCTTATTCTACCCATAATAGACCATTAACTAAGAATTTCTCCAATATAAACTCCTAATTATTGTTTATTCATAGTTAGTTAGTTGAGTTATAATCTTAATATGCCATGGTTAGTATGAGGCTTATAAGGCAGTAATACAAAAGGAACAGTTATTCTCCTTCAGTAATTTTTAGAAAAGATGGTCTATGCATCGGAACAAAACCCAAAACTACAAGTACCTAATAGTGTCCAAGTAAGTCCTAATTGCGTCTTTTTGATTGAGAATAACCTGTTCCTGCTGTACTACCACCTTACAAGCTTCTTACTGACCAAAGCTTAGTGTAAGGCAGGGCTTTGTGACACTGTAAGACCACTCTTCCACACCAACGGTGGAAATGGGAAAGTGGTGAAGGTCTTTTAAGGTCTTACAATATTTCCAGTGCATTCTGAAATTAAACCCTTTTTAAACCAAATAATTCTGACTCTACTTAATCTAAAGCTGACCCAGCAATACTCGCTGGAAGCTACATGAATACATATGATGCTGTACGTTTAGCAGGTTGACCAATGGTCAGTTATCTGGACACTCACAATGTAATGTGATGTAATATGACTGTCTTTGTTGGCTTGTATTAACACTTTAACCTTAGGAATAGTATCACCAATTTGGTCACCTCCTTGGTCAAATAATTCAAGTGGCCCCTAAACACAATATGTTACTAATCTGATGATCCAGGAGTTGTAACATTATTGACACAGACTACTGTAATCCCAGATCCATGTGTAGGAGCTATAATCATTATTGACACAGATTACTGTAATCCCAGATCCATGTGTAGGAGCTATACTCATTACTGACACAGATTACTGTAATCCCAGATCCATGTGTTTAAATTCATTCCTTGATTGTAGAGCTCCCGCCTCCTGGAGTGGCGAGCTGTTGATCTATCTCTGATCTCCCAGTTCAGGTAAGACACTGTTGCCTAAAGGCCCTGAGAAACTTGCTGTTTGGTTTTATTTACTGTGTGTTTGTGTTTGGTTTTATTTACTGTGTGTGATTGTGTTTGGTTTTATTTACAGTGTGTCTTTGTGTTTGGTTTTATTTACTGTGTGTGTTTGTGTTTGGTTTTATTTACTGTGTGTTTGTGTTTGGTTTTATTTACAGTGTGTCTTTGTGTTTGGTTTTATTGTGTTTGGTTTTATTTACAGTGTGTCTTTGTGTTTGGTTTTATTTACTGTGTGTGTTTGTGTTTGGTTTTATTTACTGTGTGTTTGTGTTTGGTTCCAGGCTGCTGTTTCCCCTTTTCCTCTGAACTTAAAAATAAATATACCAATAATAAATAAACCAGCCATTTCCCTCACAGACTTGTTTACTTCTGTTCAAACTACAAATTAGAATGTTATGGATATGGATTCAGTTCAATTCAATAGAGCTTTATTGGCATGACAAAAATACACATTGCATTGGCAAAGCATTTATACAAGTACAAGTAGTTTATACACAAAAGTAAACAAGGACAGAACACAATTAATCATACACTGTGTGTGTGTGTGTGTGTGTGTGTGTGTGTGTGCATGTGTGGATGTAGTGCATGTGTATGCAGGTGTGTGTGTGTGTATCTGTACATGGCAATATGTATCTGTGTTAATGATTCTTTATGCACTTCACTCATGAGGTGACTCTCTCTCTCTATAACATGTACATACCTGACTGCAACTCTTGCACTCTGTTGTTCGTCACCTAGAAGTATTCTCAGTAACTTGTTGTCTTTTGGGTTTGGAAAGTCAGGATGCATGTTTCTGAATTCAGGAAAGAACTGGTTACGTATTTCTTTCCATTGGCTGCATTCACTTAGGAAGTGAAGCTCAGTTTCTACGGTCTCTTGGTTGCATTTTTGTGCACAGCCTTTCTTCTCTAGGTAGCCAGATATGACTGTCTGCCTTTTCTATAGCAGACAGACATATTTGGCTGGCTATGGCTGCTTAGTCTGGATCTGGTCAGGGTTTTTCTGTACTTAGTATTAGTCTTTCTCTCTCTCACTCTCTCCCTCTCTCCCTCTCCCTCTCTCCGTGTTTCAGAGTGTTGATGTGTGTCAGGTGAGGGTTCATTTCAAATGTTAAACATTGCTTTTAAATACTCTTCATTGCTGCAATGGGCCCATCTGTAGGGTTTTCTGATGTTCTACAGCTTACTGGGCCTTGTGTATTAGTTGCTCATTTCTGTCTTTTTGAGGTCCACAGTGATTTGGCTGTGATCTGACAGGGGTGTTAGTGACTTGACTGTGGATGTTTGGAAGGAGAATGGATCTAGATCTGTAATCATATAATCAACTGTTGAGCAACCAAGAGGTGAGCTATAGGTATCTTCCCACAAGTCTTCTTGCACCCTACCATTGACCAGATATAGACAAAGGCATTTGCAGAGTTCTACGAGTAATTTCCCATTTTTATGAACTTATTTGTCAAAACTGTTGCGTGCAAAGTTAATTATGTTTTGTGGGTAATTGTGAGCAAATATTTGTCTGTTTCCTTCATCTGAGTTATAATCAGTTAGGGCTCCTGTTCTGGCATTTAAATCTCCGCAGATCAATGCTTTTCTCTGGGCCTGTTAGTGGTTAATCTGAGTGTGGAGAGTATCAAAGATTTCCTCATCATAATAAGGAGATTCAGAGGGAGGGATGTACAGAGCACAGAGAAATATGCCATTGTCTGTATAATTTTCTTGGCTATACCAAGTATGGGATTGTTCTGTCTTTATTGTAGAAATGTACTTTGCTATCTCTAGTTTAAGCCATATAACTATGTCCTCTGAATATTTTCTGTGTGTGACTTTAGTGTGTTTTCTGGAAGAAATAGCTATTTCTGAGTAACCTGTGGAACAGATAGTCACCTCATCTGTCCTGTGCCATGTTTCTTGCAGGATTATTATGTCCATATTTTGGATGTTTTTCATAAATTCTAGAGTTTTAGTTTTACAACCAAAACTAGATGAACAAATGCCTGGGATATTCCATAAAGTAACCATTAAAGATTTAATTGTTTCAGTGATGTGCAAGCAAAGATTTAACAAGTTCTAACAAGTTTCTTTAACCCCCAGAATGACCCTTTTCTCATAGTTTTAGAATATAATTTTAGCATATAGATGACATTGCTAATATGTTGATACATATGTTACAACAAGGTAAGTAAGGTATTTTCTTTTTAATCTTACTGATTCATGACTGGTCCATCAGATGTGCACATAGAATATCTAGCAGGTCTCTGATCTCTCCTAGCTTTGTGCTGCTGGGGCTGTTTGTGTCTCTCAACACTCCTGTAAACTAGGCTGCTCCTGTTCTGGTCTATAATGGGGTACCTGTGGCTTGTGATGCCTGCCTGTCTGGGGGCTGTTTTCTGCTGCAGGCCTCCTCAGCTGTCAGTGTTGGTTGCCTGGGTGACCAGGTACTGGTGGGTTATGGTGGTTCTGGGGTGGCTAATGTTGGGAGTTGGACATGGGATGTTGGTATGGTGCTGGGTATCTCCGTTGGGCTGCAGGATTACAGGGTCCTCTTGGCCATGGAGCATGGTGTTGCCTCAAGGATGTGGAGAGTAGAGTTGCTGGTCTCGGAGGTGTTTATACAGGGTCTCCTGCTGCAGGGTGCTGATTAGGGTTCTCTCCATGAAGCCTGGGTGTAGGATGGTGTTTGTATTGGGACCCAGGGGGTATGGTCTGCTGTGAGTTGCTGTGGTGCTTTTTCTTATCGGGACTCTGACTGTTTTGGTGAATACTCTGATGGTCTCTTTGCAGAGGTGGAGATGGTTGTACAAGCTGTGCAGTCCAGGCATGGGGTGATGTGCCTGATGTACGTTAGGCATGAGATGGCTGCATTCACCTCTGCATTAGTGTCTGGATGGAAGTCAGTCCAGGGCAAGATGGTGGATATGAGGTTTTTATTTTTCGATGTGGGAAATGTCTCTGTTACCTTTGTTGCCACATTGGCAAGGGACTCCACCACATGCTGCTGCTGTGCCCACAGGACTTGTATTCCCACATGAATGGTTATTACCCATGTTCCCTTCATCCAGCAGTTCTAACACGTCCAGAGTTTTGAAGTGTTTTGGCCTGGGAAGAGTTGCTCTTTGTGCGTGAGAGAATTACACTCTTTGTGCGTGTGTGCATGAGTGTGTGTTCCCTGACAGAAAAAAGTGTGTGTGAGTGACTGTACTCGCTGACGCAATTCATGGGGTTGTTAGTTGGCCTCTCGTAGCACCTCACCGTTCAGCCACTCAGCTGTCATTTGATCACTCACACACACACACACACACACACACACATACACACACAGCCCCATTCAATGTCCTATATTGGACTATGGACACAATAATCATTTCAACTCTGTAATACACAAACGCAGATATGAAGATACGCACACACACACTCTCTCTCTCACACACACACACACACACTCCATTCATCTCTCATTTTGGAAAAGATTCTTTTCTGCTCATCATTTAACCTTGAAATCTTTGAGGCCTGAAAACAGCTTTCAGTGTGAATGTAGGAAAATGGGCATTTATCACCCACCTTTTTACATATTTGTTACCGAGTAGGTGTGAACACAAGATGGTCCAAATGTTTGTGTGTGTGTGTATGTGTGTGTGTATGGGCATCTCCACACTGAGACTGGCAGAGGCCGTTTGGTCTAATTGGAAAATAGCCCTTTTAAACAACAGCAACGGAAAAAGGGTCTGAATTGAAGGTGCTGCCATGGCAACAGGCTTTTGATAGCCAATGGCATCTGGACACCCAACTGATTCCAATTTCCAATTTTCTCTCTTCTCTCACCCAGTAAATATGATTTTCATCATGTGCCAATCTGTGAGTGAGATGAAAGGTGAAGAAAAGACAAAAAGGAGAGATAGAGAGAGAGAGGGAGGGAGAGAGAGACTTTTTTTCTCCATTTCAAAGTCCTTAAAAACTTGTGGTTTCTAATATCACACATACATGTGAAGGTGCTAAAGGCATAGAGTCCCAATAGCATCTAAACCTGAAATCACACATCACACAGTCACTTCCAGTCACTATAGGTCTATATAATCACACATCACACAGTCACTTCCAGTCACTATAGGTCTATATAATCACACATCACACAGTCACTTCCAGTCACTATAGGTCTATACAATCACACATCACACAGTCACTATAGGTCTATATAAGGTGCCTTAGCCATTGAACATTTTGGGTGCACAGGGTGTGTGTGTGTGTGTGTGAGTGTGTGTATGAGAGAGAGAGAGAGTGAGATAGAGAGAGTTACACATCAGCTCGTCATCAGGAAAGTGTTTGAGTTTCAGCAGCAGGCCAGGGAGTGCTCAAATGTACCTGAGAGGAGAGAGAGAGAGGAGGGAAGAAGACGGGGGAGAGACGAGGGAAGAAGAGAGGTAGGAGAGGAGGGAGGGAGAGAGGGAAGAAGAGAGGTAGGAGAGGAGGGAGGGAGAGAGGGAAGAAGAGAGGTAGGAGAGGAGGGAGGGAGAGAGGGAAGAAGAGAAGAGGAGACTCCTTTCTCCTTGTAAAAGGGACACATAGAAACATGTCCTCTCTCACACTTTTTTTCTCTCTCTCTCTCATTTTCTCTCTGTCATTTTGTCCCTCTCTCGCTCTCCAATTCTCTCTCTCCTTCCCTCATCTGGTTGCTCCTCAGCCTTGTCTTCTCTTTCAGTTGAAGCACTTCGGCGCCACCTGGTGGGATTTCCCCTTTGGGCGTACCTATCTGCTGAACCCTCTACAACAATGCCTGAAAAGGCTGTGCTCATGCGCTGGGCATCCTTCCTGAGCCATTTAACGCAGGCGTGTGCTAGCAAGGGTGCTACGGGACAGCTAGCTCTACTAGTCCATTCATTAAACAACTTCCTCCTGTCTGTTAACTGGGCTCCGCAGCTGCTGATCTAGACTCAGCATTCTGCTCCTAGCTGAAGATTAGTCCTGTTAGTCCTACTGTACTGCATTCAGCCCCTCCCTGGAGATTAGTCCTGTTAATACTACTGGACTGCATTCAGCCCCTCCCCAGCGATTAGTTCTGTTAGTCCTACTGGACTGCATTCAGCCCCTTTCTGGAGATTAGTCCTGTTAGTCCTACTGGACTGCATTCAGCCCCTTTCTGGAGATTAGTAATGTTAGTCCTACTGGACTGCATTCAGCCCCTTTCTGGAGATTAGTAATGTTAGTCCTACTGGACTGCATTCAGCCCTTTCTGGAGATTAGTCCTGTTAGTCTTACTGGACTGCATTCAGCCCCTTTCTGGAGATTAGTCCTATTAGTCCTACTGGACTGCATTCAGCCCCTTTCTGGAGATTAGTAATGTTAGTCCTACTGGACTGCATTCAGCCCCTCCCTGGAGATTAGTCCTATTAGTCCTACTGGACTGCATTCAGCCCTGTCACGGACTGAGCCATGACGCTCACGCAGACAATTATTCACGTAAGCACACAGTACATAGGCAGCCAATTGCCGGCAATGTTAAACATCAAAGCTGACCTGTTGCTGTGAGTTTCAGCTTTGTTCGCATTACCGTTTTGTACTGTTCGTAATTCTGGTTTCAAAACATGTCATACCCCACCATTTGCAATAACCTGTCTTCAGCCTTACATTGTTATGAGGGTGCAGGGAAAGGCCTACCAGCATTTCAAGTAGCAATTGTTTGGTCCTAAACTTACGTCTACCATCCACACTTCATGTTCATAATCATCATCGTCTCATCTGTTTTAAGCATGTCTGGTTGCAGAGAATCGCAATTATATCCGAACTTCCCGGTTATCGTGGAGAAACCGAGGGAATGTTCCATTGGCTAATTATGGTAGAGTTCACGGGTGTTTCGTGGACTGCGCCATTGTGACGGGGGTGTTTTAATGGTGATGGGGAAACAGGTATTTTATTATGCACCTAAGGCTTTTTGTTTACTGAAAATAATTTTGAGTTATTGTGTATTTTGTTTTTGTTTCTTTCAGTTATTATTGGGCTATCACAATGTTGTTATTTAGTTAATTAATTTATGTTTGCATTTGGGCTACCCTGTGGGAGGGGCTGCAGCTAGCACTGCTCTGTATTAGGCCCAGAGCCTCAGTTGGGAAAAGGAGTCTTGAGTGGAAGGTACATTACTTGGCTATTGAGAAATGTTGTACAGGGTCTTTTGACATAGCCTGGTGAACCAATGCCTATTTAGTTTCGTGTACTTCATAAGTTTTCTTTTGCATTTTGGGAAGTTTATTCTTCACTGTAAATATTTGCACAATTTTTAAGAAAAATTTGAAAAGGGAAAAAAATAATAAATATTCCTTCTGAGGATCACCGTTTTGGCCTCCCTCTGTCTGCTCCGCCGCCGACTATCCTGCAACAAGCCCCTTTCTGGAGATTAGTCCTATTAGTCCTACTGGACTGCATTCAGCCCCTCCCCAGAGATTAGTCCTGTTAGTCCTACTGGACTGCATTTACCCCCTCCCCAGAGATTAGTTTTATTAGTCCTACTGGATTGCATTTAGCCCCTTGCTGGAGATTAGTCCTGTTAGTCCTACTGGACTGCTATGTTTCTACTTGCTCCTGAAGCTGAGAGGAGAGGTTCATCCATCCCTAAACCTCTCTCTCTCTCTCTCCTTTCACTCTTTCTTTCATTCAGTCCATTCCCAAACCCTTTCCCCCCTCTCTCCCTCCATCCATCCCCAAATATCTCTCTCTCTCTCTCTCTCTCTCTCTCTCTCTCTCTCTCTCTCCTTCTCTCCTTTCCTGTACATTTCACACACTCGTCCTGGGTCCTTTGCTTGTACTCTGCCCTGCAGTTGATGAGGGTGTGATGGAGTAGCAGTTACGTTGCTTAACTGACGTTAAGGCGACCTGGGTTGGATTGCCAGTCCCCATGTTGTGAAAGTATCTGCTAAATACCAGTCAATTTTACTGTGCTTTACTTTATGTTGCTTATATGAGAAGATATCAGCTACCCACCCTGTGTGTGCCTCCTTAAAAGGATCAAGCATAATGGATTCCATCTTTTAAATGTGTGTGTGTGTGTGTGTGTGTGTGTGCGTGTGTGTGTGTCTTCTGTATGTGATGTCTTCTGAATGTGCACATGTGTCTTAGTTCCTTTTCAGTAAGACTTATACTATCCAGGTCTGCATCTAATTTGCATTTCTTTTGAAGTGAGCAAAAATACCTTTATTCCTTGATCGTATTTTTGTACTATTTCTCTCTCTCTCTCTCTCTCCCTTCGTCCTCTTATCTCTTTTTCTGTCTTCCAATACTCAGGAGAGCTCCACTGAGAATGATTTGACATTTGACATTTTATCCTATTCATTTTCTTAATCAGAAATCTCTTCTGTATCTGTCAAAGATGTTGCACTTAACTCTGCTGAGCTGAGACCACTCTCCAGTTATCTTTGAAAAAAATCATCCCATTTGTGAAGGGTTATTTATAAATGACATTTTTGAATGAGTTTCCTTTCCACTGCAACCACATGAGAAGAATTACAATTCCAATCAATAATGTCATGCATCTCAAATCAGTGGATATTCTCAGAGGAGCAGCAGAAGAAGAAGAAGAAGAAAAAGCAAGTGGAGGGAAATAAATAATAAATAAAAAAAACAGGAGAATAATTTAAGTGGGTTATCCAAGAGCTGAGATGACTAAACAGACAGACAGACACACAGACAGACAGACAGTCTAGGGCATTCTGTCTGCTACTAGTTTCACTACAGTTCTGAGTAGTGTGACTGTAGTGAAGCTATTTTCTGAATCTGATAGCTTTTCATTAGTTTAGTTATTTTTTGGCCATGCAGTGTGGTACGTTTTTAACAGCATCAGCTCACAGCAGCAAATCTTCCATCTATCTCCGTGCCATAATAAAAAATGTCAGTGCAGGCCAAAATCAATTATGCCTCTACTATCACATGTTATTTTATATTTATATTTTAATAGTAAAATCATAGTAGAAATCATAGAAGAACTATTGTGCAAAATGCTATAGGCATCATAAGAAATACAATATAACCATAAGGTGTTTTCTCAGGACCCAATAAAGTACACACTGTACATACTATTCTCCCGTATATTCTATCCTGGGCAAGGAATGTGGCAAAAACACCCAACGATTATGATACTTTTGACCAATATAAAGGTACAATTACTCACCATTAATTAGTTAATATTGTATGGAGAGACCTATTAGTTTGGTAACTAAAAGAATCTTAGAAGGTTGGATCATTTAATCTATTTATAGGCCTTTTTAGTAGTTTAAATGTTTTGTAGTAATAAATTATAAAGTAGCTTCACATGTAGTAAACTACTTCAGCCATTATTTGTAACTTAGCTTGCTACATTTTCTCTTCAGGTAGCTTTAGTGTAGTGAAGCTTCATCTGATGAGGAGTAACTTAGTGGCTTAGTTAACTACATTTTCTGAGTAGCTTGTCCAACACCACCTAGTTAGGATCCTTGAAGCAGTCCAGAGTTTGGGACATATTGCAGTCTATCAAGGGCCTTGTTGGCAGGCCAGACAGGATGGCATTGCAATAGTCCAAGCGGGATGAGTTGAAGGAGAGAATGAGACTGAGGGCTGGAGTCTAGAGATGTTTCTCAGGTGGAGAGTAAGAGTCTAGAGATGTTTCTTATGTAGAGAGTGACTCTGGAGATGTTTCTCAGGTGGAGAGAGACTCTGGAGATGTTTCTCAGGTGGAGAGTGAGAGTCTAGAGATGTTTCGCAGGTGGAGAGTGACTCTGGAGATGTTTCTCAGGTGGAAAGTGACTCTGGAGATGTTTCTCAGGTGGAGAGTGAGAGTCCAGAGTTGCTTCTCAGATGGTAGAGGGCACATTTGTGGACGTTTTTGACGTGTGACTGCAACGATAGAGTCCAGATTGACACTCGGGTAGCCTAGGGTTACCTCCAGGGGATGAGGTAATAGAACAGGGTGGGGGATACAGTGTGTGTGTGTGTGTGTGTGTGTGTGTATGTGGGTGGGTGGGGGATACAGTGAGTGTGTGTTTTGTGTGTGTGTGTAAGGAGGAGAGAGATACAGTGAGTGTGTGTTTGTGTGTGTGTGTGTGTGTGTGTGTGTGTGTGTCAGGAAGAGAGAGATACAGTAGGAGGAAGAGAGAAATGGAGTATGTCCCCTGAGAGCCCCACTAGAAGCTAGTGGAGAGACCCATCCATCCACAGCCGACACACATATGAACACACAAACACACAAACACACACACACACACACACACACACAGGCCTATACATCCTCAGATGAAACTTATATGAACACACAAACACACACACACACACAGGCCCATACATCCTCAGCTGAAACATATATGAACACACAACTACATGCACACACACGTGCGTACACAAACACACACACACACACACACACTGTGCACCACAGCTGACACACAAATGTACACACACTCACACACAGGCTTATCCACCCACGGCCAACACACATATGAATATTTCCCTGAAAACACACACACACACAGAAGCCCATCGATCCACAGCCGACACGTGTGAATATTTCCCTTAACACACACACACACACACACACACAGAAAAGCTCATCCATCCTGAGTCGCCACACATGGAGTATGAATGTAATATATTTCCCTTAACACACACACACACACAGGGTTGTGTTGGGATCTGATAAGAGGAGTCCAGAGCTTCTGGCCACAGTAATCTGACAGCTCTGTCTCTGTGTGTGTGTGTGTGTGTGTGTGTGTGTGTGTGTGTGAGAGAGAGAGAGAGAGGGGAGAGGGAGCTTACACTCATTCGCTGGTTTCCTTCTCTCTCTCCTCCCACTCCTCCTCCTTTTTTCTCTTTGAGGTTCCTCAATTTCTCTTCCCTATCTACAACACATTCCCTTACTTTCTTTCTTTCTTTCTTTCTTTCTAACATTCTTGCCCTCTTCGTCTTTCTCTCGCCCCCTCTATCTTTCTCTTGTCTCTTGCTCTGTCTCTCTGTCTCTTGCTCCCTCTCTTTCTCTTTCTTTCTTTCTTTCTTTTTTCTAACATTCTTGCCTTCTCTTTCTTTCTTCTTTTTCTGCCTCCCACTCCCTCCCTCTGTCCTTTGCTTTCTCTCTCTCTTTCACTCCCTCTGTCTCTCTCCCTTTCTCTCTCTTATTTTATCTCTTCCATCTTCAGAATCGGATCTCCAGGTAGTCGTTAAAGAAGATGAAGAGATGTGAGTCTGGGGAGATAACCTCATCACACACACACACACACACACACACACACATGCACACACACATATCTTTCAGCAAATACCCAATTCCTGGCTTTCTCAATATATTTTTTTTGTTCTTGTTGCTGTGTGTGTGTATGGTGCATCGGGAGTCTCAGCCCTCTGTGTGTTGATATATCTAATGGACATAGGGCACGCACACTAGGCCTTAGCTCAGCTCATGAAAGGCACACACCTACACACACACACACACACACACATATACA
>JAIFZK010000209.1:455000-465000 GCA_027481765.1 Tenualosa thibaudeaui | reverse complement strand
AGACAGAGAGAGAGAGAGAGAGAGAGAGATTGAGAGAGACAGAGAGAGAGAGAGAGAGAGATGGAGAGAGACAGAGAGAGAGAGAGAGAAATGGAAAGAGAGATGGAGAGAGACAGAGAGAGAGAGAGAGAGAGAGAGATGGAGAGAGACAGAGAGAGAGAGAGAGAAATGGAAAGAGAGATGGAGAGAGACAGAGAGAGAGAGAGAGAGAGATGGAGAGAGACAGAGAGAGAGAGAGAGAGAGAGAGATGGAAAGAGAGATGGAGAGACAGGGAGAAGTGTGTCTGACTTAGTGGGCTTTCATAAATAATGAAGGCTTAACACTAATGATTTCAAACACTTCAAAATAGCATTCATCCCTCCCTATGTGAATAATCAGTATGCTAATGAGCCTTTTGTTTATCCCCGAGAAACCTTTCCCATCTCTCATTCTTTACATTTTTTCACCTCTCTCTTTCTCTCTCATCCTTTCTTTCTCTTCCTCAAGTGTAAAATAGGGTTTATGTAACAGCGACCTTATGCTGTGTGTGTGTGCATGTCTCTGTGTGTGTGGTGTGTGTATATATGTATGTCTCTGTGTGTGTATGTCTGTGTTTGTGCGTGTGCGTGTGCGTGTGTGTATGTGTGTGTATATATGTATGTCTATGTTTGTGCGCGTGCATGTGTATGTGTGTGTATATATGTATGTCTGTGTGTGTATGTCTGTGCGTGTGTGTGTGTGTGTGTGTGTGTTTGTTGCGTGTGTGTGTATGTCTGTGTGTTTGTGTGTGTGTTGCTTGAGGCGATAGATGCAAGAGAAAGGGAGAAACAGGCATAAAATCTTTGAGAGCTTTTGAATTCACCAAGTCGAGTATTCAGGCTAATCTACAGAAGATAAGAGGGTTCTGAGCGCTCCACTGAAATCACAGAAAACCTGCACACACACACATACGTGCGCGCACACACACACACACACACACATACGTGCGCACACACACACACACAAATACACATGCACACACACACACACACAAACGCACATGCACACACACACACGCGCACATGCACACACACATACGCAGATACACACACACGCACATGCACACACACATACACAGATACACACACACACACACACGCACATACACACACACACACGCACATGCACACACACACACGTGCACCCACACACACACGCGCACACACTCACATGCACACACATGCGCACACAAACACACATGCACGCACATGCACACACACACACACATACACACGCACATGCATGCACACGCACACACATACGCACACACACACACAAACGCACATGCACATACGCACACACATACATACACACACACATACATACACACACACAAACACACACACACACAGAAATAGTATAATGATTACCAGATTGTCAGACAGGTGATTCTGGGCGGTCTTTACCTAGTTAAACTGGTACATTTTACATTGACATTTAGGCATTTAGCAGATGCTTTTATCCAAAGTGACTTACAAAAGAGGATAACATTCAGCCTACAACACAATGAAAGAACAAACAAGGGGTGCATATTGCTAACATAGAAACTGCACCATTTTAAGGTGCAGAGTGTGTGTGTGTGCGGACACCATGACAAGTAGTGTTCGTTTTTCCAGTGTGTGTGTGTGTCTGTGACTGTGTGTGTGTGTGTGTGTGTGTGTGTGTGTGTGTGTCTGTCTTTCTGTCCTGCTGAGGTTAATGGAGTGTCCCTCTGTCTATGTGTGTGTGTGTGTGTGTGTGTGTGTGTGTGTGTGTGTGTGTGTGTGCAGTTAATGGTGTATCTCTCTGCCTAGCCCACACCTCAGAGATGTCACACAAACAACAGCTGGCCCAGGGCCCTCCAGTTGGACAGACGGACAGGCCGTTGGGGGCTCAGTTGGGTGAGCATCGGCAAATTTTGTGTGTGTGTGTATGTGTGCGTGAATGTGAACACAGAAGCCTCTACTGCAAGAAAGTAGCGTGACAAGTTCGAATCCCAGCTGCCACTGCTGTGCCCTTGAGCAAGGAACTTAACCCTAAGTTGCTCTAGGGGAGACTGGCCCTGATGTAAGGCACTTAACCCTAAGTTGCTCTAGGGGAGACTGGCCCTGATGTAAGGAACTTAACCCTAAGTTGCTCTAGGGGAGACTGGCCCTGATGTAAGACACTTAACCCTAAGTTGCTCTAGGGGAGACTGGCCCTGATGTAAGGCACTTAACCCTAAGTTGCTCTAGGGGAGACTGGCCCTGATGTAAGACACTTAACCCTAAGTTGCTCTAGGGGAGACTGGCCCTGATGTAAGGCACTTAACCCTAAGTTGCTCTAGGGGAGAGTGGCTCTGAACAATTGATAGTTGAGAAATTGTAAGTCGCTTTGGATAAAAGTGTCTGCTAAATGCATAAATGTAAATCTAATGTAAATGTAGAAAATGAAAATGATGCCTATACGCGTTTGTGTGTGTGTGCGCGAGTGTAAAGCTCTTTGATGGTGTGCCATATCCCTGTAGTACTAATAGCCCTGAGCAACTCTGGCCTTGTTGTTAAATCAAACACTTCCTGCCCTCCAATCACCTCCCTGTTCTCCCAGGATCAGATATCCGCCCTCCAATCACCTCCCTGTTCTCCCAGGATCAGATATCCGCCCTCCAATCACCTCCTGTCCCTCTGGGCTGCACCGCCACCACCGCTGCAGAGAGAGGAGGAGAGGAGAGGGAGGAACATCTCCAGAGATGAGATTATTACCAAGCTGTTGTCATGCTGTCCTCTTCCACTGTCTCACTGACTGACAGCTGGAGTATGGGGATCCAGAGAGAGAGAGAGAGAGAGAATAAAGCTGAACACTGGAGTTGAGAGAGCAGCTGCTGAGTTCTACCAACCCTGGGACTGATGGCCTTTAGGTAGCGTTGCCTTTGCTAATGTATAATAATATCCAGTAATGTTTGCTGGTGTGTAGTGAGTTGTGTTGTTTTGTTTTAATTCACAATTTCGTCTCCCAAACGACGAAAATATAATATCTAAATAATTTAGTAAGAGAAAAATTGTTAACTTATAAAAATAGAAAAATAAGTTGAGAAGAGAAAATGATGGCTTGATTAACAAAAAGACAAGCAAAAACATAAGATAAAAGTAGGCCTAAACAACACAACAAACAACAGTCTGACGGCAAGACCATGGCAACCTCTCACGCTCACAGGAAGAGATGGCGAACCGCTCTCAAAAAAACGATGAAATAGAAAGAATTTATGAAGAGTTTCCATGCCAACCTCTCACGCTGGCCAGCGGGAATGACGGAAAAGGGGGTGACTAGGCAGAGTGCTGTAGCAGCCTCCCTTTTGTACAGCGGAGCACCCAATTAAGCAGCAAGAGCAAGATTAGCAACATGAGAGTGACATCCTGCAACATGAGAGATCAAAGCAAATCCCACTAATCCACTAGGACATAACAGGTATAACCAGGTTCATTAGGTTCATTAAATCATTTTAGTTTGAAATAAAGTTGTTTTGAAATATTCACTCCAAAGGAGAATGATAGTGAATGTGTTGTTATCTCATAAGAGAGACACAGTAATGGAGGTGACTTTCAGTGGAGATTTTATTCAGACGTTATTCAGATGTTATTCAAAGATTTTATTTAAAAGCTGTTTGGGCAAATCAAAAGAAATCTGATATTTTTATCCATAGTCTCTTCAGGGAAATTAAAAGAAATAAGATATTTTTCGAACAGGAACTTCAAGCACCCAAACTGCCTCAGATCGGAGCCACACTCTGCCACTGTGTGCAAGTGTGTTCAAAGCTGCATTCAAGGCCATTTTACCCTCCCTGGAATCAGTGAGATAATTAACCCACAAAACCCCAGTTCCCCTGGACACCCCAAATCACATGACAGGAGTGATTTCATTGGACGCCCCAAATCACATGACAGGAGTGATTTCATTGGACGCCCCAAATCACGTCATTTGCATGACAGGAGTGCAGAATTAAATATGCATCCACACTGCTGCCAGCCAAGGGATGGATGCTGGGCTGGAGGGCTTCCCTAGAGGTGGGGTGGAGAGAGAAAGAGAGAGAGAGAGAGAGGGCTACTGGTGTCTCCGCACGCCCCAAGTGGCGTCCTTGGATCCAAATGCAACATGACATTGTGCTACATCTTTGTACCTCTGCAGCCTGCACCCCTGGGCTAAATGGGCATTTATGAAACACACACAGCACTTAGTGTGCAATTGCCTGAGTCTCTCAGCTTTGGAAGAACATAACATCTCTGTGTGTGTATGTCCGGTGTGCATGTCTGTCTGTGTGTGTGTGTGTGTGTGTGTGTGTGTGTGTGTGTGTGTGTGTGTGTGTGCTGGAGTGCATGTCTGTGTGTGTGTGTGTGCTGGTGTGCATGTCTGTGTGTGTGTGTGTGTGTGTGTGTGTGTGTGTGTGTGTGCTGGTGTGCATGTCTGTGTGTGTGTGTGCTGGTGTGCATGTCTGTGTGTGTGTGTGTGCTGGTGTGCATGTCTGTGTGTGTGTGTGTGTGTGTGTGTGTGTGTGTGTGCTGGTGTGCATATCTGTGTGTGTGTGCTGGTGTGCATGTCTGTGTGTGTGTGTGTGCTGGTGTGCATGTCTGTGTGTGTGTGTGTGTGTGTGTGTGTGTGTGTGTGTGTGCTGGTGTGCATGTCTGTGTGTGTGTGTGTGTTTGTGTGTGTGTGTGCTGGTGTGCATGTCTGTGTGTGTGTGTGTGCTGGTGTGGATGTCTGTGTGTGTGTGTGTGTGTGTGTGTGATGGTGTGGATGTCTGTGTGTTTGTGTGTGCTGGTGTGGATGTCTGTGTGTGTGTGTGTGTGTGTGTGTGCTGGTGTGGATGTCTGTGTGTTTGTGTGTGCTGGTGTGGATGTCTGTGTGTGTGTGTGTGTGTGTGTGCTGGTGTGGATGTCTGTGTGTGTGTGTGTGTGTGTGTGTGTGTGTGTGTGCTCATGTTGGCAAAGCACTGCATTGTAGCCAACCAGGTTCATTGTGCAACATGTGAAACACACAAACAAACACACTCCGCTTTAAAGTCATGCTGTTAGAAAACGGCCGGGTCCCATTTTGCCCATTTTTTTCCACATAAAAATGAGATATAGAGGTTCTCATCTAGTAGATGTTCTCATGTACTGTAGTACAGATTCTCATATAGTAGATGTTCTCAAGTAGCAGATGTTCTCATGTAATAGATGTTCTCATGTAATAGATGTTCTCATATAGTAGATGTTCTCATATAGTAGATGTTCTCAAGTAGCAGATGTTCTCATGTAATAGATGTTCTCATATAGTAGATGTTCTCATATAGTAGATGTTCTCAAGTAGCAGATGTTCTCGTGTAATAGATGTTCTCGTGTAATAGATGTTCTCATATAGTAGATGTTCTCATATAGTAGATGTTCTCAAGTAGCAGATGTTCTCATGTAATAGATGTTCTCATATAGCAGATGTTCTCAAGTAGCAGATGTTCTCAAGTAGCAGATGTTCTCATGTAATAGATGTTCTCATGTAGTAGATGTTCTCATGTAGGAGAGGTTCTCATGTAGCAGATGCTCTCATGTTCTGTAGTACAGACTCTCATGTAGTAGATGTTCTCATGTAGTAGATGTTCTCATATGGTAGATGATCTCATGTACTGTAGTAGAGGTTCTCATGTGCTGTAATAAATGTTCTGACATACTGTAGTAGAGGTTCTCATGTACTGTAATAAATGTTCTCACATACTGTGGTAGAGGTTCTCATGTGCTGTAATAAATGTTCTCACATACTATAGTAGAGGTTCTCATGTGCTGTAGTAGTAGTTGTAGTAGTTGCTTTTACTAGATTTATTTTTACATATTAAAGTCAACATAATTTAAGTTTGATCAATAATTACTGAAATACACAATTTAAAAACATGAATTGTATTAATTATTATTTAAAGTAAATGTTCTCGTGTAGTAAATGTTCTAGTATAGTAAATGTTCTCGTGTAGTAAATGTTCTCATGTAGTAAATGTTCTAGTATAGTAAATGTTCTCGTGTAGTAAATGTTCTCGTGTAGTAAATGTTCTAGTATAGTAAATGTTCTCGTGTAGTAAATGTTCTCTTGTAGTAAATGTTCTAGTATAGTAAATGTTCTCGTGTAGTAAATGTTCTCGTGTAGTAAATGTTCTAGGATAGTAAATGTTCTCGTGTAGTAAATGTTCTCATGTTTTCATGAAGATGAGGACATTTTGGAGCTGGTAAAAGGTCTGTTTTGTTTTATTCTGTTTTATTGTATGCAAGCCAAAATCTTCACACAGATGAAAAAAAAAGTTGTTTGCCAGTGTAAAAAGCTTACAAGCTGCTTATTAAATTTGAACAAATTAATGGTCTTGGTCTTGCTCTGCTGTCTAGCCTTGGAGATTATCAGTATGGTAACAGACTTATGTTGTCAACACTTTTACATCCCCAGACATTGGGATGCTGAGCTTGTTTTCAGTTTGCTTTGATTTGTTTTGGCTTTTGAGGTGTCATACACACACACACACACACACACACACACACACACTATCATTGGTCCCTCGACGTACACACAGACTATTCTGGGTCTGGTGGGTGCCTCATGTCATGAAAGATTTAAGTTGACTAACGAAACAATTCTGATTGGATAAGAACCTGCAGCCATTTTGTTGGTGTCTTCATTCAGTTACATCAAACAAATTGGGCAAATGAGTCCTAGTGTGGAGGAGACCTATATTTCTACCATATATATTTGACCATATACATTATTATGTTGTCTTTTATAGTCATCTCCATTAAATTGAAATATTTAGAATTAACTCATGTTTATATGACTTACAGTGTGTATTTAAATATGCCTAAGTTTAACACAGACATTCCGAAAAGATATACTGTACATGATAATAAAATTCATTAGAGATTCACACTTTAAGGTCAACCAGGTCACCAACACAGACCATTTCAAGTAGTAGAGAGACAATAACTGCACTGACACAAACACAAACACAAACTTGAAAAAAAAAAAAAAACATTTCAAAGAACTTTCAAATCTTCATTAACGGTTTATGGAGCTAATGGAGCTTTTGTACACATTTGGCAGTGACGCTATTCCAAACTGTGTGAGTGTATGTGTATGAGTGTGTATGTGTGTGTGTGTGGCTGTGGCTTGGTTGTTATAAGGATTAAGAGAAATATATATGAGCTTAATTAGTTATAAAACCAATTAGCCCAGCCAATAATAAGCCCTGATCAAGGTTCTTTGCCTTGCTACGAGCCAATGCAATTAAAAGACTAGCTGTTGTTTGGTGGTGTGGCAGGCCCTGTTTGTCTGCCATGAATATGCCAATGAGATGCATAAGCCCCTTCCAGTCTATCAAAAACTTAAAGGCTCCCTTTTCAAAGTGGGCCGAGGCTATCGTGTCCAGAGACCAGTGGTAAATTAGAGATTTATAAATTATTTAGATTTATTTTCCAAAATGCATTATTGCTGTCTCTCACAAAGCATTCTACAAACTTTGGCATGGACTCCTTGCCTTGTGACTACTTGATGTCCCATAACAGCCCGAACCTTAACCCCCACCACATCCCCACCCCCACCCCTAAGCCTAACCCCAACCCCCACGTCCTAGGCTGTATTGTCTTGGTTGTGACTCGCTGGTGTTTCGGAAGGGGGTGTAGCTCAGTGGTAGAGCACTAACATGAATGAGGTCCTGGTTTCAATCCCCAGTGTCTCTGACTATATGCCTCTAAAGGAGATTTAGGCACTCACATAAGTACCAATGATGTGAGTATGAGTTTGTTAGGTTCAACCTCTCTATAGAAAGATGAGTGCTAAAGGTGCCTCATGCTCTCCTCAGGCACAGACATCTCTGTTTGCCCGTCTTGACTTGTAAGGCACCGTAATCTTTTTGAACACATACAGGTACAAACGCCATGAATCCTCAATGAGCCACCAGCAGGGAGATTTCTGCCCATGCAGCTAAAGGGGGTGTAGCTCAGTGGTAGAGAACATGCTTTGCATGTATGATGCCCTGGGTTCAATCCCTGGCGTCTCCAATTCTTCTCCTTAATATGTTACAAAATTTAATGCATTGATAGGTCAGTGTTAAAAGCACCTTGCCTCAGCAGTAAAGTTACTGTTTTGTGTGAAGACAGGCCAACACAGCCATGTGTTCTTTTTTTGGGGGGGGATCTGAGGGCAGTTGAAGGGGGTGTAGCTCAGTGGTAAAGAGCATGCCTTGTATGTATGAGGTCCTGGGTTCAATCCCTGGCTTTGACTCTCCTCCTAAAGAAAGTTGTGGAGACATACGAAGGTAATGAGTAGTGTACCTTGCGAGTGTGAATGTTTACATTAAAAGGGCCTGGCTGGCAAAGTTAATACTTTGTGAAGACTGGCCACACCTGTAGCCTTTTTTTTTTTTTTTGGGGAGTGTAGAGGGATTTTTGCCTTACATCAGGTTGTTGAGGGGCAGAAGGTAAGCACCTGAGCAGGGACTTGAACCCTGGACCATCACCTTGGAAGCCTGATGCTCTTCCAACCGAGCTAGTCAGGCTTCGTGTAAACATATACAAGCATGAGGAATTACGTCAAATGGTAAAGCGCTTGCTTATCATAGATAAGACAGGTAGCGGGATCGACTCCCACATTCTTCAGTGCCGTGGGCTCCCTGACGCCTCTCTTTCATGGATGTGATGGAGAGTTTTTTTTCCCCCTCAGCAGATGGAGGCAGCTGGGAAAGGTTGGTTTTTGATGTGCCCCGAGCGAAAATCTACACCCAACAGGGTTTCGAACCCACAATCCTAACATTAAGAGTCTCACGTGCTACTGACTGAGCTAGCCTTCATACAAAAACAAGCAGACACGCATGTGCCAAATCTGTCCGAGGTCATGCCTGCCTGAGCCACCAATACTGAGACTGGATTCGTATATGATTCCGGGTTAGCAAACGCCGTATCTCAGCAACGCCAACTCGGAGAGACTCATGGCTGGTGGCGTTGGAAAGCCCACCAATGTATTATTTGGGGTGCATGGTGGTTTCATGACTCGTTACAAATCCAGCCAAAGTTACTTGCCAAAAGCCAAATGCACCCCCTGGCTAAAACCCCCCAACCCCAACCCCAACCCCAACCATAACCCTATTCGGTGTCCCACAGCAGTTGATCTGCTGATGTTTGGGCTTCAGGCTGCATTCATGGGGTCTGTCTTTGGTTTGAATACAGACTGTAATTCTCCTTATCTCTGGAATAATGCCATTTGTTTAAGCTAACTAGTTAGCATCGTTGCCCCATAGAGGAAGATGCCGGACGCCCCAGCATGAAGAAACTGTGTGCATTCAGACTGCTTACACCCCAAGATGAGTGAGCTAGCGGTCCCTCTCCGTCCAAGCGGCATCGACAGGCACCCGTGACCCGCTCCGCACCCTGCCGTTACTCATCCTGCAGACCGAAGCCGTGCTGTCAGGCTGAGCCGAGCCACAGCATCGATTCCTTGATTTTTCCAGTTTGGCTGCCTCACCGCACTGCAACGCCCCGCTCTGCTCCTCGCCTGGCCTCGTCGTGCCTCCTCCCTGCCACCTCTCTTATTATCTGAGTTATGAGACACGTGTGCAGAGCCCAGGCCATGTCGAGTAATTAGGGGAAATGAACCCACAGCCTGCATGGGCCATTGACCACCATATTGACTTTGACTGCCACCACAAGCAATTAAACACAAGCTGCTTCACACTGCTTACTGCCCAACCACCCCCGTCTTCTTCCTTCGCTCTGCACACACACACACACACACACAAATGCCTGCAAGCACACACACACATTCACAATTCCCTCATGTTTTCGTGCTAAAAACTTCAAACTAGAACAGAACAAAAAGTAGAAATACCAATTGTTGTCATCTGAATCATCAGTGAAAATAACAAAGCGCTGATTATTGCTACACTTTTTGCATTGTATACAGACACAGACATCCAAAAGCCCCCCTCAAGGGATGTTTAATCCAATATGTGAAAAGTACAAGCCCAGCTGG
>JAIFZK010000209.1:420000-452500 GCA_027481765.1 Tenualosa thibaudeaui | reverse complement strand
GCTTGGACACTTAACATGCTTGCACTTTGGGAATAAAAAATAAAAGTTGTTGTTGTCGTTTTTATTTTTATTATAATTTTTTTTAAATTTTTTTTTCGTTGGTGTTCTTTAGTAGTTGCACGTCCTTTGTCTAATTTTTCACGCTCTGGTTGTTTTTAGCAAAGTCTCGACATACCTGCAGCACAAATTAAAGACCAGAGGATATTCTGTAAAATAATCAAATCAAATGGATTATTCAAATCAAATAAATATATAGCAAATAGCTCTAGAGGCATCTTCCATGCTGTGGTCAAGTGAATTCATCGCTCTTATGTAGTCTTCACGCCATCTTGGCCGTAGTCTTCACGCCATCTTGGCCGTAGTCTTCACGCCATCTTGGCCGTAGTCTTCACGCCATCTTGGCCTCCCACCAAAGGCCACTTCTGATTCCCCATGGAAGTGCGGCCATGTTGTCATCACTGGAGGAGCATCTGCTCAGCACACTGTTTCATCTTCCTTGTAGAACTAGTGCCATGAGGATTGGAACATGCAGTGTGTGTGTGTGTGTGTGTGTGCGTGTGTGTTCCCAGTGGCACTGTTGGCAGCCTGCGTGAGACTGAAGAGTTCTAACGTAATGAGATCAAGCTGGTTCTTTTAAGTCCTGGTGGAACTGATGACACGAGCGGATCTCAGGCCATCTCTCCATGTCTCCCCATGGGCTCTGATGACAGGAAGTTCCACTTGTCCAAATAAATCATGTTTCTGACACTGGGCAACACAGAGTCTTCTCTTTGATGGAGAGTTTTAACATCTCTCTGTCTCTCTCGATCTCTCTCTCTCTCTCTCTCCCTCAGATGTCAGGCATGCTGGAAAGTGCATTTAAATATGCACCAGATGGTGCAGATGTATATTTTATATGGCAGGAATGTCCCTACCTCAGTCATACACATATGTGCCATGTCTAATGTGGGAAATGATCCATGATGGTGCCCAGTGAAGCCTTCCAGCATGGCCGTGACGCTCGAGTCTTTTCCAGCCTCAGGGAATGCTGGAGGATTGTTGGGTAGGAGGGAGTGTGTTTTCCCCAGATGATAGGCCTCTGCACGCCATGGGCTTGTACTGCTATTTAGCAGGAGTCAGACATTGCCCGTGTTTTTCTCTACCTCTCTCTCTCAATGTGTGTGTGTGTGTGTGTTTGTGTTTATTTGTGTTAATGTGCGTTCATTGGTTTATGTGTAATTGAGAAGCTGCTGCAAGAGAGAGGTACATGTGTGTGTGTGTGTGTGTTTGTGTGCATGGTTGTGTATTGGTTGTGACATATAACTGAGAGACAGACTGCAAGAGTGGTGTGTCTGTGTCTGTGTGTGTGCGTGTGTTTGTGTGCAAGTGAAGGGTGTGTGTTTGTGTGCATGGTTGTGTATTGGTTGTGACATATAACTGTGACATAATTGAGAGACAGACTGCAAGAGTGATGTGTCTGTGTGTGTGTGCAGTTGTAAGCAGTTCTATATAGGATTTTATATATTTTATATGCACGCTAACTCATTTAGTATGAATGCAGTGTGGTATATATCACACACACATGCACATACACACACACGTGTACGTACACACACACACACACACACACACACACACACACACACTATGCAAGCTAACACATTTATTATAAATGCAATGTGGTGGAGGCATGGTGAAAGACAAGCTTATATGTTAAGGGATGCTGGCAAACAGCACATCAAGTGCTATACACACATACACACACACACACACACACACACACACACACACACACACACACACACACTGTCAGTCACTCAAATATGCACACACATCCATCTCACATTTAATGAATCATATACAAGTCACCCTCTCTCTCTCAGCTCACACACACACACACACACACACACACACACACACACACACACACACACACACACACACACACACAGAGGATTAGCCATTTGCAGAGTGTGGGCAGATTCAGCAGAGGAGTCAGCAATCTTCAGCTTGAGCCAAAGGCCCAATGCCATGTCAGTTTACACCCCCACTCTTAGACACATGTGCACACACACACACACACACACACTGCCATCACAGCTTTACCTCTCACTTTCCCTGGCTTTGCCAATGCAAGCACCACTAGTTATGTAACAGAACAACATCAGTTATGGGCCAAAGTCAAGCAGAAAAGTTTGGTTATTAGTTAGTTTACTTTACTTTACTCTCTGAAATGTGAGATTGTAGAAGGCTTTTTTTCATTCTGAATCTTACAGTCAGAATGAGGAAACCCATTTCATTCAAGTCAAACATACACACACACACACACACACACTTAGGATGAGGTTTCATTAGCTCACACTGGGTCCCAAAATTACCTTACCTGTATTTGTTTGCTATGAGACAAGATCTCTCTCTCTAAACACACACACACACACACACACACACACACACACACACACACACACACACACACACACACACATTGTTCAAGTAATTCCCTGTGTGTGTGTGTAGAGGGAGGCACAAGAGACCCCTGCTTGGCCAATATAATAAGTCTTAATAAGTAAATATAAGTAAGACATTTTATTCGAGTAAGATTGGGAGTTGTTCATCCAACTTTAGCGAATACCAATGTGATTACAGGTGATTACACACACACACACACACACACACTCAATTTCTTTGACCTATCTGTTGTATAGGGTCTATATTACACTAGGGGTTAAGTGTGTGTCTGTCTGTGTGTGTTTATGTGTGTGTGTGTGTGTGAGAGAGAGAGAGAGAGAGTTGTGGGTTAAGTGTTCCAGGGCCCTTCAGCTGTGGATGCTGAGAGAGGGTGGAGTGCCGCTCCATCACTACACACACACAAATACACACACACACAGACACAAGGGTAGAGTGATCTTCCATTACTCCCTTCACACACTTCCACTCAGCCAACCCTTCACTCACAAACTTACTTCTCTCTGTATATTTTTGAGTGCTTTCCTGTATGTGTGTGTGTGTGTATGTGTGTGTGCGTGTCATCATAGAGACTTGAATGAATGAGAAGCCATTTCCACAGAGAATGAGAGAATGAAAGAGAGAGAGAATGAGAGAAAGAGAGAGGGAGAAAGAGAGAGAATGAGAGAAAGAGAGAGAGAGAGAATAGGAGAAAGAGAGAGAGAATGAGAGAAAGAGAGAGAGAGAATAGGAGAAAGAGAGAGAGAGAGAATGAGAGAAAGAGAGATGACGGAGCTGCGCAATTCACCACAGCTGGCATCTTCCCCCATCAGCAATATGGCTGCCCTCCCTCTCCCTCTCTCTCATTCACTCTCTCCATCTATCTCTCTCTCCCTCTCTTCCTGTTAGCTATGTCTCTCTCCATCTATCTCTCTCTCCCTCTCTTCCTGTTAGTTTTCTCTCTCTCTCTCTCTTACTCTTTTTCCCAGAAACACAGAACAGCCTTTATTTAAGATTACTTTTTGTCAATGGATACACGTTCACACACACACACACACACACACACACACACACACACACACACACACACACATACAGACACACACACACACAGACACACACACCCACACACAGACACACACACCCATACACAGACAATTCTCTGATCTGTCCTGTGCTGACCTGCCTGTTAAATTCCCATTCATCATAATAAACTGGATTGAGTGTGCATTTATCACAGCCATGGGCCGACACACACACACACACCTCCTCTGACTTAATAAGACAGCGTCATAATCGCCCAGATTGGTCCACTGCGGCACGGAGAGACGCTATGAAAGACTGATTTTTAAAAAGCCAAAAATGTGTATCTCTGCCGATGGTCAAACCCCCCCCCCAACAAACACACCTATACACACACACACATACACCACACACTCACAGACACACACATATACCACACACTCACAGACACACACATACACACACACACACCTTTGCTATGTAGAAAAAAAGCCCTGAATCCACATATCTGCTGATGATTTGGTAGAGCCTTTGTGTGGGGGTCTGTTGTAATGGGACATATTGATGTGTGGTGTGAGTGGCATTTCGGTTAGTTGCTTTAAAAATGTCAGAACATGGCATAATCATCAAGATACATCAGAACATGGCATAATCATCAAGATAGATCAGAACATGGCATAATCATCAAGATAGATCAGAACATGGCATAATCATCAAGATAGATCAGAACATGGCAATCATCAAGATAGATCAGAACATGGCATAATCATCAAGATAGATCAGAACATGGCATAATCATCAAGATAGATCAGAACATGGCATAATCATCAAGATAGATCAGATCATGGCATAATCATCAAGATAGATCAGAACATGGCAATCATCAAGATAGATCAGAACATGGCATAATCATCAAGATAGATCAGAACATGGCATAATCATCAAGATAGATCAGAACATGACAATCATCAAGATAGATCAGAACATGGCAATCATCAAGATAGATCAGAACATGGCATAATCATCAAGATAGATCAGAACATGACAATCATCAAGATAGATCAGAACATGGCATAATCATCAAGATAGATCAGAACATGGCATAATCATCAAGATAGATCAGAACATGGCATAATCATCAAGATAGATCAGAACATGACAATCATCAAGATAGATCAGAACATGGCAATTATCAAGATAGATCAGAACATGGCATAATCAAGATAGATCAGAACATGGCATAATCATCAAGATAGATCAGATCATGGCATAATCATCAAGATAGATCAGAACATGGCATAATCATCAAGATAGATCAGAACATGGCATAATCATCAAGATAGATCAGAACATGACAATCATCAAGATAGATCAGAACATGGCATAATCATCAAGATAGATCAGAACATGGCAATCATCAAGATAGATCAGAACATGGCATAATCATCAAGATAGATCAGAACATGGCATAATCATCAAGATAGATCAGAACATGGCATAATCATCAAGATAGATCAGAACATGACAATCATCAAGATAGATCAGAACATGGCAATCATCAAGATAGATCAGAACATGGCATAATCATCAAGATAGATCAGAACATGACAATCATCAAGATAGATCAGATCATGGCATAATCATCAAGATAGATCAGAACATGGCATAATCATCAAGATAGATCAGTCATGCAGATGTCTCCATAGACAGTCATACAGATGTCTCCATACTCCATAGACAGTCATGCAGATGCCTTCATTGCTTTTGAACATATAATGCACGCCCAAAAGCTGAGTTTTCTGCAAATTCAAATTGAAAATTGAGGTTGTGTGTGTGTTTTACCTCAGATGATGTTTTTCATTCTAACATTGCAGATTGGGAGTCATATTTGCAACCTAAAGGAGCCGCACGTATCGCCTGTCACATGGAGCCGCACGTATCGCCTGTCACATGGGATTTATCGCACACTTACACCTGAGCAGGACATGTGTACATGGCTACTGGTTGGGGCTTGAGGCTTGTAACCGAAGGGACCTAGGTTGAAGTGCCCTTGAGCAAAGCACCTAACCCCTCACTGCTCCTCGGGCGCCACTATAGCAGGCAGCCAACTGCTCCGGGTTAGTGTGTATTAGTGTGGACTTCACTTCACAGTGTGCTGTGTGTGTTTCACTAATTCACAATTGGGTTAAATGCAGAGACCAAATTTCCTTCACGGGATCAAAAGAGTCTAGATTATTATTATTATTATTATTGTTGTTGTTGCTGCCTATTTATTGCTGCTGGGACATGACAACACATACTGACTGAATGTGAGACATGGAAGTAGAGTCTCTCTCTTTCTTTCTTTCTTCCTTTATGTCCCCCCCCCCCGTCTTCCTCTCTCTCCTCTCTTGATGTCAATTACATATGCACATGTTTACACACACACACACACACACGTGCACCTCAAGAAGAGTGGTTAGTTTAAAACATTCAGGTAAGCAGAGAGAATAACATCAAAAGTGTGAGTCCATTTCATCAGTGAGAGAGTGGCAGAGCAGTGGCATGAGGCGGAGTCTGAATTCTTTGAAGACAGATTTTGCAGCATCTGAATTTTATATTAGGCTCTCACTCTCCGTTCTCTTCTTTGGCGAACTGAGAACATGGGCAGCTGATGATGTTTTTTGGGGAGGGATGTTTATCAGCCACGATCATCGCTCTCTCTCTCTCTGTCTCATTGTCTCATATTGCTGTCTATCTGAGCATCTCATCCCAGGCTGCAGAGATGGAGGCTGAGCAAGGCTGTTTCATTAGCACAATTAAGATCTTGTGGCGACGTTGGCAGTTTGAGGCCAAGTCATCATAACTTAATCAGGGGGAAAGTCATTCTCATGCTTCGGACTGAATTAAATCTCCACTCTGAGCTAATTAGCCGCTCCCCCGTCTCTGGCCTGACTGTCCCATTTTGCCTGGGCCCCTTGTGAAAACACGCTCAGTGCTCGATGGTGGAAGGTTTGTCCAGCCGCATGTCTAGCTGTCATGTTTATGGAAATGAAGAGTAATTAGCAAACGGACAGTCCAGCAGCTTAGCAGCACTGCTAGCAGCCCAGAACTACTCAGAGCAATTTATTGCCAGGCAGCTAGTGTTAGCATTAGTATTAGCATCTGCTGTGCAAAATTTCTGATGACATTCAAAAAAATACTTTGTGCACAATGTTACAAAACACCATTGAAGGAATCGATTTGATTTGGAGGTCTGAGAAGATGAGAATCTGGTTAGACTGTAAGTTTCAATCACTTCCCCAAGTCTGACCTGCGACAAAGAGACCCTAATCCAACAATGTTTGTGTAGAATGGGGGTAACAAAGGTGACTCAACTTGATTGGGCGACTCCGACACTGTGAACTGTTAGGCGCATGACACTAAAATAAGAACATAACAAAAGAACCAAAACACAAATTATATTATACTGAAAATCATTTATTTTTTCCTTCTTAGCTTGGACAAGGGTTTCACAAACACACACGCACGCCAATGCCATGCAGGGAAACTGAAAAACATAATAAAAAACATTCAGAAAAATAGTATGTTTTACTGAAAAACGTATATATATTTTTTCTTCTTAGCCTGGACAAGGGTTTCACAAGCTCGCTTGTGTTGTTTGGCCGAATGCCTCCTTCTGGCCAGAGCCTCCTCTTCTGCCTTGGTTCTTTTGGCTGCGGCAGCGCTTGAGGATGGCTGGCAGTAGAACACCCTCCGCCTCTCCATCTCCTTCAAGGCTGCTTGCTTTCTTAAAGCTTTGTCCTTACCTCCAGCCGACAGGATGTTTTGACTGATCTTCTGATCCACTGGCCCATACTTTATGTCTTCTCTATTGAACATTTCTACTGCAGTCTTCTTTTGGGTCAGCATGGTGTGTTTCACAGTTTGGACGGCACTCAGAGTGCTCAACACCCTGCACTTCCTGCTTCACTTCCACCTTGAACCATGCCCAACTCCACTTGCACCTCCCTGCTGAGTCTAGTTGTGCTACATACAATGAGTCCTCCTCATTCAGCTCCCTCATTCTAAAATGGAAAATCACAGGATAAGTTAGCCAGTCTCATCGAGGACCAAGGACTGATTGGTGTTTTCAAGATATAACGCTAAACAGGGTAGCTCAGAATAAGGTGTCGTTAATCAGGGTAGCTCAGAATAACGTGTCGTTAATCAGGGTAGCTTCAGAATAACGTGTCGTTAATCAGGGTAGCTCAGAATTGGAGTAGTAGCCAGAACTCAGAGCAGAGCACCTGGCTTGTTAGGGGCTAATGCTAAGGTTACAACCTAAGCTGGCTTTCTGAAATACTATATACTTATGTAGCAAGCTAAATGGTTAATTTTAGTTAGCAAGACAGTCAGACAATGCTGGAATTAACATTACAACTAGCTAAATAATGTTAGATGGCTAGAAAATGTACTGTCTTGCTAATGGAAATTCCAGCATTGGATCCGCTTGTATTGCTTGCTATTAAGCATTTTGCTCGAAGCATAGGCTAACTGTATGAAGAAAAAAAAAAAACGCTAGCTGACGTTAATTGACTTAAGCAAACAAATATCTGTTGTTTAGCTCCAAAAAGACTGACTTCTGACTTACCTTGAATGCAAATTTCCATCAGAGTTTCCACATTAGGTCAGGTGTCTCTTGACAGGCGCGAACACAGATGGCAGTGTGCTTCAAGATCCTGAAGCAAGCGCTGAGATTCCGATTGGCCCAGAAAAAAATGTCATTTATAAGAATTGTCCAATAATGGCCTACATGGCACAGCCGACCCCTCAGTTGAGATTCTTGATCAGGCCCAGGTCAGTTGAGATTCTGATCGGCCCAGGTGGCAATTAACGCGATTGTCACCAAAAGCGACAAGTTTGCAGGTATGATTTACATGATTCTCTCCAAGCTTAGAGCTGGGTGATTCTTACACAGATACAAAATCCCACTTTTTAAAGTACTGTAAATAAAAGGATTGTTTCACTTTGGAAATTACCTTTTTTTGCTACTAGCATATTTGGTGCAGTATAGTAACTAAACAGATTTATACTTTCCATTTTTCTTGTTTCAGATCAAACATCTTAATATGGTGTTCTTTTTAGAATTATTCTACACATCCTGTGCTTGCCTTCAGACCTTTCGAGTTTGTGTGCAGGCTATAAGCTAAATTGGCTTCCTACCAGTCAGCTAGCATTAGCATCCTGTAATACTATATGCTATAAGCTAAATTGGTTTAGTTCTGCAAAGTGCGTCTGTATCTGTTTCATTTTTCATTGGACAGTTCTGTGAGGACGAGTACTGAAGAAGGTAATAAGATCATCCGTCTGGATGGATACGAAACGTGTTTTTCAGAGCGTTGCTTTTTACTCGTCTCATGATTGGTCGTACCATATGTCTCATAAATGAAGGTGTAAATATGTTTGGGGACCAGAGCAAGACAGAGGCGGAATAAAGATGATATTTTAGAGCCCAGCCGTTATGAGGGAAAACTGCTGTGGTCATCACATTTGGCTGTTTGCAGCAGCAAAAACCTCTGCTTCTCCCCACTGGCTTGTTTTGAGGCTGATAAAACTCGGTGTTGACATGGCATTCAAATCAACAAAGGGACACTGACACAGACACCAGTATAGCAACTGTTCTGGGAAGCTGTTAGGTTTGAATTCATTAGGTGTCTTAGTGTGATAATCTTTCCCTACAGGAGCATTTCCATGTGACTGTGAGTTTTGTATGCCCATTCTACTCTTCATGTACTGACATCTGGAAGTGACACACACAGCTCAGTCATTTACCCTCCTCCAATCTCTCAGTTATTTTATTATTATATATTATTATTATATAACATGAACACTAGTAGCATACATAGGCCATTCCCCCCCTGTCAGTTTGAACTGACAGCACACACCACTTCAAGACTGAGTTTGAACTGACAGCACACACCACTTCAAGACTGAGTTTGAACTGACAGCACACACCACTTAAAGTAGCATGATGAGGGACTGAGTTTAAACTGACAGCACAGGAACAGGATGATTGACTTGAAAATGTTTCCATCTCATTCCATCCTTCGCATGATTACATCTCGTTATCTGCTGATGTTTCACCAGGAGATTCATTTAAACAAAAACCAGCTGATGTTTCACCAGGAGATTCATTTAAACAAAAACCAGCTGATTTTTCACCAGGAGATTCATTTAAACAAAGACCAGCTGATGTTTCACCAGGAGATTCATTTAAACAAAAACCAGCTGATGTTTCACCAGGAGATTCATTTAAACAAAAACCAGCTGATGTTTCACCAGGAGATTCATTTAAACAAAAACCAGCTGATGTTTCACCAGGAGATTCATTTAAACAAAAACCAGCTGATGTTTCACAAGGAGATTCATTTAAACAAAAACCAGCTGATGTTTCACCAGGAGATTCATTTAAACAAAAACCAGCTGATGTTTCACCAGGAGATTCATTTAAACAAAAACCAGCTGATGTTTCACCAGGAGATTCATTTAAACAAAAACCAGCTGATGTTTCACCAGGAGATTCATTTAAACAAAAACCAGCTGATGTTTCACCAGGAGATTCATTTAAACAAAAACCAGCTGATGTTTCACCAGGAGATTCATTTAAACAAAAACCAGCTGATGTTTCACCAGGAGATTCATTTAAACAAAAACCAGCTGATGTTTCACCAGGAGATTCATTTAAACAAAGACCAGCTGATGTTTCAGGAGATTCATTTAAACAAAGACCAGCTGATGTTATGCAGGGAGGAGATAGTCATTGGTATTGTGCAGGAAGACCAGCGGAAGTGAGTAGGACCTGGGAAACAGGCAAGTGGCCTTATGCAGGGAGGGAATGCTAGTCAGTGGTATTGTGCAGGAAGGGAGTGCTAGTCAGTGGTATTGTGCAGGAAGGGAGTGCTAGTCAGTGGTATTGTGCAGGAAGGGAGTGCTAGTCAGTGGTATTGTGCAGGGAGGGAGTGCTAGTCAGTGGTATTGTGCAGGGAGGGAGTGCTAGTCAGTGGTATTGTGCAGGAAGGGAGTGCTAGTCAGTGGTATTGTGCAGGGAGGGAGTGCTAGTCAGTGGTATTGTGCAGGGAGGGAATGCTAGTCAGTGGTATTGTGCAGGAAGGGAGTGCTAGTCAGTGGTATTGTGCAGGGAGGGAGTGCTAGTCAGTGGTATTGTGCAGGGAGGGAGTGCTAGTCAGTGGTATTGTGTGTACAGTAGTTAATTGTGTTTTGGCACACAGGATGAAAGTACAAATCTGATCAAATCTGCCTAGACGGCTCAGAGAATCAAAGAGCAGGATATTGTAATCACATAAGACCGTAATAATAATAACAACAATAATAATAATAATAATAATAATAATAATAATAACACCGGCTAGAAAAGGCTCAGAAGAGCAATACATGTAATTAGTTCAGTGCTTTATGTGTGAGATGTTGTGACATCATTCTGTCTCACACACACACACACACACACACACACACACACATTGAGGCAATAGGACTGCATGAAATGTTCTGTAGGTGGTAAGTGCCATCTCAATAAAAGGCCATGTATTATGGCGTTTGTCATGAGAGCCCATCTCACACACACACACACACACACACACACACACACACACACACACACTCAATAAAGGGCTGTGTCTTATAGCGTTAGTCATGTCAGCCCATCTCACACACACACACACATCTCAATAAAGGGCTGTGTCTTATGGCGTTAGTCATGTCAGCCCATCTCCTAATGAGAATTCTAATAAACAGCAGCGATCCCATCACCGCTAACACTAACTCCGCTAACTCCACCGCGCCATCACTCCCCCAGCGCTCATAAAGCAAACAGCCTTAGCCCATTCTCTTTGATTTAAAGCCCAAAGCCTCTTAGCGCTTACTTCAAGGCAGCGCTGGCCTCTGATAGCTATAGGCAGGCATGGCCGATGACTTACTGAATGCTGCTGTGCTGTCAGGGATGTGGGTCACACGTTGCACTGAATGTCTTATCTAATATCACAGTGGCTTCTGGAAGGTGGAGTGTGTTGCAGTCACTGTCTTACCATTTAATGGTTTACATTTCAGAATGTGTGTAAAAACTGCTACTAAGATGCCAGTGAAATGATAAGAATTTTTGTCTGAGGAAGCAAGTGATCGAATAATCCAGCATTTATGCTTTCATTTTGATACACATAATCCACCATGACATCAGATTATCAGCATGTGCTATTGGCTAATCTAGCTACAGTAACTCATCATTCAGATCCTCTGCTCACTGTCAAAGAAACATGGCTTTCAAGTAGTGTCTTGAGTTAGATGGGAGCATTCTCAGATCCACCAACCACACAGCACAATTTAGATGCCTTGTGTATCTGAGAATCATTCCCACACAAAGCAAATGTGAAGTGGCATGACACACTCCTGAACCGTAGACCTAGTAGCCCACAGTGTGAACAGTCCCTGCGCAAGAGCAGGAACTGCATTATGGAGGTACAAGTTATTATGGAAATATATTTCTGCCATAAATACGCCGTTGGTTTTGTTTCAGCGCCTGAGATCAGACGTGTAAACCCCATGCCGTTAAAAGGAATGGAAAAGCATTGTGTGTGTGTGTGTGTGTGTGTGTGTGTGTGTGTTATTTTCTGATAGAATACTAAAGTGTGTTTATTTTTATGCAGCACTTAAAACCATCACTGGCTGTGAAAGATCTATTTTCTTTTCATGTGTATTTCTTTTTCTTTGTTTATTGTGAGCACAGAGGAGAGGCGTGGAAGTTGGCACTGGGTGTAGAGATTGGGTGAGTTGCTGCTTCTTGGCTGTGAAATAGAGTGATACTGTGTGTGTGTGTGTGTGTGCATGTGTGTGTGTGGTGGCTAATCTGTGATACTGTGCTATGCCTGCGCTATCTCCCCACTCACACCAATGCGATTTGTAGTACTGTGTGTATGTGTGTGTGTGTGTGTGATACTGTGCTATGTCTGTTCTAGCTCCCCACTCATTCACACCAGTGGTATGTATAGTGTCTTTATTAATGAGGTACAGGTCTGTACAGGCTACCTAGGTGCTACGGTGGATTGCCAATGCATGCTGGGTGTTCTGGCTTGGTCCTGGACCTGGACCCCAGTCCTCTATGAATACTCTACTCTGCTGAGAATCAGAGACCTGAACCAGACTGAAACAGATTCCCCTAAGGACTCTGATAGTCAGAGACAGGTGTGTGTGTCTCTCTGTGTGTGTGTGTGTCTAAAGACAGAAAGTGTGTGTGTTTGTTAAGACAATAATTCTACAATGGGAAAGTCTGGGAAAGGTGAAACATAAGGAAGAAATATGGAAATGATAAACAGTAAGAATGATTAATGAAAGTGGATGTTGCATCCAATAAGTTTGGAGTCACAGGGGAAGTCACTGTGTGTGTGTGTGTGTGTTTGTGGCACTGGTTGGCAAGCCTTTTGGAGCAAAAAAGACAGTAAAGACATGGATTGTGTGTGTGTGTATCATTTCACGATGGAGACATCTTAAGGCTGCTGACAAGATTGATACCCTGTGTGTGTGTGATGGACCATGAGAACCCCTCTGGTTGTTTCCTCTCCGTCTGTTTCCTCTCACCTGTATGAGTACGAGTGTGTGAGTGTGTGTGAGTGTATGAGAGTGTGAGCATATGTGTGTGTCTGAGAGTGTATGAGAGTGTATGAGAGCGTATGTGTGTGTGACTGTGTGTGAGTGTATGAGAGTGTGACGGGAGAGAAGAGGAGGGGAGGGGAGGTGACGGGAGAGGAGAGGGGAGGAGAGTAGAGGTGAGGGGAGAGGAGAGGAGGGGAGGGGAGGTGAGGGGAGAGGAGGAGAGGGAAGGACAGTCAGCCAAACTCACCTCTTCTCCCATTTATTGGGGAAATCACCACCACTCTCAGAGAGCACTGCACAGCTTTTCACCTCCATGAAACATTCATGCCATGAGGGATAATTAGTGTGTGTGTGTGAATGTGTGTGTGAGTACATGAGTGAGGTCTCAGTGTGTGTGTGTGTGTGAGGTCTGTATATAGTGACTCTCTCTCTCTGTCTCACCTACATCCGTCTTTCTCTTTCACCTACACCCATCTCTCTCTATCACCTACACCCGTCTCTATCTATCACCTACATCCGTCTCTCTCTCTCACCTACAACCGTCTCTCTCTCTCACCTACACCCGTCTCTCTCTCTCTTTCAACTACACCCGTCTCTCTCTCTCTTTCACCTACACCCGTCTCTCTCTATCACCTACATCCGTCTCTCTCTCTCACCTACACCCGTCTCTCTCTCTCTCTCTTTCACCTACACCCGTCTCTCTCTCTCTATCACCTACATCCATCTCTCTCTCTCACCTACACCGTCTCTCTCTCTCTATCACCTACACCCGTCTGTCTGTATCACCTACACCCATCTCTCTCTATCACCTACACCCGTCTCTCTCTCTCTCTCCCTATGTCAGTGTGTGAGTCTAGGCATAGGGACTGACTTTTGGACCTTGGGGTCTTTCATTTTGCATTAATAATCTTTCATAATCCCTTTCCAAAATTTGATGTGTTTCTAATTTAGTTTGTGTTTTGATATGTTTCTAACAGTATTTTTCCAATGTTCAGTATAATTCAGCATAATATTCAGTATTATATTGATTGAGGGTTCCTCTGGTTTGTTCTTATTCCAGTGACTGACCTGAGGTTCAGAACAAGCCAAGGACACTTTTCTCAGTCCTCTGCTCTTGGCACAACAGGGTTTGATATTTATAGGACTTTAAATGATGAAAATTTGATTGCTCTTTTTATATTTTTAAAAGAAATGGGAATTGACCTAATTCAGTCCTAGCTGCAGTATTTGGTGTTGATCTGTGAACATTTTGTAAGCTTTTACATAATTGAGTGTAAAGTGTTTCAGTGATCTCTTTTTCCCAATTTTGAAATTCTTGATTCTTTAATGGTCCCCATACTTCACTATCATATTATACTGTTTATTATTCACAGTCATATTCTGATGGGTATTTCATATCGTATTGGGTATTCATATTTCCAGTGGAACCTAGCCTAGATAGGTCTAACAATTTGTGTGTTGTATGATTGAATCATTTAATAGTCTGGTTTCTTGAAACATCAGGATTTTTGTTTTTTGAATGTCTCACTGTTGCTCACTCACGCCCATCTCTCTCTCCCTCTCTCTCTCTTTCTCTCACTCATGCTCGTCTCCCTCTCTCTCTTACGCACTCATGCCCGTCTCTCTCTCTCTCTCACGCCCGTCTCTCTCTCTCTCTCACGCCCGCCTCTCTCTCTCTCACTCACACATCTTTATTTCTCTCACTCACACCACTCTCTGTTATTCTCTCTCTCATCTCTCTCTCTGTTATTCTCTCTCATCTCTCTCTCTCTCTCTCTCATATCTCTCTTCTGCTCATAACTGCACCCTTCTGAAAAAGCAGGTCAGGATCTCACTGCAACAAAAGGATGGAGAATTCTCCCTCCCTCACTGTGTCTCCCGTTGCATGTGCATACACACACACACACACACACTCATACACACTCATACACACACACACACACACAAATGGTGTCTGGCACTAAGCATGTGCATACACACACACACACACAAATGGTGTCTGGCACAAAGCTGGAGGCTTCTGCTTTGGTTGGGAATGAACAGAGAAACACCTGAGGCTCCATCGTCTAAACCCACTGCAGGTGAACACACACACACACATACATACATACACACACACGTACACACACACACACACACGCAAAGACACACACACACGCGCACACACACATCAAAGCAGGCATATTGAAACACATATTGAAGGCAGAAATTAGGTGTGTAGTACCTACTATATCCAACACTGTTAATTAAGCATGCGCGCGTGTGCACACATACACACACACACACACATCCCCACATACACATACCTACAAACATGCATACACCGAAGCATACACTCATTCATTCCAATACTGTACACACACACACTTACAAATACACACACACATACGCACACACACACACACACACACACATGTGCGCACAGGCATGCACACACACACACACACACACACACACCATTCAGCACCATTAGTCTTTATCACATTCATTACTCTCCTCTCATTATCTGCATCCACATGAGTGTGTGTGTGTGTGTGTGTGTGCTTGTGTGCGCGCATATAAGAGTGTCCTTGTATCTCTTTTTTAAGGTTTAACAAATTTAATCATAATTTCAAAGGTAACCATTCTGTGTGTGTGTGTGTGTATGTGTGTGTGTGTGTGTGTGTGTATTTTGTACATCTTCTGCTGTAGCGCTGAGCACTTGTGTATTTTGTGATGCTTGTGAGCCCCCTAGTGGTGGAATATCCTGATGGAATTCGCCCTTTTTTTAATTCACAGAGAGGCTCTCTCTCTCTCTTTCTCTCTCTTTATCTATCTATCTTTAACACACACACACACACACACCTTATCTGCCTGGATTTCAGTATCACAGTGCACACCCACATACACTAGTCCACTGTTATAAGCACACACTCTCTCTCACTCTCTCACACATATCATTCCGCCTCCAGTGTTGGCACTCTCTCTCTCACACACACAAACACACACACACATACACAGTTAACATAAGCTTGCAGACATACATAACAAGACATACACATAACATACGCATACATGCTGTTACCCTGAGAGTTAACAAACAAGTGGATTACACAACAAACCCAGCATTGCTGCTGACCTGCTATGCTTCCCCAAACAATAATAGTTTCATGCAATGCCACTACAGCCATTGATTTACATGCAAACAAGCACGTTACACCAAAGTTTGGGACGAGGAACTACTACCACTAACGGGGCTACAGAATGAGCCTTTATATTATCATTGCCCTCCTCCGTTTAAAGCGTCCCATTCTCACAGCTCTTTATGCCTTTGAGAAACCCCAAACTGATAGGCTAATAGAATCAAATCGTTTGATCAGATTATTACTTAAGAGATTATTAAACAAGATTTTCGCTCATAACCGTCTGAATGCAGTGACAACCCTATGAAAGTTATGATGTTTGAAGTTCATTAGCGACTTCTACAGTCAAACACACACAAAGACACACTTTACTTTGAATTATTAAAGAAAGAGAACTGAGTGGAAATGTATGTGAATACTACAGCTAAAATGTCTGTAGGCTGCTCACACACACACACACACACACACACACAAAGTGACCTGGTACCCACTTGAGATGACTTGATAGGAGAGAGCTGGAGGGGGATGAGTGCCATCCTAAATCTCTTCCCCCTGACAGCTAATCTGTGTTTGGTCGCACCTTCACTCTGACGCAGGGTGGATGCCATCTTGTTTGACAACATAGTTACTTTGCTTTCAAATTTCTCTGCCGGCTGAGGTGATATTTATGCTTCTCTCCAAGGATTTGCTCATGCAAGGGGGAAATGAATCCTGAAAGCTGGTCTCTGTGGTGGCGTTAGCAGAGGGATGCTTAATGCATGACAGTAGGGATGAGATCCTGGTACCCACTCAACAAGATTCTGGAATTCAGAGCCTTAAAGCCTTAAACCAGAGTTTGAATAGACGCAGTCCCCACTGCCGGGTCCCCACTGCCGGGTCCCCACTGCTGGGTCCCCACTGCCGGGTCCCCACTGCTGGGTCTCTACTGCCGGGTCCCCACTGCTGGGTCTCTACTGCCGGGTCCCCACTGCTGGGCCTCTACTGCCGGGTCCCCACTGCCGGGTCCCCACTGCTGGGTCCCCACTGCTGGGTCTCTACTGGTATATAGCTGCCCTACTATTAGAGTAAAGCAAGACCCCACTGTAAACTATAAAAACAAAACCAGTCTCCACTGTCGGTTCTGTACTGGTATGTAGTTGCCCAACTATAAAAACAAAACCAGTCTCCACTGTCGGTTCTCTGTAGGTTAGTAGCTACCGCAGTGTTCAAACAAAACCTGTCCCCACTCTAGGAGTGTAGTTGCACCCCTGTGTGCCTGTCCCCACTCTAGGAGTGTAGTTGCACCCCTGTGTGCCTGTCCCCACTCTAGGAGTGTAGTTGCACCCCTGTGTGCCTGTCCCCACTCTAGGAGTGTAGTTGCACCCCTGTGTGCCTGTCCCCACTCTAGGAGTGTAGTTGCACACCTGTGTGACTGTCCCCACTCGAGGAGTGTAGTTGCACCCCTGTGTGCCTGTCCCCACTCTAGGAGTGTAGTTGCACCCCTGTGTGCCTGTCCCCACTATAGGAGTGTAGTTGCACCCCTGTGTGCCTGTCCCCACTCTAGGAGTGTAGTTGCACCCCTGTGTGCCTGTCCCCACTTTAGGAGTGTAGTTGCACCCCTGTGTGCCTGTCCCCACTCTAGGAGTGTAGTTGCACCCCTGTGTGCCTGTCCCCACTCTAGGAGTGTAGTTGCACCCCTGTGTGCCTGTCCCCACTCTAGGAGTGTAGTTGCACCCCTGTGTGCCATAATAAGGCAACCACCCCTTTTTTTCATCCGCTTGTTATTTGAAGGTCATTTGAGCATATAAATAGATCCCAGAGAGGGTGACTTCCTGCTGACAGACAGTTCATTTGACAAGTGAACCTTTAGTAATTGCATTTCCTTTTTCCTGTAAAAATGCAGAACACACACACACACACACACACAGGTCAATGCAGAACACACACACACACACACACACACTCAGGTCAATGCAGAACACACACACACACACAGGTCAATGGTAAGTGGATAAGAAGGAAGAGGAAGAGGTTCTCTGTATGTTGATGAGGTGTGATATTGCTATGCTTGGTGCCCATGGGGTTTAATTCTAAGTCTGCTCGATCATCAACACATCAAGCACACTTCTGATCAGCATTG
Organism: Tenualosa thibaudeaui; assembly: GCA_027481765.1. NCBI lineage: Eukaryota > Metazoa > Chordata > Actinopteri > Clupeiformes > Clupeidae > Tenualosa > Tenualosa thibaudeaui. The sequence goes on along the minus strand of JAIFZK010000209.1, from coordinate 434,191 downwards.
CATTTTCCTAAACGTATGCTTTGGACTAAACTTGCAGTAGTAATCAATTATAGCCTTGGCTTAATTGAGCTCAGGTTGTGCAGCATTGAGAGATTGACATTGTGAACAATTACATGTTGCAATGTTGAATAGCTGTGAAATACCTGTATTACATTCACAAGAAAAGTGCTTTAGGAAGTATAGCTTCTACATCTGGAGTACGGCACTAGGATCTTCCATCTTTCCATCAACATGTCTGAGCCTTTGGAAGTGATTTTCATGTTCTGAAGAGGAGCTAAGTAGAGTTGATTTATTCTGGTTGTTACGGCAGCAGGGCTTAATAAACACACCTTATCACACCTCACTAGTGGCCCTTCGGCATGTTCCAGCAACAGTTTCCCTGAGAGTCCTTTGTTGTGAGTCCAGTCCCTCTCCAAAGAGTCCAGTCCCTCTCCAAAGAGTCCAATCCCTCTCCAAAGAGTCCAGTCCCTCTCCAAAGAGTCCAGTCCCTCTCCAAAGAGTCCAATCCCTCTCCAAAGAGTCCAGTCCCTCTCCAAAGAGTCCAGTCCCTCTCCAAAGAGTCCAATCCCTCTCCAAAGAGTCCAATCCCTCTCCAAAGAGTCCAGTCCCTCTCCAAAGAGTCCAGTCCCTCTCCAAAGAGTCCAGTCCCTCTCCAAAGAGGTGTCTAATAAGGACACAGCTTGTCATGATCTCCAGAATCCAATCTGTTGTGTAATTACACCACCATGTCACCCCCTCCAGCCCCACTCTGCTGTTCTCGTGGTCCAATCATGCAGGACCTGACCCTACAGCTCAGAGTCAAAACAGGCTGAATTGATGAGTGCTGGGAAGAGGGATGAACTGGGAGATAAAATCTGTCCCATCTTCACTCCTCCTTTCACTCCTCCCGACACCTCATCTATCATCTCTTTATTTCTCCCTTTTCATTTAGTTACTAATGTTTAACATCAAATTACCCCACAGGCAAAGAGAGAGAGAGAAAAAAATATATCTTATCTGGATGAGGTTACTTTTTATGTTCTACCGCCTCATGTGAAATAAAGGTCTAGTCATGGACAGCTGACCATCCATCATCATACACACACAGACACACACTGGAGCAGAGAGCTTGATGATGATGATTTGACCAGAGAGAGGATGAGACTATGGGAGAGGGTCAGTCTATGAGAGCGGGTGTGAGAGAGGATCAGTGTGAGAAAAGGTCAGTCTGTGAGAGAGGTGAGACTGTGAGAGGCATGGTGACACTGTGAGAGAGGGTGAGACTGTGAGAGAGGGTGAGACTGTGAGAGAGGATCAGTCAGTGAGAGAGGGTGAGACTGTGAGAGAGGGTGAGACTGTGAGAGGCATGGTGGGCAGGTGATGTGACAGAGAGGTGTCTCTTAGGTCACCGCAGGCAAATCCATCCTAGGATGTTAACATAGCAAATAGGCAATGAGTGAACAGGTAATGAGAATGTGTTTGGGTAGCATTTAGTGATAGCACTCATGCTGCACACACACACACACACAGTCTTAAAACTGCAGAGTCTGTTTATCAGCTATTATAATAACAACTAAAATGATCCCACCACCAGAACTGCATCTGGACACATTTGTGAGCACACACACAAACACAAACACACACAAACACACACACACACACACACACACACAGAGACCCTTTGAGAGCCAAGGAGAGTTGATTAAGGAAGCCTGAGGAATAGGCAGAGCCCTCATGAGTCATGCTGCTGTTTGCGCGGGAACACTCTGGTAACCATGGAAATCAGACGTGGTGTGTGTGTGCAAAAATGGGCCTAACCCGGAGTATTGCATCTGGGCCGAGAAAATGCATTGTATTGAGGCTCTCAGGAGAAAGGTGAAAGGAAGAGAGGCTCAGATACTTATGGAGTAGAGAAGAAAACTACTAAACCACTACTGCCACTGACACTTACTGGCTCACCTACTATTCAGCCTGCTGTAGGATCCTTAGAATTGTTAATCTATATTGATAGGACTCAGACACATAAACCATGTTTCCTGGACAGCACACACATACACATATAAACAAACACATACACACACACACATACACGCTCACACACACTGGTTTGATATTTTGTAAAGTGCACGTTTCCTGGACAGCACACTCTTCTTGGATCACAGCCTCCATCACTGAGATGACAAATCAGTTTAATTCCCTCATCAGCCCGGCTGGCGGGGGATGGAGAATGGGCTAGCCTCTGGTGAGGCAGGAGCTAAATGAGCGCTAACGCTAACGTCAGTGCAGCACAGCGCAACGCCGCCTCAGGCCCTTGACATTCTTTGTGATTAGTGTTTGTTTGTTAAAAAGCCTTCCTCCATTCTGCATCACCCCCTCCCAACACACACACACACACACACACACACACACTCCCACTTGTTCTGCCAAGAATCCAGACGCAAGTGACATTTAACAGTCTCTACACAGCTTTCTCTCTCTTTCTGTTGAGCAGAAACTGAAATGCCACACTGCCAATGATCCATCAGAAAAGCACCAGTCCTTTTTCCCTCTTGTGATAACTCCTCGTCCACATTACTGCAACCTTTCCAGTCTCTGTTTAGCTGTTTAGCTCAACTGCAAAGTATCCAGTGGGATCACATGGAACTGAACTGCATAGAATCCAGGCCTGTACTCCAAGATAAACATATTGGAATGAACTGCATAATGCCCAGATACATACTTTAAGGCAGACATAGTCTCCAGACCAGAGAGTATCCACACTCTGTTCAGATCTAAGGTCGATATTATTACATGCAGCCACAAAGAGACTCGCAGTCGCTATTCTGGTCAAGAGCTGCTGCCACAGAAGTCCAGAAGGACTGGGACTGTTTGGAACAAATAACAACAGCCTTTGACAGAGATGCAGGGTTGCAGAAATGGAAAGGCAATGTTGGCAACTATTCTGACTGCACTGAGAAATGTTGTTGTAAGAGAAGTACCTATTTCTAACCCCCTCCAACAATGGTGTGAAATGCTTACAGGCCCCTGTGTAATCAGTTGGTCAGTTCTGTGGGCCAAACTCTTAGTGTTTTCAGTTATACACACATTACACACACACATTTATAACTAGACCAATTGGACATCACAGGTATGTTAACTACTACTGATACCATTTAGCTTAACTACTGACACCATTTCACTTATTGATTACTGAAACCATTTAGCTTGACTATCACTCAGTGTGGTTACAAGCAAGCAAATTTTGGATTTGAGCCTGATTATTCACCTTACTCTGATTGGAAATCTTGAATGGACATCTAACTTGAGAAATCTAATTACAATCAGAGTTTATCATTGAGATGTATCATTGAGATGTATCATTGCAATCAATACAGCACATGAATGGAATGAAAGAAAACAGATTTCTCTGTGCGTGTAATCACAATGACTGATGCCAGTTAGCTGATACCAGTTAACTCAACTATTACTGATGCCAGTTAACTCAACTATCACTGATGCCAGTGTTAGATTTTGGGGGTTTTTCCCAGTTCGACTTCTCACCAGAAGTCGTGGTTAACCTTAAAGTTGCGTTGTGTGTTTCTTCCCAGCAGAATAGAAGCCTGGATGGCTCAGTTGTGTTGGATCAGGATCAATGATTTATTACAGAATAAATTAAGTGAATTACAAGTATTGATGGAATAAAAATAAAAAGCAGAAGTAACAAAGCAAAGTCTAAAGACTATCAAACTGAGTCAGTCTTCTGTCTTTCCCGCGAGGTTGAGACAGGATGGCTAAGATGTTACAGCATAGCTCGTCTGGATCCTTCTCATCTGAGTAAAGGAAAATGGCTCTACATATACTCAAACGTCTAAACAGTAGAAAATAGCTTGACCACTTAAACTTGGCAAGACTCCATATACGTGACACACTCGAAGCAGGCAAACAGCACCTAGCCTAAACAGGCACATTCCTACCCATACTGATGCCAGTGTCTTGACGAGTATCGACAGATAATCACTGGTCAAGGCTACCTTTAAGGTCTTCTCCCAGTCTAACAGTTGTTGACTGAACATTCTGTTCAGACTTAACCTGACAGATAATTCTAAGTAACACACAGAGGACTATTATTCATTTGACAGTTAGAATAGAGTTGTAGAAAGTCATATAAAATTATATATATCATATAAAATTCTAACACCAGTTAACTCAATTATTACTGATGTCAGTTAGCTGATACCAGTTAACTCAGCTATTACTGGCACCATTTAACTTGACTATCACTGATGCCAGTTAACTCAACTATTACTGATGTCAGTTAAATTAACTACTACCAATGCCAGTTAGCTTAACTATTGCTGGTGCTAGTTAGCTTGTCCATTAGCCTCTCTCCATTAGTGTCAAGACACTCTCTCCAACCCTCTTAGAAAATAAACACATTTTCAGGCAGATGACACCATCCCATGCCCCTCAAACACACACACACAGATCTGTCTTTCCCCCCTCTTTTGCTGTTGTGAATCTGCACATTGCAGCCACACTACACACAGTATCTATGGCTACAAAGTCACTAGCATCAACAGTAGTAGCCATGGCCACAAACTACACACAGTGGTGACAACAGCATCAGCAACAGTAGCCGTGGCTACACATCTCATCAGGCAATTGCAAGCACCCTGCTCTCTCCTTTATCGCAAGGATAATGGTCCATGGTACACACGGCACACACACACACACACACACACAAAGAGCAGTGGCGGAGCTAGACTGTTGACCAGGGAGTGGCTGAAGGCTTTTTCAGGGGGTCTGAATATGATGGCCTGGCTTTGAACACCTCTGAATAACACAGCATCAGCGAATGGGTGCCAAAACACACTATATACAAATATACACTAATTTATGTGCATACACACATGCACGCATGCACACACACACACACACACATACACATTCTCAGACACACACACACACACAATTGCTCAAAATCTATGCCTATAAATGTTCAGTTGGATCAGAGCCCTGAAGTAAACAGCTTACTTTACACAAGAGCAAACAAGCTCTCTGAACATTTCAGACTGGATTACAGTAGCCAAGAACGTAGCCTATCATTTTAGACTATAGCTGTGCTCGAAATATCTTTAGATTTGGATCCAATAAGATTGTTTAGATGTTTTGACATCTCTTTTAAAGTGTGCAGAGTTATAGAGCTATTCCACTAAGAAGAATGCAGTTATGCAGAATAAAATATGATTACAGGCAACTTCATGTGTTATCTGTCTGGTGAACCATTTATCATGGTAACTCAACTAATACTGCAAAGTTCAGGTTGTGTGCTTTCACATTATATATTGTATGGTAGACCATATGCTGTGTGTTACGCAGACTGTGGGTGTGAGAGCAGTTCAACAGAGAAAAGGGTGTTGTTTTAGAGAGGAACAGTGAGAGTGAGGCTGTTTACGCATCTCCTGCCATTTGCCTATTTCCTCTCGGTTCCTCCACATGAGTCAGACTTGGCTGCATTTTCAAACTCACGACTATGATAGGTGAGAAGTTAGAGGGCTTTTTAGACCCTGGCAGTTGTCAGATTCTCCACACAAATCAAGAGTTTTTGGTGTCCTTATGAAAGCCAGTGCTTGACATCTTATATAATGAAGCCATACTATCAGTAACAGCCTTGAAACATGCTGTTCCTCCTTTTAAAGTGCTGAGTCTTTTAACCTTTGGATAAACACGAAGCTGAATCAGATTCATTCACATCAAACTGATTCAGTGGCAGACTACATTCCTTGAGGGAGACATGTTCAGAGACCTCCCGTGGACCTCACATCTCTCTCTCCGCTCTTTGTCTCTCTCTCTCCACCTGTCTCTCTCTCTCTCTCTGTCCCCCTGTTGAAGTGATAGCATGCCAGCTTCTCTCTCTCTCTCTCTGTCTCTCATGTCTGTTTCTGTCAGGATCTCACTCATCACATCTGTTTCCACTCCATCTCACCGCTCGCCTGCATGTGTCTCTCACTACCCCTCTCTTCCCAGCTCTCTCTCTCTCTCTTCCCAGCTCTCTCTGTCTCTCAGTGGCCTGTTGTTATCAATCCTCTCTCTCTCTCTCTCTTTCTCTCTCTCTGAGTGGGCGGAGCCGGAGCGTTTGTTGAGTGAGTGCTGGAAGTCTGTGGCCGCTGTGCCATAACCTTTGCTCTTTTTCTATTTTTGTGTGTTGTTTTTGGTGTGAGGTTTTTCTTTTGGTTTGTTGTTTGTAGTGTGTTGGGGTTTGCTTGTTTACTTAGGCGTTTGCTTCCAATTTGGAAGTATGGCTGCTGAAGGTACACACGAGGAGCGTTTTGGCTTCCTCACAAGGAGGCATGGTATTAAACTAGTTTCTGCCTTTTCTGTCGAAAAAGTCAGCTTAACTATTGGGGATTTAATTGGCCACGATAAAATTGTATCTGCATCGCGTATGAACAGTGCAGTGGTTTTGTTTCTTGAGTCGGTTGGGTTAGTGGATGACTTAGTTGAATCAGGAGTAGTGATTGACGGACTATTCATCCCTGTTTTGCCTTTGTCAAGCCCTTCTAGGAGGGTTAGCTTTCTAATGTCCTCCCATTCATCAGCAATGATGTCCTTACAGAGGCCCTTACACGATATGGTAAAATAGTTTCTCCACTCAACATGATGCCGATGGCGACTAAATCTCCGCTTCTAAAGCATGTTGTCTCATTCCGATGGTGTGCGCACATTATTTTGAAAGACAAGCGTAAGTTAGAGTTGTCCCTAAGCATTAAAGTTGATGATTTCAATTACACGATTTACGTAACAACTAATACTATGAAGTGTTTTGGATGTGGTCTCCTGGGGCACCTGAGTTCTGAACCTGAAATGACCACGGATTCGCAGGTTAGTTATACGGATTTAGCGGGGCAGATATTCAATGAAGTTATTGGCGAACAGAGTCCTCCTATGGAGAACGAAAATGTTTTTAAAGTGCCATCAAAGAAAAGGGCTCGCTCCCGATCAAATACAAAAGCAAAAAAGAAAAATCTTTCATTTGATGCGTCTGATGCTGAGAGTGAAAGTGACTATGCGTCAGACTGTAGCGTCACCTGTAGTATACGGGCAAGCGGGTTCTCCCAACAGTGTTATGGTGTCGAGGATATCAAAAGTGTCTTGAGTAAAACTAAGCATGCTAGAAATGTCAAGATTGATTATTTTTTCCCAGATGTTGAACAGTTCATTGCAAAGACAAGTCTGTTTATGTCAGAAGGAGGGTTTACTGATCAGGAGGGTTACCGTCTAAAAAAGATTTTAACTAAGTTAAACGTTAATTTAAGTGACAGTGACGCTAACAGTCAGTTGTAACTCTCTTAAACTTTATGATTATCATGTATCTTAGGTTTTATTTTGTATACTTCCTCATGTGTGAACTTCTAATTGCTTCGTTAAATTTAAATGGAGCAAGAGACCGACAAAAGAGAGCAGTTGTGTTCGAAACGTTTAAACAGAAGAAAACTGATATTGTCTTTGTCCAAGAGACTCACACAGACACAAGTAATAGTGCTGATTGGGCGAGTGAGTTCACTGGTATAACAATTTTAAGTCACAATACCTCAAATAGTGGTGGGCGTTGGTGTTCTGTTTGGCCATAATTTAATTTCTTGTTCTTATGAGGTTGATAAAATCATTAAAGGGCAGCTTTTAAAAATAAGAGCCATCTATGAAGGCAGGCCTTTTGTGTTTGTTTGTATCTATGCACCTACTGATACAACACAGCGTATGCTTTTTCTGCAGACTCTGGATAATGTCCTTAGGACTTGTTATTCTGAAGACATTTTACTAATTGGAGGAGATTTTAACTGTACTGAAGATGGCATCGATCGTAATCATATAGAGCCTCATATGCCCTCTCGCAGAAAATTAGTTGAAATTTTAAAATTGCACAATCTTGCAGATATTTGGAGAAATTTCCATCTAACCCAGAGGCAGTATACATGGGTCCACTCATATAATAACATGATGTCTCTGGCAAGGCTAGATAGATTTTATGGGTTCAAGCACCAGCTCAACTTCTTTAGAAGCTGCAATATTGTACCAGTGGGTTTTCTGATCACTGTATGGTAACATGCAATATATTTATAAGCACTTTTAAACCAAAGAGTGCATACTGGCATTTTAACACCAGTTCATTGCAGGATAATCATTTTAGAGATGTTTTTTGGAAGACTACAAAGTCCTCTTTTAGGTCAATACAGCAGTGGCTGGACTGTGCTAAAGTCCAAATTAAAATGTTGTGTCAACAGTATAGTTTCAATGTCACGAGAGACATCTCCAAACGAATGAAAATTTTAGAAAATGAGATACTGAATCTTCAAGTGTTATCAGACACTACTGGCAATCTAATAGACAAATTAAAGGAAAAAAAGAACTCACTGTCTGAGTTGTTGGGGGTCAAGGCTCATGGAGCTCTGGTCAGGGCACGTTTTCAATCAATTGAACTTATGGATGCACCCACTAAATTCTTCTTTAGTTTGGAAAAGAAAAATGGTCAGAGAAGACTAATACAAGCCTTGCACTCAGAAGATGGCACACTCTTATCTGGCCATGAAGACATTCGCAAGCGAGCACGGTGTTACTTTGAGTACTTATACAAGAGTGAGATCTCCTATGAGCAGGCCCCTGAAAATGTCTTTCTGAAGAGTCTACCCTAGATTTCTAGCACAGCAAATACAGTCCTTGGAAGGGTGATAACCCTTGAGGAATTGTCTACAGCCCTCCAAAGCATGGAGTGTGGCAAGGCACCGGGGATTGATGGTCTACCGGTCGAGTTCTACAAACCTTTTGGCCTGAAATGGGTGCAGACTTGCTGGAGGTACTGAGTGACAGTTTAGCCAGTGGGTGGCTGCTTCACAGTTGTCGTAGAGCTGTTGTATCGCAGTTGCCGAAAAAGTGAGATCTAAGTGACATAAGATCATGGAGACCTGTCTCTGTCCTTTGCATAGAATACCGTTTGCTCTCTAAAGTTCTAGCCAATAGGCTTAGCAATGTAATAGAAGAGGTCATCCATCCTGACCAGACCTACTGTGTAGGTTAGGTTAATTCATGACAACATTTGTTTTATTAGAGATATTATAGACATTGGTAACCGTATGAATTTAGATTTTGGCCTTATTTCAATTGATCAAGAGAAAGCTTTTGATAGAGTTGAACACAATTATTTATGGAATGTCTTGGCAGCATTTGGTTTTAATCCTGCATTTATTAAAAGCATAAAAGTCTTATATCGTGACATTGAAAGTTTACTAAAGGTTAATGGTGACTTGTGTGCTCCATTCAGGATTCTCAGAGGTATTAGACAAGGCTGCCCCTGTCTGGTATGTTATATTCCTTGGTGATAGAGCCACTTTTGATTAAGCTGAGAAGTGAAGTTGTGTTTGAAAATTGTAATTTTACTTTTAAACTATCAGCCTATGCCGATGATGTGGCTATTCTTGTAAAGAGCCAGAGGGATGTAGACACCATGTTGGGACTTTTTAATGATTTTAGTCTGAAGTCTGTCCTCTGCTAAAGTTAACTGGAGAAAGAGTGTGGCCTTGTTGATAGGGAACTGGAACAATGGTTTACCCAAACTACCTGAGGATTTGTCTTGGTCCAGAGATGGTCTGAAATACTTGGGGGTGTTTATTGGAAACAATGACTTTATGCAGAAAAACATAAGGTGCTATTGAAAAGGTTAAGGGCTCTCTTGCGAGATGGAATTTTTTAATCCACAAATTGTCCTATAGAGGGAGAGTGCTTATAATAAACAACCTGGTAGCATCATCCCTCTGGCACCGGCTGGCATGTATAGATCCCGCAGCAAATATACTTTCAAAAATCCAGTCAATTTTGGTTGATTTCTTTTGGGATAGCTTACACTGGATTCCACAGAGTATTCTGTTTTTATCTAAAGAGGAAGGGGGGCACGGGCTGGTTCATTTACAGAGTCGGACAGCAGCTTTTCGCCTACAATTCATTCAGAGGCTACTTAATGGAACTGTGGACAGTAGTTGGAAAGCTGTAGCTTGTGCCATTCTTCTGACTTTTGAGGGGCTGGGTCTGGACAGAACTCTGTTCTGGATGGATCCTAAGTCTCTGGATTTGAACAAGCTTCCTGTTTTTTATCGTAATCTTTTTAAGGTATGGAGTCTTGTAAAGATTGGGAGAACATTGAATGTTACTTCTCTTTTTTGGTTTCTTCAGGAACCCTTGATCTATGGCTCCATCTTGGATCTCACTCATGAACAGTCTTTTCCTGCCCTCACAGAAGTTCTGCGTGAGGCTAAAGTTCTCACTCTTAAAGACTTACTCACGCTAGCTGGTCCACTGTTTCAGAATATTGACCCTGTGGCTAAACATTTGGGAGTAAGGTCAAACCGGGTGGTATCACAGCTTCTTGGAAAATGGAAGAGTTTGCTTAAAGAAGACAAAATGAAAGTGTTATTTGATTTTTGCTCAGGATTGATTGTACCCAATGATGCTGATCCAGTTCCTAATTTTATTGTGTCTGCGAATGTAGATGATGCCTCAGGCATTTTACTTAAGTCAGAGCCTTTACTTTTTCCTGGTCACAACCATTACATCTGGAAAGGCATTGTACAAACTGTGTGTCCTGAGTCTGAACAAAAAATATCTTAATGAAAGGGTGGACACACCTTGGCGTGCAGTTTTACAAATAACAGAGCAGGTTAAACCACAATGGAGAGTTTTTCACAAGTCACCATTACCTAAGAAATATGGGGATTTACAATGGAGGATTCTGCATGGAGCAGTAGCGGTTAATTCTTTTATTTCAGTTTTAAACCCTGGTGTTAGTCATCAGTGTCCTTTTTGTGCAATAAGGGAAACCATTTTCTATGCTTTCATGCAATGTGTGAGACTGAAGCCTCTGTTTTCTTTTTTAGAAAGACTATTTGGTTGTTTTAATGAATGCTTTTCAATGCAAACCTTTATTTTTGGTTTTAAATATCGCCAGAAATTAAAGTTTAAATGTCAACTTTTGAATTTCTTGCTTGGACAAGCCAAAATGGTGATATATGTGAGCGGAAGAAACAAAGTAGAGTTTGATTTAGGGTACAACATCTCATTGGTCTTTGGTGAAATCTAGAATTTTAATTGAGTTTCGTTTTTACAGTGAAATGAAGGATTTTGTGTCCTTTGAGAATATATGGTGTTTTAATGGTGCTTTATGATTTCTCAGGGAAAATACAGTACATTTTAATAGTCTGTTAGAAGATGTGCAACCTGATTAAACTGGTTATCTCTGATAGAGATATATATTAATTTTTTATTGCCTTTTATTTTTATTTATTTATTTATTTAACTTTCAAAGTCCACATTCTTCTTTAATTAGTTTTCTGTGTGTAAAGATTTGTTGAAGAATTTGTAGTTCTTACTTTATTGTAAAAAAAAAGACGCTGTGAAATTCAAAATTCAAATTCTCTCTCTCTCTCTGTCTCTATCTCTCTCTCTCTCTCTCTCTCTCTCTCTCTCTCTCTCAGGGTCACAGACACCACAGGGATCTGGCAGGCAGCCCACCAACTCAGAGACAGGAAAACACAGAAACACAAACACAAACACAAACACACACACACACACACACAAACACAAACATAAGTACACACACATGCATGCACACACACGCAAACACACACACACACACGTGTGCATGTACACAATCACACATCACAGTGGGATGCACATATAAAAACATTCACAATCACAAACATTTAATCCCTCACATGCCCATACAGACTCACAAATGCCCAGCTCACACTCCTAGACATGATACATCACAGCTCACACTCCTAGACATGATACATCACAGCTCACACTCCTAGACATGATACATCACAGCTCACACTCCTAGACATGATACATCACAGCTCACACTCCTAGACATGATACATCACAGCTCACACTCCTAGACATGATACATCACAGCTCACACTCCTAGACATGATACATCACAGCTCACACTCCTAGACATGATACATCACAGCTCACACTCCTAGACACGATACATCACAGCTCACACTCCTAGACACGATACATCACAGCTCACACTCCTAGACACGATACATCACAGCTCACACTCCTAGACACGATACATCACAGCTCACACTCCTAGACACGATACATCACAGCTCACACTCCTAGACATGATACATCACAGCTCACACTCCTAGACATGATACATCACAGCTCACACTCCTAGACATGATACATCACAGCTCACACTCCTAGACATGATACATCACAGCTCACACTCCTAGACATGATACATCACAGCTCACACTCCTAGACACGATACATCACAGCTCACACTCCTAGACACGATACATCACGGCTCACATTCCTAGACACGATACATCACGGCTCACACCCCTAGACACGATACATCACAGCTCGCACTCCTAGACATGATACATCACAGCTCGCACTCCTAAACATGATACATCACAGCTCACACTCCTAGACATGATACATCACAGCTCACACTCCTAGACATGATACATCATTGCTCACACTCCTAGACATGATACATGACAGCTCACACTCCTAGACATGATACTTTACAGCTCACACCTAGACATGATACATCACAGCTCACACTCCTAGACATGATACATCACAGCTCACACTCCTAGACATGATACATCACAGCTCACACTCCTAGACATGATACTTTACAGCTCACACCTAGACATGATATATCACATATAGACATATGTCTAATCAGATCACACACAAATAATCTAAATCTGCAGCCTGCTCATTGTCCCTTTAACACTTTTCTTGCTGTCCACACACACACACACACACACACACACATACACACACACACACACTTTGCTGTCCATTTAAAATTCTCTCCGAATAGCACCCCATTGTCCTTGTTTCCCCTCTCTGGTGTGTGTGTGTGTGTGTGTGTGTGTGTGTGTGTGTTTGTGTGTGTGTGTCTGGGTGTCTGGATGTGTGTGTTTGTGTGTATGATCTGATATGCCCTGTCCGGGACTCTGAATGATGTCTTTCCTGATTGAATAATGCAATTAGTGTCTTTTGGATGGAGAGCTAAATCACACACACACACACACACACACACACACAGACAGAAAGGTGGGGGTGGGGGTTGAATGTGCCTGCCTAATTTTGAGAGCCGTAATGAAGTCTGTTTGCCAGTTCTGCACCCCTGACAATTAAAGATTTAATTACCATCTGTGGAATGATTCACAAGTGCAGCTTGACCTAAAAAAACAAATTGATGGCTCTTTTAGTGGAAGGGGCTTCAACGGCACTGGTGCCGTAGCAACAGTGTTTATTTTCAAACGTGAGTTTTATTTGTTGATAATTGGCTCAAAGCAGGATAATTAACAAAAACACAAAAGAGGCTAAACCCTATTGTTAGTCACAGAAACATTAGTGTGATGGATGATGATCAGACAGTCCCTTTGTCAGGGGTTATTCTCTGATATGTTTGTTTCTGTGTGTGCACATTACAAATTGTCCCAGATTTAAACACTAACCACGATTTTGAAAAGGTATTCATATTCAGCACGTCGGTTCTCCAGAATTAACCTTGAACTGGACCTAAACATTGTCACAAAACACAAAAACAGATGGGTAGAGAGAGACACAGATCTGATTCAGCCCACAACAGAGTAAATTAGTATCTTACAGGAACTGTCTGTGGTTCTCATCTAGATGCATACCACCCTTTATGAGTGTGACACTGGAACCTGGAGTTAATAGGAACTGTTTGTGGACTCCACTCTCAACATAGCTAGTATATGATAGGAACCTTCCGTGGTTGGGACCAAGGTCTGCTCTTTGCATAGCTATCTACCAGGAACTGCCTGTGGTTCGGAACGAGGTAAACTTCAGAGTGGACTTATATCCCTTCGATTATGTCTGCCAGGGGCTGTCCGTGGTGCTGATTATGTCTGCCAGGGGCTGTCCGTGGTGCTGAATCAACTTCCACTCCATGGAGGCCTATAGGTAAAACACCTTGTGAATATCAGGGTTGGAAATGAGGGTCAGATTGTAGCTTCTGTAGGATCCCACTTTAGATGTCCTAAAATCTGAAAGAAGGATGAAGGAGGATTAGCCCCCATAGGCTGGGGCGGCAGCCTGTAGCACTTCTTTAACTCTGTCTGCTGGGCCAGTGGGATGAATCCTACAGCCAACAGAGAGAGAGAGAGAGAGAGAGAGAGAG
>JAIFZK010000209.1:410000-412500 GCA_027481765.1 Tenualosa thibaudeaui | reverse complement strand
CTGAGGGAATCTTGAATGGTAATTAATTACATTGTAAATTCCTCTAACACAGTTCATCCTGCAAACTACTGAGTACTCTCTCTCTCTCTCTCTCTCTCTCTCTCTCTCTCTCTCTCTCTCTCTCTCTCTCTCTCTCACACACACACACACACACACACACACACACACACACACACACACACACTACTTGATTTGATATTTCCGAAATATATTGTCACTTAAATAAACATACAGAACGTTTATGTGTCTATGTGTGTGTGTGTATGTGTGTCTGCTCTCACGCAAACACATGCACTCACACATGCACACACACACATACAGACAAACACAAACAGAGAAGAGATAGATAGATAGATAGATAGATAGATAGATAGATAGATAGATAGATAGATAGATAGATAGATAGATAGATAGATAGATAGATAGATAGATAGATAGATGGACGGATGGATGGATGGATGGATAGATAGAAAGAACACAAGTAGGGAGATATTGCAAACAGTGGGTAGATGTGTCCATAAGTCTGCAAGGGTGAGGCTTACAATCAAAATCTATACTCACAGGGGTAGTGCAAAGTCAGTCAGAATAGGAAAGTACTGATTGTTGTGCTGGCTGGACATAAAAGAATAAAAAAAAGTGCAGATCTAGGCATTAAAAAGGTGAGGTGTGTGTGGCACAGAGAGAGGCAGTCTAATGCCCAGTAGTCAATCTTTCCCTGCCACTTCAGGGAAGAGTTGAAGAGCTGGATGGCCCAGGAACAAATGATCTTCTCAGTCTGCTGTGCTGTGTAGGGGATGAACATACTTCTCTGTCCGTTTAGACTGCTGTGTAGGGGATGTTCTTAACTGCTTCTCTGTCTGTTTAGAGTGCTGTGTAGGAGATGTTCTGAACATGCTTCTCTGTCTGTTTAGACTGCTGTGTAGGGGATGTCCTGAACATGCTTCTCTGTCTGTTTAGAGTGCTGTGTAGGGGATGTTCTGAACATGCTTCTCTGCCTGTTTACAGTGCTCTGTAGGAGATGGCACTCATTGTCCATTACTGACATGAGTTTGCTGAGGGTCCCATTCCTCAACTATTCAATGGTCTCCAGCCAACCACAGAGCCAGCTTTTCTCACCAGTCAGTCTATATGCCCAGAGTCCCTCTTCTGGGCACTGCCACCCCAGCATACCACAGCATAGAAGAGAACACTGGCAATGACAGACTGGTAGAACATCAGTAGGAGTTTACTGCGGATGTTAAAAGACCCAAGCCTTCTCAGGAAATGGAGTTGACTCTGCCCCTTCTTGTAAAGTGCGTTTGTGGATGCTGTCTAGTCCAGTTTATTGTTCAGGTGCAGTCCCAAGTACTTGTATGTCTAGACGACTTCCACATTGACCCCCTCAATGGAGACTGACAGCAGAGGGGAGCTGGACCTCCTGCAATCCACCACCATCTCCTTGGTCTTGGAAGTCTTCTGCAGCAGATGATTCACTTCCAGTATGCCTCCACATCTACAGGCCTCCACATCTACAGGCCTCCACATCTACAGGCCTCCACATCTACAGGCCTCCAAGTCATTCAGTCAAAGTTTTTCTGGAAGGGTTTGGTGAATTGTTGTCGGACATTTGCTTAGAATTTGACTGTCTTATTATATCTGTGGATTTTAACTTGCATGTAGATAATCCAGAAAATGATGATGTTTCTATGTCCCCTCACATTCAGAACAGCTCCATGCCTGTAGGTAGGAGAGTCTATGTCCCCTCACATTCAGAACAGCTCCATGTCTGTAGGTAGGAGAGTCATATGTCTGTAGGTAGTAGTCATCAACGATAACACAGGTGTTCTCTTTCATGGATCTCAACTGAAATGTCAGACTCTGCAGATGACTACCTGAAAATGTTTAATTCAAAGATGTCCCAAATTATGGATGATATTGCTCCATATAAAATCAGTGTGTGTGTGTGTTTATAATAGGCTATAATAGGCTTTTTGGACAGAATTAGTCATAAGTAATGATTGTTCTGGGAAAAGTTCTAAAATTAACATTCAAAAGGATTTGAACCACAAGAAAAGAGTTTTTGTGTACCTGTGTGTGTGTGTGTGTGTGTGCTGATGCTCAAATGCATGAATGAAAGCCAAGCCCTCTCACCGCCACATCCACTATTTCATCCTTTTTTCCATAAGCTAGCACATTTCACACACACACACACAGGATGGCACATTTCACACACACACACACACAGGATGGCACATTTCACACACACACACACACAGGATGGCACATTTCACTCACACACACACACACACAGGATGGCGCATTTCACTCACATACACACACACAGGATGGCACATTTCACTCACATACACACACACAGGATGGCACATTTCACTCGCACACACACACGCAGGATAGCACATTTCACTCACACACACACTCCCACCCACCCCCCCATATGTGTGTGTGTGTCACCAGGTGGTGGAGACACCACCCCAAACGCTCACTACCCGGAGCAAACCAC
>JAIFZK010000209.1:392500-407500 GCA_027481765.1 Tenualosa thibaudeaui | reverse complement strand
CTCTCTCTCTCTCTCTCTCACACACACACACACACACACACACACACACACACACACACAGGATGAGTGGGGGACACCTACAAACACACCCAGACAGACAGCGAGTGTGAGTGAAAGCGAGGGGAGCAGAAGACAAACACTGCGGCTGTGTGTGTGTGTGTGTGTGTGTGTGTGTGTGAGAGAGAGAGAGAGAGAGAGAAATAGCAGGTCATGCCCTGGCCCAGTGTCTTCAAAAAACACATCAATTACTGGACACTGACTTGGGATTTGGGCTGGGCTGATTTAGATGGACACTGGATACCCAGGCCAGCATATAAGTCTCTCCGAGTAGCCCGCAGGCGACAGGGGGACTAGGGCCAGTAGGGTGTGTGTGTGTGTGTGTGTGTGTGTGTGTTTGCAGGAAGCTTCTCCTTGGCCATCCAGACAGGGTCTGGGGGTGAGTAATGACGGGTCTTGATCGTCCACTTTGCATGACGTCCAATCAGATACAGGACCCATCACTGGCAGCCTATCACATCATAAATCACAGGTGTGATAGGAACGAGTGTGTGTGTGTGTGTGTGTGTATGTGTGTGTGTGTGTTCACTTTCTCAATAAATCACAGTTATCCTTCATCCCAGAGCCCATTATGCAACATGCCAGAGTCCCGCTGGCAGTAACCTTGTGTGTGTGTGTGTGTGTGTGTGTGTGTGGTGTGTGTGTGGTGTGTGTGTGTCTGGCAGTAACCTTGAGGAGCAGTCGCACAGACAACCTAGCTCAGATGAAAAGTTGCGACAGAGAATCGATCAATGTTAAGACCAAGCTGAATGGAAATGATCCCCATATAATATTAATAGATGGGGTAGAACAGTCTGGCACTAACATAAGGAGTGAGGACCTGGATTACTGAGGGAACTTTGTCTGATTTGGACAAATGATAAACTTTTCAATGAGAGGGAGTTGAAAATAGTATTTTTGATCATTTCTTACCAGGACTCCATTCATTTCCCTTAAGGGCAAACACATTGCAGAAGTGTCTGTCTCATTGGTATCTTATTTGTAGACATAAGTGGTGTTGTAAGTCATTTGGAGTGGGTGTGTCCGACACACACACACTATTAGTGAAGTATAGCATAAAAAAGGACTAGAAAGGCCCAGCTTATCTGTCTCTCTCTCTGTCTCTCTCTCAGGATCTGCTCACTGCATCCCAACATGTAGGATCCGCTCACTGCCGACTCATGGGTTCCGTTTATTGCATCCTGAGGTTCTAAGACACATAAGAGAATCCGCTCACTGCCGACTCATGGGTTCCGTTTATTGCATCCTGAGGTTCTAAGACACATAAGAGAATCCGCTCACTGCCGACTCATGGGTTCCGTTTATTGCATCCTGAGGTTCTAAGACACATAAGAGAATCCGCTCACTGCCGACTCATGGGTTCCGTTTATTGCATCCTGAGGTTCTAAGACACAATCTGCTCACTGCCGACTCATGGGTTCCGTTTATTGCATCCTGAGGTTCTAAGACACAATCTGCTCACTGCATCCAGAGGTTTATGGAGATTTATGGAGATCCGAGGTCCCCTCCCTCCCTCCCTCCCTCCCTCCATCTCTCCTTTCTTCTTTTCTTCTTCGATCTATTTGTCTCTTCTCTACTCCTCTTTCCTTCTCTCGCTGTGCGTTACAGATGCGTCTGGAAAAAGAGGGCTCCGCCATGTGGGAACGGCTCATCTCTCCACTGACACTTATTCTCCTGATAAAATCTGTCTCTCTCGTTCATGCTCTTTCTTTCTGTCTCTCTCACACTCTCTCTCACTCTCTCTCCGCTGAGCAGTGGCTCCCGAGTCCTAACGCAGTATTTATCAGTGATTACCACGGTTACGGCTGCAGGCCTCTCTCCGGCTCTCGCTTACTGTCATCACCACTCCTCACTCCTTTTGTGTGTGTGTGTTTGGGGGGGGGGGTGTAGACTTGCATTTCCTGAGGCAGGTCATGCTGCCTTGTCAGAGCGTGAGAATGGCAAAATGAAATCAGGCTGTGACCTGGCACAGGCTGAGCCAAGTTGGTCTTGTGTGTGTGCCTGTGTGTAGAGTAAGAGTCTGTGTGTGCCGAGCCCAGATGTACCCTAGCGGTAGCAAAGTTTTGTTCAGCTGGTACTTCTAGCCACGCACCAAAAGGCCTCAGTAGGTCTTCTACCAAGGCTTGGAAGGACCAATCACAACATTCTATCTTTGCAGAGAGTTGTTGGACAGGCTTCACATGATGATGATGGGCCTGTGACGGTGCAAAACAACTAAGACTAAAACAACTAAGCTGTGGCCAAGGACCAATGTAATTTGGGATGAGCTTTGGAAGAGTTAGACTTGGGCTTTTCTTTGAAAGTTGAGCACAAAACGCCAAGTCATTCCTTTCAATGAATACCATAGTTTCTGTTTTGCCAACTTTGCTCTGATTGGTCGTAGCGCTGTCCTATTGCATGCAGAGGCAGTTTGACAGACAACCAATGATTCCACTGCAAGGATTGAGCCCAGTCTATCAGTCATGGCCAGACTACACATTTTGATGTTCTAGTCTGGCTTGTCAGGCTAGTGTGTCGCAGCTTTCTAAGCCAGTGTTAACTGCTGTGAACACTACTCGGTGTGTGTGTGTGTGTGTGTATGATACACCTGAGATCTGATGTTAATGCTGCAGTACTTGACCTCTTACGATGTGTTAACTGCAGTAAAAAATTATTCAAGGATATCAGACACTGATTTAATACACAATTCTGCAATATGCTTTGAAGGGATTTTAAGCCGTGTGAGTGTGAGTGTGTGTGAGTGTGTGTGAGAGAGAGAGAGAGAGTGTGCGTGAGTGTGTGTGTGACCATGCGTCAGTGAGGTGAGAAATTGCTGTCAGTTCTCTCACGCGCACCACAGATGGTGCCAGCAAACCTTCTGCACACACACACGGCATCTCACACACACACACACACACACACTTATGGCAGCCTTCAGCCCATGCCCTGACGGATGGATCACCATGACAACCCATTGGAGCCGTCACTGTGGTGACATGGCGCTCTCCCTCTGAGTGGGGCAGATGCGCTCGTGTCTGTGATTAGACATTCTAGAACAAACTGGACACCATTCAGCCAGATGGAAAGACCAATCAAAGCAATTTCAACTTTCAACACACACACAGACACACACACACACAGACACACAGACAGACAGACACTTTTCAAAATGCAACAGTATCAACTTTACATCACATTACATTACAAAAAACAAATAAACACTTAATGAGATCAATCACAAACAATAAAAAAACAACTCGTACCACTCTTACGTCGACAACATCCAGGAAACAAAGAATAAATGATGTGATGGTGTGACGTCACAGGATGGCAAAGAATAAATGATGTGATGGTGTGACGTCACAGGATGGCAAAGAATAAATGATGTGATGGTGTTCCATGCTACCCACTAAGGGACCTTCTTTTAGTCGCAGCTCTTGGAGACTCAGTGGGAAAGGAGGGACAGAAATAGTGGCTTTGCTAGATGTAAAAAACAGTGTTTTACTGCAAGCTAAATAACAGGCAAATCAGTATGGGGATGGCAGTGAATCAGTGACGCCTGGAGGCATCAGAATACCCCCTACACACACACACACACACAGCCAATAGAAGCAGATGTGCATGTGTGCCATAAAGCTGCTAGTGAGTGTGTTTGTGATCTTTATAGCTGCCCCATCTGCAGAGGATTTCCAGTAAATATATATTTTATGACACACACACACACAGACACACACACACACACACGACACTTGGTATTTACTCTGAGAAGCGTGTATCGTCCCTGGAGGGTGCTAGCCTGCTCAGCAAGAGAGCCATCATCAGACGGCGTTTCTCTGGGGCCATTTAAATGGGCTCCATGGTGACACACACATAAACACATGAACAAACAGCCATAAAACACTACTGACTGTAAAGTTGTCACCACCATAAACTGTAATGACATTTACTGCTTTCACTCAACACATTTTCATTTTAAAAATAAAAAAGGGCAGGTAAGTGGTAAGTCCAATTGTGTGTGTGTGTAAGTTGAACTGTTTGTGTCTGGTGTGTGTGTGTGTAAGTAGAACTGTATGAGTCTGCTGTGTGTGTGTGTGCGTGCGTGTGTGTGTGTGTGTGTGTGTGTCTCTCCTGATTTTTTTTTTTGCTGATGTCGTTATGCAGTTGGGATCATTCACTACATTCTAATTCATACTGATATACCGTGCATGTAATAATGTTTGAATAATGTTTGGTCTGAGCCATGATGGCCCTTCTGCTGTGTCTGTTTGTAGGAAGTTAGAGGGGTTGGGTGTAGGGCTTCGATTTACTCTGTGCCCAACTCCACTTCCATTATGACTGACGTATGTGCTGATTTTAGCGCTGTGTGTGTGGGTGCATGTGTGTGTGTGTGTGTGGGGGGGGGGGTATAGGCATGTGTGTTTGGTGATGAGGTGGTCTTGCAGAGTGCAGGTCAAAGTCTGACCTCCCCAATGTCTGCTTTCCATCATTTGATGTCACACAGACAGGAAAATAAAGAGGAAGGTGTGTGTGTGTGTGTGTGTGTGTGTGTGTGTGTGTGTGTGTTGGGGGGAGGGTCTGTGGAAGAGGGGATAGGAGAATGGAGGAGATGAAAAGAGAAGTGAGGAGCGGAGAGGAGGCGACTTCACACACATGAAACGTACATGAAAAGTAGATTTTTGTCCCCAACACCAGACAGAATACTCCTTATAAAAAGATGAGACAACACTCCTGTTAAAGTCTCTCAAGGGGAGAGGAGAGGAGAGGAGAGGAGAAGGAAAGAAGAGGAAAAGAAAGAAGGCAGAGGAGAAGAGAGGAGAGAAGAGTGGAGGAGAGAAGAGCACTAAAGGGCGATGATGTGACAGCACTTAGCTGTCATTAGTTGAATCAGATAATCAGTGTGTGTGTGTGTGTGTGTGTGTGTGTGTGTGTGTGTGAAGCACTGTAGTTTTCTAACCAAATAGAGTGAGATAGAGAGAGAGACAAAGAGAGTGATAGAGGTATAGAGTTACGGGAGACCATACACACTCTTCCAGTCAAACCTAATGCCCTCCACACACACACACTGAAGTTGAGACATTGCTTAGACTGAATTTGACAGACGGTGCATTCTGGGGTTGTATCGATCGGTGGGGTGGCAACCAGCGAGCAGCAAGACGGAGGATTGATATCGGGTGTGTGTGGGAGGAAGTGAAGGAGGGAGGGATGGAAGGATGGAGGAGAAGCCTGGTCCCATCCATCTCTGTGTACTATACTCAGGGGCAAGGACATTAAGCCCAGGGATAAAGCCTGTCTGTGGTGCTTAGGGCAAAGCCTGCTTAGAAAACCAGACACACCTATACCCATCTCTCTCTCTCACACACACACACACACACACACACACACAAAGCACATACAATAAATTGACGCCCCACTAAATGGGCTGCTCACACTCCCCTTAAACCACAGAGTGATGTTTCTGTGTGTGTATGTGTGTGTGTATGCAAGTATGTGTGTGTGAATATGGCATGTATGAGTTTGCATGTGTGCGTGGGCACATGTGTGTGTGTGCACAAGAGAGGGAGAGTAAGAGTGTGTGTGTGTGTGTGTGTGTGTGTGTGTGTACGCTGGTGCTGGTAGGGGTGCGATGCCTGGGGGTCTGTAGTCATTGTCTGTCTGAGCCCTGGATGGCCTGGGGAGAGTAGCTTTAACACCTGTGTACACACACACTCACACACACACCTATCTGTGCACACACACACACCTATCTGTGTACACACACACTCACACACACCTATCTGTATACACACTCAGGACACCAGACACCGCTCCTTATTTATCTCTGGATAAACCTCTCTCTCTCTCTCTCTTACACACACACACACACCTCCCTGGGCTGTACTGCTTTGCAGCAGCATGCAGGTTACACCCCCCCCCCCCCTCCCTCAGACAGACTGTGGAGGGCTTAGAAAGATGAATGTAGGTCATGTGTTTTGGGAGGGCAAGGATGAGGGATCCTGCTGAACAGAAGAAGCGATGGAACAGTTTCTGTTTCCCCTCTCTTCTGTTTTCTCTCCCCCCCATCAGGAGGCTGTAATGGTTGGGATTTTCAGGGCAGGTGTTTTGTGTTCCATGGCAGTCTTGGATCGGAAGCAGACTGTGTGTGTGTGTGTTTTTTTTTTTTTTTTTTTTTTTGGGGGCGGTAAAATGCTGAAAATGGAAAATCATTGACTTCAAGTCTTTCCTGCCTGTTTGTTTGTTCCTCCGTGACACCAGATGGCACCAGTGAGGATCCAGCCCTCCTCCACCCCTCAGTCCAATGGGGAGCCTGGGACACAGGAGAAACGGAGCGTTTAGAAGTGAACGTCCTCCCATGTATCACTGCTTTTATCTCATCCACTTTTTCTTGCTCCCTGTATTTTGTGTGTGCGAGAAAAAGTATTTGTGTATGTATGTGTGTGTGTGTGAGAGAGAGAGTGTGTGTGTGTGTGTGTGTGTGTGTGTGTGTGTACTCTCCGTATTTGCCATCTAATGACAGCTCTCTGCTGGAAGCGCAGATTGATGGATGCCTTTCTTCTTTTTCTTTTCTCTCTCACTCACTCACTCACTCACTCACACACACACACACGCTCTGTTTCTCTCTATCTCCATGCCTGTGAAATGACAGGCTTATGTGTCAGCCATCTGAGAATGTCAGACCTCATGCATCTCTGGACTTCTCTTCCAGTCTAATCTAATCTAATCTATTTAAAGACAGAAGCACAGGCCTAGGTGTCAGCCATCTGAGGGCTTCTCTTCCAGTCTAATCCAATCAATTTAAAGACAGAACCACTTTTACACCCATGTGCTCTGCTCAGCAGGTGGAGCCTACAAACTCTAAGCAACACACACAGTGTGGCAGCAGCTTCTCTGGAGTGTAGATTCAATCCAGATGAATCCTGATTCAGTCCAGATCAGATCCTAATCCTGATTCAGTCCAAATCAGATCCTAATCATTTCTCAGACACATACCGACCCATCCGGAGTAGCAGTGGGTTTCTGCAATAGTTCACCACAATCTGTCAATCCTCCTAGCTCTGCATGCGGACCATTTATAAAGCTCCCTCCTGACACCATAGGAGACCATTTATAAAGCTCCCTCCTGACACCATAGGAGACTGACAGCCTGGGCTTATTGGTCAACTAGCTATAGCACACTAGAACACTAAAGTTTAGTTGAAGGAACCAGCAGCCCATTGTCCATCATTAATAACTTTAAGAGTTGTGCCAGAAGTCTTTAACTACAGGCATTTTGTGTCATTTATTGACATACCCTGTATACTTACATATGTGTTTATGCGCATTGCCTGATCCTGATTCAGTTGCATTGCCTTACACTAACTGTATTCTGGTACTGCATGTATTATATATTCTATATACTGTATATAGGGAGTATAACAATGAGAAGATGGAGCCCTGCTCAGGACCTGTTCTGGTCTGTGATGGGCCTCAGAAGATGGAGCCCTGCTCAGGACCTGTTCTGGTCTGTGATGGGCCTCAGAAGATGGAGCCCTGCTCAGGACCCCCTCTGGTCTGTGATGGGCATTAAAAGATGGAGCCCTGCTCAGGACCCCCTCTGGTCTGTGATGGCCATTAAAAGATGGAGCCCTGCTCAGGACCTCCTCTGGTCTGTGATGGGCCTCAGAAGATGGAGCCCTGCTCAGGACCTGCGCTGGTCTGTGATGGGCCTCAGAAGATGGAGCCCTGCTCAGGACCTCCTCTGGTCTGTGATGGTCTTTGCCCTGTGGGCCTGAAGGAAAGAGTGATCAGGAGTCTAAGCAGCAAGTGTTTGGTCCTGTCAGTCTCAGAGTCTCCTCTCTCAGTCTCTCTAAGCCGAGCCTCCAGGGAACACACTGCTCACTGCCAGCATGTCCGATCAATAAAGCCATTGATTTGCTTATTAGCATTTAGCATCGGACAGACTCCTGATAACGCAGGTGTGTCAGTGTCATGTATCCGCCAGTGATAAGGGCCAAAAGGAAACTCCAGGTGACAACTCACCTGGTTACCTGTTCAAATGATAAATAGCTGTGTCCGTCTCTCCTGCCCATTTCCAGGCAGTTTCTGCTCTTCTATCCCAACTAATGAGAAGGTCCAGAAATGAGCTCACGTGAAACTAAATATTAAGAAATTGGTAAATTACTCCAACATCTCTCTCTCTCCCTCTCTCCTGGGGCAGAGTTGGACTGGGTGGCAGCAACCTGTAGTCTCATGAGCAAAGCAACACCAATGGCGTATGACGGACAACTTTTCCTTGGACGGATGCGACTTTCCTCAACTGTCCTCTTTCTACACGTCAGTTTTAAAGGCTTGGCAGAGCATTTTCAAGAAAGAGAGAACAATGCCCTTGTTTTACAATCCCTTCCAAGGATTCTGCTTTCAGCAAGTGTCCACAAGTGTCATCTCAGAAGGGGAAAGACTTTACTATTCAGGAAGGTACAGAAGGTGGCCAGTAGTGATTGGGGCAGATCTTCTGCTTCATGGTCTTCCTCTAAGCCTTCAATAGTGCATCCAGAGAGGCTCAAAATCAGAGCAAGAGGCACAAAATCAGAGCAAGAGGCACAAACGTTTGTTTAGTTCTGTGTTTTATTTTGGTGGGGGAATTCTCCGTTGTGCAGACCAGAGTTGAGCCCTCATATGCTGATACAGAAGATCATTGAAAAGTTTATATTGTGACGTTATGCAACACACCACTTAAGCAGACCAGAACTATTCCCGTTTGCTCCTATTGTGACATATTACGTTGCTCTATTTTGGTCTGTATTCAATGATCTCTGGTAAGGCCTGCCAGACCTGCAGTGCTGCTCGTTCACGGGGCTACAGCTACAGACAGACATGTGGCACACCTGAATACGGTAGTTTGGAGGGACCATCTCTTTTCTGGGGTAGAAGAGACTGTTGATCAGATCTTGCTTGGCTGTAGCAGGCTGTGGAAGTATTACCGTTCTCTAAGTTTAAAATGACTTAATTCATGAATAATCACATAATTCACTGAGTCAATGGATTAATACATATTGAGAACATAACATTAATTTAAACAACTCCTGTATACAGCACACTGTTTCATTCACCCAAACTTCAAATGACCAAGACTTGTGTCCATAGCAGCCTACCAAATGACACTGCCTGAACACACACATGAGCAAGGACAAGCACATTCACCCTTTTCAATAATTCAACTCACACATTACCAAGCCAATGGTCACATGGTCAATTGCAGCAACAAACATTTGTTTGAAGGTCTCTAAAGTGCATTAAACACTACACAAATTTCACCAACACACCTTAGCTAACACAAACACATTGGCACAAGAAACAGAAACTATAAGTTTGAACATACCTTAATACATGAGAGAAAGACAGACAATTTAAAGATGATTTAAAGATGTTGCATACTGGCATTCAAAACCTCTTCTTCTCTGCCAGCTATGTACCTGCCCTTTTCCCTCCCTCCCAGAGTGCCATCTGCAGGCTCGGAGTCTAATAAGCTACCTTCCCCGCACATGAAATGAATGTGTGTAGTGCACTGTATGAAGATGCAAGTTCTAAAATCATACAACCTTTAATTATGCGTTATGGTCCTTTTCTTTAAAACAAAACAAAAAAAAGAATAGCAGACATTTACTATAAAAAACAAAAATAAATCAATACATATCCCACTTGGCGCTGGAAGCAACTTGAGTTCTTGGGGTGTGGTTCACGAAATGGAATGGTGTTGATTCCTGAGCTCTTTGTAGGGGGCGTTATATATTATTATTAATTATATATTATATTTTATATGGAGGAAGAGTGCGTTTAACAGAGTTAACTGACTAGGTACTGCTAAGGTGGCCATTTAGTTCATCAGAAAGAGCAGGGCTATGAGATGTGGCTAAATGAACTTGTTGAGGTCTTCAGGGGGATGGAGGGAGGTAGAATCAGAACTCAGCATGTTTATTACAAAATGGCCAATAACATTAAAGGTTTTCTTGTAATATGAGGGGTAGGTTGATTGCTGTGTGAGGTTGGGGATGATGGAAGTGTGGTCTTTAAGATATGAGTGGAGTTGACTTGAGATCCATTGTATGTTTTTTTGTATTATTGGTAGATGTTGTTTTGGCTGTAATTCTACTAAAAAATTATGGAATAAAGGAGTGTTAAGCCTTTCTCTCTCTCTCTCTCTCTGTCTGTCTGATGTGTTGTTTCCAGTAATAAATGCAGTGTTCATCCATCTGTCCAATTTCACCAAGACAATATAACAGCTCCTGGCTCAGAGTTCTCTTAGTTATTGTCACAGATTTTGAGCCCAAACATTACAGCAATCTTTCAGTTGTTGTAATTGAACCAAAATGCCTAGGATGCATTTTTTCATTCATTCTTTCTTTGTGAAGTTGGGATGTTCATTCACTCTTTCTTTCTTTCTTTCTTTCTTTCTTTCTTACTTTCTTTGCCAGAGTAAACTGGCAGCACCAGATGCTAAGGCCTTGTTAATCACTCTGATATAGGATAGGAGCAGCTGATTCACACTGAGTAACTGCGGACCACTGAGACAACAATGGGTCCTCCCAGATGTGCATGAGGAATTGGTCAACCCCCCCACCCCCTCGCTCTGAACTTGAGTCTCAGGCGCCTCCCACAGAAGTAGATTGACAGCTCCTGGTTGAAGGAAGTAGCACTGGTCCTCCCAGTTGCGGTGGGCTGTATGGTCCACTACATGCAGGGGACAAACATGGACAAACATGGACAGTGCAAGTAGCAAACCCCTCCAAGAACACCATATTCCATCAGTGACACAGTACAGTATTACAGTATTTATTGAATATTTCACTTCTATGTTGTATGACAAGCATGGACACACAAGGTCTTAGCTAACAAACAGGTGGAAACTAGGCGACAAAATGGTGATTGCAGGTAGTAGTAAATCAGTAAATGAACACACACACACACACACACACACACACGCCAGTGATTTATAGTTGTGTCAGGAACATGTGCTGGAGCTGTGCTCTGCTTGCTCTTTTTTAAATGATGGAGGATCAGCAACTGTGAGGGAAGAGCAGGTTGTGTGAAGACAAATAGAATGGTGCAGATGATGCAACAAATATCAAACCCGACCAAACTGTTTATTTATTTATTTACTCGTTTACATCTGATCCGAGCATTTACCCGAGCACCAGTGCAGAGTCAGAGTCAGAGTCAGCCTATTCAACCGCTCACTCACAGCTACACATCCACTCAGAATACTCAGACATCACTGTTTATTTATTTATTTACTCGTTTACATCTAAACATCCACTCAGACATCATGTTTATTTATTTATTTACTCGTTTACATCTAAACATCCACTCAGACATTATGTTTATTTATTTATTTACTCGTTTACATCTAAACATCCACTCAGACATCACTGGTTATTTATTTATTTACTCGTTTACATCTAAACATCCACTCAGACATCACTGTTTATTTATTTATTTACTCTTAGGTAAACACATCCCCTCAAACATCCCTGTCTTTCATTCATGTGTGCCTCAATTCATTGTCTCACAGTAAGTCTTGATTCATTCAATTCATTCATTCATTCATTCATTCAAGCCTTGCTGTGATTCATTTGGAAACCATGAGACCTTTAACTGCTTTTTCACTGATATTGACCACTATGGGATTACTATGCATGACACCAACAATGAAGGCTATCTTGTGTCAGGCTGTGTGTGTGTGTGTGTGTGTGTGTGTGTGTGTGTGTGTGTGTCTCCTTTGGGTGACTGGTGAATAATGATGTCCTTTTGAAGGCAGACAGTATTCTTTCTCTATTGCCATTTTGCCTTCTATCCTGGAGACACACACACACACACACACACACACACACACACTCAACTCTGTCATTTTGTCTTCTACCCTGGAGTCTCTTTCCAGTTCTGTCTGAGCATTTCTTGGATGTCCAACAGTGTTCCATCTTTTCATTGTGCTCTGAGGCCATTTCTTATGACATTTGAGTCCACACATCACATTTCCCTACAGTCAGACATTACATACACACTTGGAAAGCAGTGCTCTGACAAGAAGAAGCTATTTATGTATGTACTTCTGTGTGCCTGTTTCAGTATACCCCCCGGCTAAACTATTTGCCTATAGTGCTCTCTGAGGAGGAGTGAGCAAAGTTTGAATAAACATTGTGAATACACGTAAATATGCCCAGTGTGTGTATTGATTCTAAAGATATACCTTCCCAAAGTTGTTCGCTAAACATTGGTTCCCAAAGGATCTCTTCAGAGTCTTCTTTACTGTGTTGCTTAACTCTATCTTACAGTAAGAGGCTGATCCATGTTCATGACATCAAAAGTGAAGGGACCTGGACCCAGATACTCACCATGTTGTTCTGACGATGTGGATCCAGATGTGTTAACTGACATCCTGACCATGTTGTTCTGACGATGTGTGTTAACTGACATCCTGACCATGTTGTTCTGATGATGTGTGTTAACTGACATCCTGACCATGTTGTTCTGACGATGTGTGTTAACTGACATCCTGACCATGTTGTTCTGATGAGTTCTGGATGTGGATCCTCTATATTGAATCTTAAAAAGGGTCTTAAAAAGTGCAGTATTGTGCAGTAGGTCTAAAATATATTTACTTTAGGTGTTAAACTTGGTTTCAGCTGTGAATTGTTAATGCCGATGCAATTTGTGTGGACCATGACCCTTGCTTGAAGTCCCTCATTTGTCTTTTTGAGGGGTAGTGTTTTTTTCTTTTTTTTCATGTGAGGTTGATAGCAGTCGTTAAAAGAGTGTATCCTATGGACATGGAATCTATACATTCCACTTCAAATCCCACAAACCTGTTCAAATTGTTTACCGGAGAGTTAGTCACTTGGTCTTAAAAAGTCTTAAATTTAAGTTGTTGAAACCTGCAGAAACTCCGAAGCTAACATATTGACCATGTTGTTCAGGACATGGATCTCACACATCTAAACTGACAAGCCTAAGAATTTACAAGACAGTTATTCAAAGCATAAAATGCAGCTCTGTGATTTTCCTCTGAAGAGTGTGAGAAAGATTGTGTGTGTATGTGTGTGTGTGTGTGTGTGTGTGTGTTGTTGGCTATGATGCGGATGAAAAGCACAGCAGGGAGAAGACATCATTTTGGGTGTTTATCTTGTCAGCATTGCCATTAACACAAGATGAAAGGAAGAATCATCTTTCTCCTTCTTTTTCTCTTTCTATCCCCTACTTTTCTTCTTCTTTTCCTTTCCTATTCTTTCCATCCTTTCTTCCCTTCTCCCTGACTCATTTCTTCTCTCCATTCTGTCACTGGGCAACCACAGAGCTTATTAGTAATGCATTGTTCACTCTCATCTTCTCCCTCTATACTGTGGACAACACTAACTGAATGGGGCACAGAAACTCACTTTCAGTTTCATTATCCTATGCCCCATGATTTGCCCCATGATTTTTTGAACACTGCCACACACACACATTCAGTTTCTGCACACTCCCCCTTTGGCCTCCTCCTTGTGCTCTCAATCAATGTGTCCGTCAGCTCTTTCATTCAGCTCTGCCATTCTGCTACTTTTATTCATATCCAAGACAAACTCTTTTTATCCCTCAGCTCTCTGGCTGATTTCTGTTTCTGTGTTGACTCCATGCTAAGGGCACTCACTGACTTGTTGCTATCATTTTCCTCACGTAGCACAATTCACCAAATGGCTTTGAGTGGAACAATCTTCCCTTTGCAGTTGACCACACAGTCAAGTCTAGAGAATTCCTTTGTCAGACATATTTCAACAACCTTGTTGTTACAAAAATATATCAGAACTATTTACAAAATTTCATGCAAAATCAAACCGGCAACAAAATGATGATATATGATTTTATGCACTGATATAAATTATATGATTTGATATATTGATATAAAACAGTGAATACATATTTACGATGCAATGTTAGACATTAAATGTAGTTAAATACAGCTGTAGACTGCTTCCCCAGTCATAAAATATAATCAGCCTCAGTGTGAACCACAGAATGTTTTGCTTCCTTTCTATGGGTCTCACAACATGACAATCAGTGCCTGAGATTTATTTACTAGTTAAACGTTAGCCACTTTATTATGAGGGTCCAATTAATAGATTTACTATTAATCTTGTGAAATGATTAATTAACTGTAAGTTAGTAAGTTTATAATTACACATGTAATGAGGTATTGTCAAGGTAACTATTTAGTTAGGGCAAAAAGATACATTGGTGATTATTAACAAACATCAACTAAATATTAGATAAGTCCCTTTGCTGTATTTTTTTAACAAACAATTAATACTTACAGAATGGTGAAATAACTGTGAACTTATGTCAAATAGACACACTGGTAACAGTTAACAATCATTTTCCAAATATTAGGTAATGGATACTTTGCTGTTTATTGTGACAAAGTGTAACCAGAATGTTTATTTTAATCCCCGGCATTAACGTGTTAACATTGACAACACTAATAGTTACAACCCAAATAGTTATTATTATTATTATTATTATTATTATTATTATTATTATTTTAATATAATAATTGAAGCATGGGGGTTTCAGAGAACCTTTTTTCCTTTCAAGGATCTGCTAAATCTAGCCTTTCCAGCCCCGGACCATGTATGGGGCATATGCCAAAGACTTTTCGTTTGTGTTCATTAAATACTCAAACTTCATTCTTCTCTTGGGGTATTTCTTGGAGAACTGAATTACTCCAAATTCCCACAGAATGACATAACATGAATTTCATGTAAATTACATCAAACTTACATCAAGTTATCGTTTCAGCCATATACACAGTACATAGTGAGACGAGACAACGTTTCACGGGAACAATTGGTGATACACGTAACTGTTAAAACACAGTATGGACAAGACAGATATGTAATAGTACCTACATACACTATTGTGGGACTACACAGATTCACTCACCTACTCACACACGCACAC
>JAIFZK010000209.1:382500-387500 GCA_027481765.1 Tenualosa thibaudeaui | reverse complement strand
CATGAAAGTTCATAGCCATCTAGATGGTATTTAGTCATTTAGAGACATCTAGATGGTATTTAGTCATTTATAGACTTCTAGATGACATTTAGTCATTTATAGACAAAATATCATGTATTATAGACATTTATAGACGTGTCAGGTAAGCAGAAGTGTGTGTGTGTGTGTGTAAGATGCTGTGTTGTTAGCCAAGCCATGCTAACCTTATGTACAAGCTGTGTGCATTTGATTTGCTCTGCTGTCAGTTAACAATGTTGGACATCTAGTTTTGTTTGTCACAAAGGCAACATCCCTCAACATGTAACTCATTAGGGTTTTTTAAGGTAAAACAAACTCCGACCTGCACTATATGCAACTGTAAACCCCTATATAGCACCAAGAAAACTATGAAACCACAGCTAGCTTTACACTGACATGAATAGACTTTCTCAACAAAAGCAGAAGATGAATTTCGTCACGGTTCATTCATAATGTGAAGATGTAGATGTTATTCTGTCAAATGCTAAAATAAAAAATTCAACAATTTTAGCTCACACATTATATATCTCGATTTATCTCAGTTGGACTTTATATACACAATCATTAATTATAGTAAATAGGCCTTTTTGCAAATTAACATTTAAAACATCTCTATAAAGCAACTCTATAAAACTTTCATATTGTGGAAAATGATGGGACAGCACCTCATTTTCCAGAATACTTTGCTTTATCCGAGTCTTCAGAATGGTTTAGCAAACATTTAGGACATTTTATCTGAAGTACGCTCAAGCAAAGTGAGGGCCAGAGCTGGTTTGCTAATTATTCAACATTAGTTAAATGTATGCTTAATGTTACTACATTTGGAATAAAAATGTATGTTAAAAGTATCACATTCTCACTAATAAGTGATAAAAATGAATTCCTCTTAATTCCACTTCCTGTAATTCCAATTCCAATTTAATTCAACACCCATTACGGTGGAGCCAATTCACATTCAAATTGAATTCATTCATGGAATTGAATTCAATTCTGAAACTGCTGCATCTACCTCAGTCAGTGTGTGTTTATTCGTATGGAAGATGTACTAGTCTTCAAACTGCTAACGCAACAAGGAGCATGCAGTGGAACAGCTGGTAGTATAAGGGTGAGATAAGCACAGTGAAAGTTTGGACTAGTTATTGGTTGTTGTGCAGAGCGGTACATATACTGTCTACTGATGGATTACTACTAGTATTAAGTTACGGACAGTGGAAGTTTGGACTAGTTATTGGTTGTTGTGCAGAGCGGCACATATGCTGTTTATTGCATCTTTGTGTTGCCTTGTTCTTGAATTTCGGTCTCATCCAGGTCTTTCCTGGCCGCTGCTGCCGATCAATACTGCATCAGCCCACAGACAGGCCAATATCCCTGCAATCACCGGCTGCTTTCACACACACAACCTCACAACAGAGGCCAAAGAAAAGAGGATGAAAGAAAGGAGAAAAAAAGAGAAAGAGAAAAACAGAAAAAAATAGACAGGCTGGGACAGGGTGTGTTCCAGTGATTACACTGGGGTCCGTGTAGAGAGATACTCAAGACTACTTTTGGACAGTGTGTGTGTGTGTGTGTGTTTGGGGGTGTTTTCACTAGGGTCCGTGTAGAGAGATACTCAAGACTACTTTTGGACAGTGTGTGTGTGTGCGTGTGTGTGTGTGTGTGTGTTTGGGGGTGTTTTCACTAGGGTCCGTGTAGAGAGATACTCAAGACTACTTTTGGACAGTGTGTGTGTGTGTGTGTGTGTTTGGGGGTGTTTTCACTAGGGTCCGTGTAGAGAGATACTCAAGACTACTTTTGGACAGTGTGTGTGTGTGTGTGTGTTTGGGGGTGTTTTCACTGGGGTCAGTGTAGAGAGATACTCAAGTTACCTGTAAATTAGTCATGTTTCTCTCAATATTTAATACAATGTAATACTTCAAGGACACTCACACTCACACACACACACACACACACACACACACACAAGGTGCTCTGCAGGTGAAAGGAATGCATGTGTGTACAGTTGATTTCATGACATGACATTAGGTAAACAAATCAACCATTTTAGTTGCTATTTCTAAGTACCATGTTTCTTGTTCATGACGGCTCTGTGGCCATGCGCAACCTCTCCTAATTCAATAAATTGGTTTCCCATTCTATGCCCCCTTTAAATTGTATACTGCATAATAATAACAGTTTCCATTCTATGCCCCCTTTAAATTGTATATTGCATAATAATAACAGTTTCCATTCTATGCCCCCTTTAAATTGTATACTGCATAATAATAACAGTTTCCATTCTATGCCCCCTTTAAATTGTATATTGCATAACAATAATGATTTTCCATTCTATGCCCCCTTTAAATTGTATATTGCATAACAATAATGATTTTCCATTCTATGCCCTCTTTAAATTGTATATTGCATAATAATATATTTTTTTATTCTACGCCCCTTTTGAATCGTATACTGTATAATAATAACGCTTCTATACCCTCTTTAAATGGTATAGTGTATAATAGTAGTGGTTCTATGCCCCCTTTAAATGGTATAGTGTATAATAGTAGTGGTTCTATGCCCCCTTGAAATGGTATACTATATGGTCAATTCCCTTTCCTTACTGATTCCTAAATGTTACAATTACTTACACTTACTTGAATGTTACATTTCCAAACTTCAACCTGCAACTTCAATCGACAACTATTTCTCTCCCTCATCTTTTCGTCTCTCTCTCTCTCTCTCTCCACCTCCATGCTCTCTCTCAGTGAGGGATAGGGGAGGAGAGGGTTCTGGCACCCTGTGCTACCCTCTAAGCCAGGAGCTGCAGCAGGTTTAGCATATCAAAGGTACACCTACAGAACAGGGCACACTCATTAATCAAGACACCGCATGCACATGTTGCCCTACACAGAGAGAGAGAGGGAGGGAGAGAGAGAGACAGACAGAGAGAGAGATGTGCGTATGGAGGAAGGTATGTGTGTCATAGCAGAGTCTGTATAAGACTGCTAACTGCACCCTGATTGTTCTAAAGAAAATGGCAACACAGTCCCTGCTTTTCTAACATAAGACAAGCATTATGTAGCTGTAGTTGGGACAGATTTATGGACATAGTCTTCATTTTGAGTGAATTATGAACAATTAAAGTCAAATATTGGAAACATGGTGTGGCCTAAAGGCAGCAACATCACAGACATCCTCATCTCGGCAAGCAGAAATGAAACCAAACTCAGTCCCAGTGTTGCTTTGTGCCTTGGCTACTGCTGCTGCTGCTACATGTGGGGCTGCCTAACAGCCGAGCAGAGAGCGCTCCGCATATGCCCATATCGCTTCTGGAATGTTCTCAAGGGATGAGAGGACTGGATGGCATTATGATGGTCATTCTGAGCACCAGCCTGCCTGGTCCAGTGATATTTAAACCCCTGAGAGAGAGAGAGAGAGAGAGAGAGAGAGAGAGAGCCATACTCACTTTTTGAAGCTCTCACGCCTAAGATGGTCGCTTCTGAAAGTTCTGTCTGTGGTCTAATGGCTCTTTGATCTGCAGGCGCTTTTGAATTCACAGAACACAGCTCTCCTTTCCTTCTCCTGTCCTCTCTCTCTGTCACGCTCCTTTTCTCTCTTTCCTCTGTCTCCCTTTCCCTCTCTATCTCTCTCTGTTTTCTCTTTCTCTCTCTTTACTCTCCCCCCTCTCTCTCTCTGTCTCTCCCAATGCTCCCCCTCTCCCCATTTCCCTTCTGACTGGTGCACTTTCCCTGAACCTGACCAGTCCCTGTGTCTGAGTCTGTGATGAGCTGCTGGTTTGAGACCAGGTTACAGGAGTCAGGTCTGCAGTCACTCCTCCACTAGTCATTATCTAGCCATTCGACTCATCTTGCCTGATCTAGTCTGATGTTCTGTTGGTTTGAATGTATCCTGATGGATGTGTCCCAGCGCTCCACTTGATGAGTGCTACACAGCACACTGTCACAGTTCTACAGCACACTGTCACAGTTGTGCAGCACAGTGCCATTTATGGCATATGGAGGCGTTTGGACAGATGGCTTGTCAGAGATACAGGGGACATGGAGGAAGAGAACAGCTGGATCTCTACCTGCACACCTGGAAGAGACGCAGCTGACAGATATTTCAAAATGTCTAGCGAGGTGCTAAACTAGGAATGCCTAGCATAGCAAGGCAATAAATAAACAAATCTGCAAGCAGACAAATGACAAACTGCTAAAACAAGCTGTAATACAGGAGAAGACAAAAGTGGTGGTTCTGTGCAGTATTGCCTAGCTGAAATACATAGCGCTCTGTGTATAGCGCTGTTTTAGGTGCACTGTCCAGCTAGACTCCACAGTCTGTTCCCAACTCAAGCCAATGTTTACTTAACACCCAGAGCAGAGGCTTTGAAGGGGATATTAGAGTCGATTGAGTGAGCCCCACCTCTGCCATCTGGGGCAGATGAAACCACAGCCTGCCCAAATGCCCCCTCTGTCTCTCCCTCACTCCCCCCTTCACTCACCTCTCACGTCTATCTCCCAGCAGAGGCTGGCAGGACCAGCAGGCCCGGTTCTGGCTGCCCGCTCCGGTGGCGTGCCAGTGGTCATGAAGCCGACGGGCCTGGGTGAGCTGGCCCCTGACGGAGCGCCAAAGACGGCCGAGAGATGGGCAGGCACGGGTGGAGGCTCCAGCTGAGTGTAATAAAGGCATATGGCTCATCAGACGTGCATATTTCAGAGTTCATTAGGACACCCTCTTTTAAATGGGTTTTTAATGAATGCATTTAAGGCCTGCAGATGAAGAGGAAGAAAAAGCTTCCCACTGACAAGAAGTTTGGAGCCAGTAGAGGACATCACCTTTGCCTTCGCCATGGAGCTCCTGCATTGACCAACCCTCTCTCTAAGCACAGTGCTATCTGCATTGACCAACCCTCTCTCTAAGCACAGTGCTATCTGCATTGACCAACCCTCTCTCTAAGCACAGTGCTATCTGCATTGACCAACTCTCTCTCTAAGCACAGTGCTATC
>JAIFZK010000209.1:357500-380000 GCA_027481765.1 Tenualosa thibaudeaui | reverse complement strand
TGGGATCGTCCAATCGATTAGGAAATAAAGGTAATGGATAAAGACTGTCTGTACGCCGTCCAAATGGACTGCCAGACTTTTTGTTCTTTTATGGGTTTTTTTTTTTTGGTTTTTTTTTTTTTTTTCCCGAAGTCATCTCAGCTAAAAGAAGAAGCCCTTGCCCTGCCATTCAGCTTCTCAAGTTCATGGCCATTCTAATATAAGTTGGTGTTCTGATAAAATCCCCCAAATGGTCCAAATCCTCATGCTCCTACACATTACAAAGACAGAGACTAAAAGTGCCCCATAGTGTCCCATAGTCCCACCCCTCTGCTGACCATCTGAACTACAAGCAGTGGCAAGTCTAGGATTTAAACAACATAACTCCCCCTACAGTTGCGTTTTTTTTTTCTTTAATTCTCACCAATATATGTGAATTTGTTTGCAAATAAACAAAATATACCCCCTTTCGCATCCTCTGCACTAAATATACCTCTTATGCATCCTCTGCACTAAATATACCTCTTATGCATCCTCTGCACTAAATATACCTCTTATGCATCCTCTGCACCCAGCATTCTCTTTATTATACTGGGAGAGAAAGAGAGAGAGAGAATGAGAGAGAGAGAGAGAGAGAGAATGAGAGAGAGAGAGAGAGAGAGAGAGAATGAGAGAGGTAACACCCAGCATTCTCTTTATTATACTGGGAGAGAGAGAGAGAGAGAGAGAGAGAGAGAGAGAGAGAGAATTCTCTCCCTCCTCTTTTCCCCATTCGTTAATAATGCAGACAGACCTACCTGCAACACAGATGTGTCAGACTAGTTCCCTAAGGGTTGTGGTACACTGGAGAATGTCCAAACCACATACTTCCATTTTAATCCCAGATCAGTTCCCTCTCTTTTCTTTTTCAACTCTCTCTGTCTCTCATTCTGTTTTGTCTATCAGTCTATAGCCCTGTCATCCCTCCATCTCCTTTTTCTTCAAATGGACTCTCCTTGGGTCGAGGGGGGGGATGGGAAGTGGAACATATTCAATTATGAATGATTTCTGTCTCCGAGCTCACAGATCATACATCCCAGCCCAGCCCAGCCCAGCCCAGCCCAACTGTGGATTAGCATGCACCAAACGCCTCATGAGAGACTGAGAAAGGGAGAGATGGATTTATGGAGTGGGAAAGAAAGAGACAGAGAGAGAGATGAAAGGCAAACAGCATCTTAGATGTATTCTAATGGTGCAGACCTGTGATCATGTCATAATCATAACACACACACACACACACGCGCACACAATGAAACCCACTTCCCCATCACTGAGACTCTTGATGATGGCCCCTGATGACATGATCATATAACACACACACACACACACACACACACACACACACACACACACACATACATACATACATACGTAATGAAAGCAGCTTCCATTTACTGAGACCATTGATGAAACAATGCAGCCTGTGTGTTCATTGGTCTCAGCATCACTGAGGAACAAGTCATTAGATCGTATGGAGGATGGTGGTGAAGTGTAGACCGTATGGATGTAATGGTAAAGAAGTATAGACCGTATGGTGAAGAAGTGTAGACCGTATGGATGTAATGGTTAAGTGTAGACCGTATGGATGTAATGGTTAAGTGTAGACCGTATGGATGTAATGGTTAAGTGTAGACCGTATGGATCTAATGGTTAAGTGTAGACCGTATGGATGTAATGGTGAAGTGTAGACCGTATGGATGTAATGATGAATAATTGTACCTGTAGTGTGAATGCAACAAGTGTATGATGCAGTCTTGTCAGTAATTATCTTAGCTTGTTTTGTCCCTAATTATAAGGGCTACCATCATTAATGTTCAGCCACTTCAAGGGGTGTGTGCATGAGATGCTCTCCCTCTGAAGTCCCCCTCTCTTCCTCACTGGTCAGTTCATAAATATGACTTTTGAGCTGATTTTTTCCTTGATTTCATCTTCAGAACTCTCTCTCTCTATCTCTCTCTCTCTCTCACACACACACAAACACACTTTCACAAATTCATCTTTTCCCTTATGTGGGTAAGGGATGCCTTTGATGTGCCATGGGCTCAGTGCTGGGGGTGGAAATTGACTAAAACAAGCTCAACCTGAGTCCCAATGCAGGCTGGAGCCCCTGTGGTCCTGACTGGTCTCAGAACAGCCCACATCCAACCCACAGCAGGACCGCATGCCTTTTAAAGATGTTTCCCACCAGGAGAAGACATGGAGGAATTATCACACTACCACTACCATCCATACACACAAGGGGCCCTTTGAAGTTATAGCCTCTGTTTTGTCTTTGCTGTGATAGACATGTGTCTCTTAACTCCCAACTCTCATATAAAGGTGTGTTCTAAGAACTATGGTCTCCAATGCTTTTTAGGCAAGCTTACATAAACTAACTGTGTGACATCCCACAGTGGGCTGACAGAGCACATAAATCAGACCAAACACCTCAAACCTCACTGGAACAGCAAAATGCTTGGATGTTTGTTTTCATGAATGGAACATTCTGCAGATGTGTGGAATGTGGTGATGGAATGGAACATTCTATAGAACCTTGAAATAATGACAGTTGAATGGAATATTCTACAGAACCCTGAAATAATGACTGTAGAATAGAACACTCTATACTCACTATAGAATCATGGAATAGTGACAATGGAATGGAACATTCTGCAGATGTGTGGAGGCTGTTGTGGCTCCAGCTCTGGCACACATCTGGTCTCTGTCCTGCTCAGACCCATCTGGGCCCAAGTTCTTCCTGTTATGCAGAGAGAGACATCCTCATTCACCCCACTACATGCAAATAGATCTCGGCACAGACAGCTAAATTGGGGCCAATTACACCCAACCATGCCTTTGTGGATAGATACGTGGCCCCCATCCAGGGTGGTTGCCTCACACACACACACACACACACATGCACACAGACACACACACACTGTTTCTCTCTCTGCCGGCAAACTGACATGCATTCTGCTCTGTCAAACCCTGCCACTAATAAGCTAATACCACCAACAATCAGTAATTGGATGTCCCAGAGTAAGCAATTAATTATCGCTTTACAATGCCGTCTTTCCCCATTAATAGTGGGGAGCTGAGAGACAGCTCACTTGATGTTTTGTTTAATAGTCATAAAGTTTATTGCCTCTCAGACATGAAGAGTCAATTACGAGTGAGTAGAACGCCTGGAGCCACTTCCTTCAGGATAGAGGAGGCGGGCTGAAACCACACAGTCCCTGTGGGTGAGCAAATATAACACTCTTCATTAACATATGTAGTCCGTATATGAGAAAATATAACACTCTTCATTAACATATGTAGTCCCTATATAAGAAAATCTAATACTGTTCATTAACATATGTAGTCCCTATATGAGAAAATATAATACTGTTCATAAAAATATGTAGTCCCTATATAAGAAAATATAATACTGTTCATAAACACATCTATAGTGAATAGTCCCTATTCAAGAAATTGTAATGCTCTAGATGCAGTACATGCATCTCTATTAAAACTCTGAAGATCAAAATATAATGGAAGAATTGAATTGTCCTGTCTGAGAGTTTGAAAAGTTTGCAAAGCCAATTGCGGTTAGGTTCCACTGTAAGGAAAATCCATTTGGACTCTACATTACATTACATAACATTTATGCATTTAGCAGACGCGTTTATAGAATAGAACATAATAGAATAGAAAGCATTTTTATCATTATACACAGTATAATGAGATTTAAAGCAACTCCTTAAAAGTGCACACAGCACAAAGTATAAATATGTCCTATGCAAAACTATTACAAAGTATAAATAAGTCATTTACAAACTACTGTACAAAACTACAATGCAATAAAAGAGAAGAAAACACCTGTGTAAAGCCATTGAGTACCCAGACAGACAATAACAGATAGGACAGACATGAGTACAAACTGGCAAGCAGCATACAGTGTGTTGCGGTAGTGTACTAGTGGAGGTAATAAAACAAATAATCAATCAGTGCAAACATGGATCAGGGGGGGGGGGGCAGCTGTATGGGATGCACATGGGGATGGTGTGTCAGAGCGGTTCCTCTGGTGGTGTGTCAGAGTGTGTCAGAGCGGTTCCTCTGGTTTCACTACAGACACTCACCCACATACAAAATCTAACAGTCTTCGGTGCATATGTGAGTTCAGTATGGTGACAGCTTTGGGATAGAAATTGTCCCTGAATCTATTTGTTCTGGCTGTAATGGACCTGAAACGCCTGCCAGATGGCAACAGGTTTAAGAGATGGAAACCGGGCTGGGTATTGTCCTTTAGGATGTTCCTGGCCCTGCTGAGACAGCAGGAGTTGAGGATGGTGAGGACAGCC
This sequence comes from Tenualosa thibaudeaui, assembly GCA_027481765.1. Taxonomy (NCBI): domain Eukaryota; kingdom Metazoa; phylum Chordata; class Actinopteri; order Clupeiformes; family Clupeidae; genus Tenualosa; species Tenualosa thibaudeaui. The sequence continues at coordinate 375,660 of JAIFZK010000209.1, read as the reverse complement.
AATGATTCCTTGTGTGGTGTTGGTCACCCTCTGCAGTCTTTTCCTGTCAGCCTCTGTGCAGCTGGAGTGCCACACTGACACAGCGTAGGTCAGCATGCTCTCAATGGTGGAGCAGTAGAAGGTCACCAGCAGGTTTGTGTGCAGTTGCTCCCTCCTGAGCACCCTCAGGAAGTGTAGCCGCTGGTGGGCCTTTTTGACCAGAGCTGAGGTGTTGGCTGATCAGGAGAGGTCTGCACAGATGTGGACCCTGAGGAATTTGAAGGACTCCACTCACTCTACACATTCGCCGTTGATGTACAGGGGGGCCAGGGGGGCTCTGTTCCACCAGAAGTCCAGGATGAGGTCCTTAGTCTTGGTGATATTCAGATATCTGGTAGCACTTGTAAGGTCATTCCACCAGCTTGGAACCAAACATGAGAAGAGTCTGGATTGACCTGTGCAAGGTGTTGGCCGTGCTAAATAACGTTCCTTTGAGGAGCAAAGTGGTCGGCGGGTGACATAAGGCTTTAGGAGAGTATTCAGATGGGAGCAGAGCCATCAATCACCCTGTAGGCCACCATACACATCACACTCAGGTGATTCTTGTGGTGATGGTGTTTCTGTAGCCTTACTCCACCTTGTGATGGAGGCCCTGGGCTCACTGCATAAACATGTAGCGATGGGTCTGTTTTTCAGCTTTATTTTTGCCTTGTTATTTTGGTTTATCCACCCTGCTCTAAGTTCCATTCTTTTCTTGCTTTCTGTAACTCTCTCCTCATCTCCCAGATAAGCTGGCGTAAATCCCCAAGTCATGGTGCACACACAAAACACACACACACACACACACACACACACACACACACACACTGTCCTGATTCCTGACAGATCTCTGTTCGCTCAGCCGACAAACACTACAAACAGCAGACAAGCTGTTCGGTATTTCACTATCTGAGGGCAGAGTGGCAGCCATGGGGAATAGAGGGGGGAGGTGTGTGTGTGTGTGTGTGTGTGTGTGTGTTTGTGTGTGGTGGTGGTGGGGGGGAGGGAGGTGTATAATACAAAGACAAGCACAACAGAGAATGGATTCGGATTACATTTGGATTTCATGTTTAATGGATATGGCACAACAACCTGTTAAACCCACTCTCAGCTTTGAAAGTTTATTACGTTGCCACAGAGACCCATTGATTTTCAAGCACAAAACTCAAGTCTTGAAAAAAGAATATAAACCTCAACTTAAGTCGTAAGGAAAATATGTCAATATCCAAAGTCTGTTCAAAAAGCCAAAGATGACGATAAGATCTGCACACTTAAATTCACTTTGTATTAAAGTAACACTACAACAGGTAACACTAGGTTTGACACCAGTGTAGGTGACACTAGGTTTGAAACTACAGTAGATGTTTCTTTTCTCTTCATAGAGAGAATATTCAATTAATAAGGGAAAAAAATAGGCATAATAAATAAATAAACCCATTAATAAAAATTTAAATAATAAAATAAAATAACGCAAGAGCTGGGTAGGCTACTCATAACTACAGTTTAACAACAAGTTCCATTAACTTTGGCACAAACTATGCCGCTAGCGTTGCTGGTACTGAGAGAGAATAGGTGCCATTCTCTCTCTCTCTCTCTCTCTCACACACACACACACACACACAGGCTACTGTACGCGCACCTCTGGACATTCTATTTTATCTTCTCCTATCTCTTAGTAACATTTTGTAACCATCAACAATCAAATATAAAATCAATTAATTCAATATATTCACTAATAACTCCTCTCTTACCCAATAACATATATCAATACAATACATATATAAATACAATATCATTACAATAACAGTACTTTAAAGAACAATAAAGTAAAAGATTGTTTTTAAATAATTAGGTCAGTTACCCTAGCATGCCAGTTATCCCATTCAAACTAATGCTCTAACAGTGCTAATCACTCATTAGTAGAATGCTAGTGGAATATTTCAGCTCACTGGGGTTTGAGATATAAAAGAACACAAAGGTCTTTTAGCTTCTAGATAGGTAGACTTTGACAAATCTATTATATTACAGAAGCATTATTTTTATCAACGACATCTAGTCAAGTTCATTTAAGTGGAGTCTCGAGAGTAAAAAAAATAAACCCGTCACCTAGGAGATGACTATATGAAAAAGAAAATAATTATATTCATGTAGATGTAGGGGAGATGGTGGCGCAGGTGGTAGAGGTGCCGTTCGGCAACTGGAGGGTTGCAGGTTCGTGCCCCCTCTGGCTGACCCCATCTAAGTGTCCTTGAGCAAGATACTGAACCCCAAATTGCTCCCGGTGGCAGGTTGGCACCTTGCATGGCAGCCTCTGCCACCGGTGTGTGAGTGCATGTGTGTGAATGGGTGAATGTGAGGCATAGACTGTAAAGTGCTTTGAGTTCTCATAGGAGTAGAAAAGCGCTGTATAAATGCAGTCCATCCATTTACCATGTAAACTATACTTTTTGTTCTTTCTATTTATATGTCTATTCTATTTACATATTTATTCTATTTATTTATATGTATATATTTATCTATTTATTGAACTCTGACCCTTCTAATACTGAAGTAATTCTTAATCCTTAATCTTAGTAACCAAATGCTTAGGTGGGCTCCACCCACTACACACATCATGTCAGCTCAGAGTTCACTTTCATTTAAAGCACCATTAAAGCACCACCTTTCCCACTGACAAATATCCCATGATTATTACCAGAATTTCGTGTGTCGCCTGTTCCTTTCACATTGACTGACACAAGGTCGGGTGCCCACTCGACCTGCCAATCGACCCGCCTCGGACCTTAGTGTCAGATTTTTTAGTGCCACTGAGGGCTTTACAATTGCATTGGCTAACACTTGTAGAGTTTGTTAGTTGGAGGCTAGAAAGCATTGATGAGCTAACGAGCCTCATTAGATTAGATTAAATTTAACTTTATTGTCATTACAGAGAAAGGTCAAGAGATATTGAGTAACACCAAGAGATATTGCCAAAATGACAGGCAAAACTAACTCCTTGTCCAATATTGTTGTACAACTAGCACACATAATGTTAGCATTGTTTTGCTATCAGCATCTGCAGTAGACAAAAAAGGTGCTTAACCTTACCTTACGTTGTCCAGCTTTATTGATAATCCACATTCATCTTAAGTGCACCATTACCTGTATTTCACTCATATAGACTTAGGCTACAGACCAGCAGATTGCTTAGCTAAGATTTTTTTGGCATCCTACAGAAAGCATCAAAAGCTTATTATGTCTATATGGTTCTGTAGAGCTCCCCCTGCTGGTTAGCCTGCACAACTCTACTAACTGCTCTCCCAACACGTGAACCCGGCTTGCTCTCACACAGCTTGACCCGCAATGAACTCACACTTTCAGTCCCCAGAATATAGCGTTTTCCATTGTAAAAAGGGCTACTGTGGAGTTTAGGTGTAAAGTTAGCGGACTAGCAAGCCCTTCAGGATACTGCTCCTCCCCTGTTGTTTTCATGTCACATAGCTCTTGAGGAGCTGCATCCAACAGGCCCTTATACACCCGTATGTGGTGTAGCGCCACCTATTGACAGGCCAAAAATGGCAAAATTGGTATATATTGCATATAATTTAAATATAAGTTGAAAAAGCCAACATCAAAACAGAGACTCTTCAACAAACACACTAGTTATCATGAATAGTTTTGCAATTTTGCATTTTAATCAGCATTATCAGCAGTCCCATCTGGTGGTCCACTCCAGGCCCAGTGAATTAGAGTCCCTATGATAGTCTGGTGTGATTCAGATGGATTTGTGGTAATGCAATAACTATCTAGACACTCCAGTCATGTTCTCATCTCCTGCTTCACACAGCACTGCTGCATGCGGCCCTTTCCATGCAGTTACAACACACACACACACACACACACACACAATCTCTATCTCATCTCTTGCTTTATACAGCACTGCTGCATGGAGCCCTTTCCTTGCTACAACACACACACACACACACACACACACACACACACACAATCTCTATCTCATCTCTGGCTTTATACAGCACTGCTGCATGGAGCCCTTTCCTTGCTACAACACACACACACACACACACACACACAACCTATCTCTCATCTCTTGCTTTATACAGCACTGCTGCATGAGGCTCATGAATAAAAATAGCTATTGTCCTCTTACACCCCCACTACCACCACCACCCTACCTCCACAACCATCACCCTTTCCTTGCTACAACACACACACACACACACACACACACACTCTCTCTCTCTCTCTCCCATGAGGCTGTCTCTGCTGGACGGGTGTCAGGGAAACCAACAGAACAGCCTACCTGCCTAACTGTCACCCCACCTGAGAGGCTCCACAGCGAGATGAGGTCTGCAGAGACGTTTGGGCTTGGGGGGGGGGGGGGGGGGGGGTGATAAAGAGATGGAGGGCGACAGAAAGGCGGAGGGAGAGAGAGAAACTGAGTGAGAGAGAATGAGATGGTGAGAGGGAGAGACAGAAAGAGGAAATAAAACGGGAGAGAGTGACATAGAGAGAGAGATGAAAAGATTGGAGGCAAAAGAGAGAAAAGAGATGGAGGGAGAGAGAAAGGGAGTGTGAGGGAGAGGCAGAGAGAAAGAGAGAAATGAGAGGAGGGAGAGGTATCTAGAGTGACACAGAGAGATGAAAAGAATGGCGGAGAAAGAGAGAGATGGAAAGACAGAAAATAAGAGGATGAATGGGGAGAGAAGCATTACATGTGGGAAAGTAAAATATTCTAGACTAAAACTGGACCTCATGCTGATCAAACATAGAACATGTGCATTATTTTTTCTAGTGCATGATTTAACGTTGCAAAGCAGGTTTTATCCAGAGCAGATGTTATGTGCAGCCATTTCGGCTGCGGAGTCAATGCAGCCTTTGGTCCTGCTCATTTTGGCATCAGTGGACCTACAGTGACCCCTACAGTTGGGAAGTGGAACTGTGGGGAGTGTTGCTGGTCCTGGCTGCTGCTGGAATCCTTGACCTGGTTAGCTCTGTTCCGTGAGCATTCATCTCCAATCTTTCTCAAGTCAAAAGGGCATTGCACACACTAATGCAAATAGATCTTTCTAGAGTAGGCTAACACTTAAACGTGGCAGAAAGAGAGAGAGAGAGAGAGAGAGAGAGAGAGAGAGAGAGAGAGAATTAATACTCCTTCCATCACCAATCTAGGTGAAAATGTGCTTTTTTTTTCCTTTTTTGGGCATGTGGATAAAGGCTTTTGACTTTGACAAAGAAACATCAAGAGGAGGTTGAGACACTGGCTTGTAGCTGGTATGATTCTGATCATACACACACACACACACACACAAGAGGAGGTTGAGACACTGGCTTGTAGCTGGTATGATTCTGATCACACACACACACACACACACACACAAGAGGAGGTTGAGACACTGGCTTGTAGCTGGTATGATTCTGATCATAAACACACACACACACACACACACAAGAGGAGGTTGAGACACTGGCTTGTAGCTGGTATGATTCTGATCATACACACACACACACACACACAAGAGGAGGTTGAGACACTGGCTTGTAGCTGGTATGATTCTGATCATACATACACACACACACACACACACACAAGAGGAGGTTGAGACACTGGCTTGTTGCTGGTGCAATTGTGTTTGTTTTCGTCAGCTACACTCTGTCTCCATTTATCCTTTCCTCTCTCCCACACACACACACATACACACATGCACACACACGCACATGCGCACACACACACACACACATACACACACATATACACACACACACACACACACACACACACACACGCACACATGCGCACATGCGCACACACACACACACATACACACACACACACACACACACACACACACACACACACACACACACACACACACACACGCACGCTCCACCTCAATGGGTCACACTCAAACCTTGCTCCATCTCTGTTCAACACCCCCACACTACAGACACACACACACACACACACACACACACACACACACACACACACACACACACACACACAATCAACCTCTTCACTGTGATCCAAGTCCAAGATGTGATTTATATCTCCTGCATAACCCACAATAGGAGAACTCAGCACCTGCTAAAGCCAATGGTGCATTTGCCCAATCCCAATACAGAGTCCTGGAGGCGGGGGCATGTGGGGGAGGGGTACAGGGTGTGTGTGCACGTGTGTGGAGGGTGTGTGTGTGTGCGTGTGTGTGGAGGGTGTGTGTCCTGTGGATTCATCAGACAGCCATTCTCTGTGCAATACATTTCACAAACTCAGTCCCACAAAAAGAAATGATCTAGGGTGTAAGAGAGAGCCAGTGTCTGTCAGTGTTTTTGAAATAGATCCCCCTCTGCAGGAAGCACTGCTTGGCCAGTGTGTGAGTGTGTGTGCATGTGTGTGTGGGTGTGGGTGTGTGTATGTGTGTGAGTGAGTGTGCGTGCATGTGTGTGTGTGTGTGTTTGTGTGCGTCTCACTGTGTGCAAGGGTATGTGTGTGTGTGTGTGTGTGTGTGTGTGTGTGTGTATGTGTGTGTGTGTGTGTGCGCGTCTCACTGTGTGCAAGGGTATGTGTGTGTGTGTGTGTGTGTGTGTGTGTATGTGTGTGTGTGTGTGTGTGCGCGTCTCACTGTGTGAAAGGTTATGTGTGTGTGTATGTATGTGAGTGAGTGTGCTTGCATGTGTCTCACTGTGTGCAAGTGTGTGTGTGTGTGTGTGTGTGTGTGCACGTGTGTGCATGTCTGTGTGTGTATGTGTGCGAGTCATTAGGATCACGGCAGACACTAGTTTTGTTTTGTTGATTGGAGATACGACATCATTATGATTATAGTAGACATTGGTTTAGTTTTGTTTGTGTGTTGCATCATTTAAAAACAAAATTTATTTAATTGGCATTACGGATGTGAGCATGTTGGCTATGAAAATCAACACCTCAGCCCCATTTCATTCCATTAGATTATAAAACAAACACGTTCAGTCCCATTTCATTCCATTAGATTATAAAACAAACACGTTCAGTCCCATCTCATTTTACGTATATTCAATCTTCTTACACTGGCACACGTAACATTAGCATTAGTAACACCTGCAGTAGGTAAAAAAGTGCTCAACGTTACCTTACTTATCAATAATTCACATTCATCTTAAGTCCACCTATACCAGCAGATTGCTTAGCTAAGAAATTTGTTCATACTTTCTAGTCAGAATGCATCATAAGCTTATTAAGTCTATATGGATGGCTCTGTAGAGCTCCCCCTGCTGGCTACCCTGTGCAACTCTTCTAACTCCTCTCCCATGGCAACACAGCTTTAGGCAGATAATACGCCTTGCTTTCACATTTTGGTCCCCAGAATGTAGAGGGTTCCAGTGTGAAAAGGGCTACAGACTTCAACTAACTCTCTTTCTCTCTCTCTCTCTCTCTCTCTCTCACACAGACTAACACACACAGACTTACACAGACTCTCTCTCTCTCTCTCACACACACACACACACAAACACACACAGGCTTACACTCCTCTCTCTCTCTCTCTCTCTCTCTCACACACACACACACACACACACACATACACAGAGAGAGAAAGAGAGAGAGAGACACTTACCCTCCTCTCTCTTTCTCTCTCTCTCTCTCTCTCTCTCTCTCTCTCTCTCTCTCTCACACACACACACACACACAGACAAACACACACACAAACTTACACCTCTCTCTCTCACACACACACACACACGCACACACAGACTAACACACACAGACTTACACCTCTCTCTCTTTCTCACACACACACACAGACAAACACACACAGGCTTACACTCCTCTCTCTCTCTCTCTCTCTCTCTCTCTCACACACACACACACACACACACACAGAGAGAGAAAGAGAGAGAGAGACACTTACCCTCCTCTCTCTTTCTCTCTCTCTCTCTCTCTCTCTCTCTCTCACACACACACACACACACACACATACACAGAGAGAGAAAGAGAGAGAGAGACACTTACCCTCCTCTCTCTTTCTCCCCCTATCCTTTCCACACATCTCCATTGTCATTCAACTCATTTATTGTTCTTTTTGTTCACTGCCTGTCAGCACGTCCATCAGCAGCTAAGTTATAGGACTTGTTTGGGTTTTTCTGAGTCTCTTGGGACCGTCTGCTTACCCTCCCAGGCCTGTGCAGTATACTGGTTCCCAGCAACGCCCCCAGACACACACACACACACACACACACACACACACACACACACACACACACACACACACACACCAATTTGCACACTGCACAGTCAGACAGAGAAGGCCTGGCAAAGGCTTGATCCTCTCAGCACAGGCTTAACCAGCCTCAAAGGGAGAAAAAAAAGTTTGCTTGACTAACCAAATACAGTTACAAAGGCATAAATGAAGGCAGTGTGATGGGAATTGCTATCCAAAAAATCCTTAAAATCCCCACAAAAAAGAATGAAAGGAAGAAAATATTCTAGTACACATGGATTGACCGATAGATTTTTTTTTCTTTTTTTTTTAATTACATTGGTCTGCTTTTAGAAAGATTTAAATTGGTCTCCTTTTAGAAAGATTTACATTGGTCTCCCTTTAGGAAAATTTACATTGGTCTACTTTTAGAAAGATTTACAGTGGTCTACTTTTAGAAAGATTTACATTGGTCTCCTTTTAGAAAGATTTACAGGGATCTCCTTTTAGAAAGTTTTAAATTGGTCTCCTTTTAGAAAGTTTTACATTGGTCCTTTGTCTCCTTTCAGAAAAAAGAATGTCTTCTGTCTTTTTCTTTTTCTCTCTTCTTCTCATCATCCTTCTAAAGACTGGCATGTTCTAGAGACTGGCACATTCTGGAGACTGGCATGTTCTAGAGACTGGCACGTTCTAGAGGCAGGAATGTTCTATAGACTGTCACGTTTGTGTTAACTGGAACTGTTCAGGGTTTTTTTTTTTCTTGGGTGAATTAGATTTAGAATTAGGCTTCCTGTGTCTATGCTGACTCTAATCCTAACTATGGTGATCACTGGGAAACAGACAAAATGTGGAACGTCTTGGAATGTCAATCTAATTAACCAAGAAACTATTTATTTTGCCTTTCAACCCCACAGGCCAAAAGATAAAGGTGCTTTCTGACCCAAAGCTCAAAGGTTCAATTCAATTCAGTTTTATTTATACAGCGCCTTTTACAATAGTATTGTCTCGTGGCGCTTCACAGAAGGAGCACCCAAGAGCAACAGGGGCAAGGAAAAACTCCCTTATGTTCAGTTAATCTAGGAAGAAACCTTGGGCAGATCCACGACTCAAGGGGCTAACCCAACTGCCAGGGGTCATGGAGAAAAATTACAATCATGGTAGTAATCATGACAGACTATAAGTTGCCTATGGTTTTAGCTAAGGTTCATAATAGTTCATAATAGAGTATTATCCCACTTTTACAATACATGGTAGTCAGACTATAGGTGGTTATCAGGAATTATGGCTGGACAATGTAGCAGCGGCCAGGCATAGTGACAAACTCAAAGGAATGAGATGGGTCATGGGGGTAACAGTAAGGGTCCATTTAACAGCGCCATTGTGAGGGGGGGTCAATCACAAAGCCTCAGGAAGGGGAGTCGGGCCCAGCATCGGCGTCCAGGAAGGTCCTCTGTGATGGGGAGTTGGTCGTTGGTCGATGATTTGCCATGCACCATCCCTAACTAAGGTGGCTACAGCTTCAGACATATAAAAGATAAAACACTATAATTTTGCAGTTTGTCATCAAATTAGTGGATTGTCCAAAGGACCAGGCACTATGCAAGTAAAAGTAGGCTTTCAGAAATTAGGTCACAGTTCACACAAAAAAGCTTCACACAAATTCAAATTCACACAAAAAAGTATCAGGCCTATTTAAATTGAATAATTTCAGTGCAAAATATCATTAGGCCCAGTTTATACAAAGTTAAATAAAAAATATCATTAGGCCCAGTTTATACAAAGTTAAATAAAAAATATCATTAGGCCCAGTTTATACAAAGTTAAATAAAAAATATCATTAGGCCCAGTTTATACAAAGTTAAATAAAAAATATCATTAGGCCCAGTTTATACAAAGTTAAATAAAAAATATCATTAGGCCCAGTTTATACAAAGTTAAATAAAAAACACAGAATACAACCATATGAAGCTCCAGGTGTCTGAATATTATTATTATTTTTACTTCAAGTTCCATGAAAGTAACAAGCTGTTTATTAAGAGGAGATGATTAAGATTAGGATTAGGATCAGAGATTAGGATTAGGATGTGAGGCAGAAGAGAGTGACTGACTAACAGTCAAGGTAGGCTATGTGTTATTCATATGTATTGGTGAGCCATTTTGCATAAAGGCATTACATCATAGGCTAAGCAGTGCATCATCAACGCGGCCGTACATAATTTGGTACGGCATAGAACAATAGCGGAACGGCATCAACGCTAACTGATGAAGGCAAGATAGTTTTGTTTTCCTCCACCGCCATCAGACCGCATTAGTTCCCAATTCACAAATTTGGTCCAAATGCTTTGGCTCGGCGGCCTCAAAGAACAGGGATATGGGCTGATTGACTGGATCTTTCCTTTAACAGTTCAAAGGACCTCTTATTTACACCAGATGTGTTTCGCCTGCATGATGACTGCATTTCCTGTTTAATTTTCCTTTAAAAACATGTACACACTTCAAACATGAAACACACACCTCAGACACACACACACAAGTGTATGCACTTACTCACTGTCTGCACAAGACACGCACCTCAGGCACAGCTTGAGCCCCCCACACACACACACACATAGCAGGTACCTCTGTGCTTTAACATACACACACACACACATACACACACACACACACACACACACACACATAGCAGGTACCTCTGTGTTTAACATACACACACACACACACACACACACACACACACATGTAGCAGGTACCTCTGTGCCTTAACATATACACACACACACACGTAGCAGGTACCTCTGTGCCTTAACATATACACACACACACACACACGTAGCAGGTACCTCTGTGCCTTAACATATACACACACACACACACATAGCAGGTACCTCTGAATGGAGGGGTGGAGATGGCATAATGAGGAAGAGGAAGAGGAAGAGGAGGAGAGGACACAGATGCAGCATCCATCTAGCTGACCTTCATGAACGTACTCCTCCAATTCTTTACGACAGTCACTTCATCGCCGTGTTCCTGTGTGTGTGTGTGTGTGTGTGTGTGATGATAAACCTTCACTCAGACTTTGGGAGGGTCATGAGACAGGAGACATCCTGACACCCCCCCCCCCACACACACACACACACACATACTTAAACACACACTTACACACACACACACATATACTTAAACACACACTTACAAACACACACTTACACACACACATACTTAAACACACACTTACACACACTTAAACACACACACACACACACTTAAACACACACTTAAACACACACTTACACACACTTAAACACACACACACACACACTTAAACACACACTTAAACACACACTTACACACACACATACATCCTTAAACACACACTTACACACACACATACTTAAACACACACTTACAAACACACACTTACACACACAAACACACACACACACACACATAGCAGGTACCTCTGTGCTTTAACATACATACACACACACACACATAGCAGGTACCTCTGTGCTTTAACATACACACACACACACACACACACACACTTAAACACACACACACACACACACACACTTAAACACACACATACACACACACACACACACCAGCCCCACCCTGATAACTTACTTCTCTCCCTCATATCCTTCATCCATGTTGATTCCATTAAGCCCTGCTGACAGTCTCGACAGAGCAGGCGGGAATATATCAGGTGAACCCCAGCAAACCTGCATGCCATCAGTCGGAGCACTGAAAAAGGCCCTGGAGGGCTCGGAAGGTGCCGGAAAGCACGACTCTGACAGATGATGGTGTCAGTGACAGGAGGAAGAGGAGCAGAGCAGGAGGCATCGGAGAACAGGACCAACTGTGTGTGTGTGTGTGTGTGTGTCTGTGTGTGTGTATGTGCGTCAGTGAGTGCACATTTGTGTGTGTGTGTGTGTTTTGGGAGGATTATCCATTTGGTGAGTTTGGTGATTCACATTCTCTTTCAGTCAAAGCACATTGGCGCCACCTGTTGGGACATCGCCTTGGAGACACTATCTTAGCTGATACCTTTCAAACTACACCTGACAAAATAAGCCATCAGGTGCTCAGGTGTGAACTGACAGGTGTGAACTCACAGGTGTGAGCCACACTACAGGCCAGCTAACTAGCTCGCCTAGCCTCCCTGCTACACAGAGGAGTTTGCCCAGCCGTCCTCCCATTTTCTTCGTGGGCCCCATGGTGACAGCACCAGACCTCCTCCACCTGCCCTCTGCTTGGACTCTGACAAGGATCCACTCCATACCAAGATCCCCCCCCCTCCACCTGCCCTCTGCTTGGACTCTGACGAGGCTCCACTCCATACTAAGATCCCCCCCCTCCACCTGTTCCCAGGTGCCGCTCCTCCAGACGAACCTCCTCCAGGCGCTCCAGACTCTCTGGAAAAAAATCCCCTGCAGCTGACGGGGCTCCAAACTTGAGTGCATGACTGGACTGCCCACTTCCACTGAGTATATATATATGCACATATGACACATATGATCAGTGCAGTATATATATATGCACATATGACACATATGATCAGTGCAGTATATATATATATATATATATATATATATATATATATATATATATATATATATATATATATATATATATATATATGCACACATGACACATATGATCATGATGCAGTTTCTATGTTAGCAATATGCGCTCCTTGTTCGTTCTTTCATTGTGTTGTAGCTTGAATATTATCCTCTTTTGTAAGTCGCTTTGGATAAAAGTGTCTGCTAAATGCCTAAATGTAAATGTAAATCAGTGCAGTGTGAGACTAGCTCATTTGTTTCCTCTGTCCACCTACACCACAGTCACCCCTGCCTCCCACTAGCTGTCACCCACTCCCCCTGAGAGGAAAGTGACCAACTTCACGGGAGGCCCAAGCCAGGACTGACTCTCTTTCCTAGAGGCTCTTCCTTGACGCCCATGCCAGGATCGACTACTTCTTAGAGGACCTGCAACTGACCTCTCCTCACAGTGGCACTGTCAAATTGGACCCTCCCAATGTTACTCTTGGGTGCTCCTTGCTGTAAAGCGCCATGAAAAGACACTGTATAAATGAACTGAATTGAATTGAATTGTGGTCACATGACTGCTTCATTTTCTAGGGGCCTAAAATGTCAGATTGGGCATAATGCATTACCTCCACCTCCAGCACTTTAACTTCACCTCACAGTTGGGGTGGAAAGATGCAAGTTATGTTTTAAAAACAAATGCTCTTATTACCCCAAATCAAATTCCAGTTTCGATACAATTAAATAATTATATTAAGATTTCTAATTAAGAAAACAAGCTGTCATTAAAGCACCCAGATCTGGATTCAAACTCAGAACTGACAAAAAGCCTAAAAGTCTTTTATTTCTAAAATAACACCTTAATCCACTGAACCACTCTCCCCAGTGTAAATTATTAGTGCAGCATTTTGTGCGGCTAGTCACTAAATAATCTTGCTCTTGCCAAATACCTTATGCCTTACCTTTCCTTATAAACATGACATTTCAAATGGTACTCGTAATCTTGTATTGATCATATCCTCCTACCTCCTATATCCACGATTTGTGGAACATTTTCAGTATAAACTCATTGATGTTCCTCCTGTTATTTAAAATTCATACAAAGTTCAATATATTCAAAATATTTGTTAAATATGTTCTTATATGTATTAGTTGAACTAACAAGACAACATTGGCAATGTCCGCCCACGATATTGACAACATTGGCGATGTCCACCCACGATATTGACATGCTCTCTGCAGCAAGTGCGTCCGAATACTCTCTGAATACTTCTGAAACATCTGAAGACTTTGCAGCTTGGACAATGGTAGTCAATACTAACGTCATTCCAACTTCCATCGTTCTGTTTTTTGAGAAAAAGTCAAATTCGGCTGCTGGGTAGGTGGAACTTCTGTTGTACTACGGTGGTTCATTTCTAACATCTGTCGTTATTTGGGAAACACACACTGAGACGCTTGTGGGTGTGTGGCCGGGGGTGGATTTGTGTGTCCAGATGCTGTATTTAGGTTTGTGTTGCTCAATGTGCGTTTTGATTACAGTGGACTATATGTGTGTGTGTGTCTGTGTTCTCTGCATTTATTTTTCTGTGGTTTTAGTGTGTGTGTGTGTGTGTGTGTGTTGGCAGTGGTGGAGTGTCCCATCCTCCCATGCTTGTATTCTAAATAGATGGAGTGTAATGCTCCCTTTGTGTGGGTGACAATGTTCAAAATGGCTGAATGTGCTGGGCTGGTTATTTAAGCTTCCTTTCATCGGTCTAGCACCATAAATCTCTTCCTCATTCTTTCCCTCCTTTCTCTCTCTCTTTCTCCTTCACTCTTCCCCCTTCACTCGCTCTTCATCCTATTGAAATTCAATTCCCCTGAAGCAGGGGCTGTTTAAAAACGAGGCATCAGGTTCAGAGATGGCCTGTGCGCTGTGCTGCACTACGCTGTGTGTGTGTGTGTGTGTGTGTGTGTGTGTGTGTGTGTGTGTGTGTGCGCTGCGCCGTGCTTCTCAGCTCGTTGCGGGTGCTAAAATTATACTTTTGGGGATGAGGGGACTAATGAAGTCGTCTCAGCGGTAGTTCATCCCCATAGAAAGGGGGCTCAAATGTGTGTGTGTGTGTGTGTGAGAGAGAGTGTGTGTGTGTGTGTGTGTTTCTAGTTCATCCCCACAGACAGGAGCTCAAATGTGCTGCAGACCAGTACTCCATCTTCCTGTGTGAGTGAGTGTGTATGCGCGCGCGCGTCTGTGTGTGTGTATGTGTGTGTGTGTGTGTGTGTGAGTGAGTGTGTATGTGTGTGTGTGTGTGTTCCTGTCCCTGTTACCTGCACAGGTGGTAACTGGCCCAGGATCAGTTCCTCAAATCAGGATCAGTGTCTCAGATCAGGCATTTTCTACAGGGGTGCCATTGAGAGCCTCCTCAGCAGCTGCATCACTGTGTGGGTGGGAGCAATACACATACAACACCCCCACCCCTGCAATACACATACAACACCCCCACCCCTGCAATACACATACAACACCCCCACCCCTGCAATACACATACAACACCCCCACCCCTGCAATACACATACAACACCCCCACCCCTGCAATACACATACAACACCCCACCCCTGCAATACACATACAACACCCCACCCCTGCAATACAGATACAACACCCCCACCCCTGCAATACACATACAACACCCCCACCCCTGCAATACACATACAACACCCCCACCCCTGCAATACACATACAACACCCCCACCCCTGCAATACACATACAACACCCCCACCCTGCAATACACATACAACACCCCCACCCCTGCAATACACATACAACACCCCCACCCCTGCAATACACATACAACACCCACACCTCCTGAAAAACAACCATGATTGTGAGCATCACCAGCCTCCCTGCACACAATCTCTTCAGCTCTCACACTCCCTCCTCCCTCCTCTCTGCCCTCCAAAAAACTCTGAAGTTGCTGCTGCTTTTGTTTTTGTATACAGAATTTTTATGCACAATTACATTTTTGCACTCCTAAAACACATCTATTGCACAATTACATTTATGCACTCCTAAAACACATCTATTGCACAATTACATTTATGCACTCCTAAAACACATCTACTGCACAATTACATTTATGCACTCCTAAAACACATCTATTGCACAATTACATTTATGCACTCCTAAAACACATCTATTGCACAATTACATTTATGCACTCCTAAAACACATCTACTGCACAATTACATTTATGCACTCCTAAAACACATCTATTGCACAATTACATTTATGCACTCCTAAAACACATCTATTGCACAATTACATTTATGCACTACTAAAACATCAACTTTTTATATCTAGCATTTCTTTTTCACTATTACCACACATCCTTTTGCACAATAAAAAAAGTAAAAAAACAAAAAAAAAAACACCTGTGGTTGTAGAATTGCTTCTGGTTGTATAATTTGGACTCAGCTCCAATGTGTCACTCTGATTAATCCATTCTAATGCCCTGGATATCTGCTACACACACACACACACACACACACACACACACACACACACACACACACATCCTTACCGGCCATAGACTTTGCTTCTGTTTGGAATGCAAATTAGGATATCAATATCCCATCCATTCTTGACATTTTTATTACTCCTGAATAGCCAAAGATTTGGCTGCTCCAGAGTACCACTGTCATCCCCTGTCCTTGTGAAACTGGGTGTAAAAAGCAGAAGGGAAATGACCTCAATTCAGAAACAAGGAAAAAAAGATCCATAGGTAATGATCTGCCCAGTAGTAGAGTCTGGCATATTCACAGTAATTAAGTCTGACAAAGACTGTGTGTGTGTGTGTGTATGTGTGTGAGTGTGTGTGAGTGTGTGTCTGCGTGTGTGTGTGTGCGTGTGTGCATGTGTGCCACACCTTTGCCTTCTGACCTGAGCCTCCTCTCCTACATACATATTTACATATTTGTATATTTACATATTTACATATTTATATATTCCTCCTGCCTGCCTCCCCCAGAGACTTTGTGAATTGCCCTGATTTAGGATTCATCAGGGTGTTTACTGACAACACTAACAACAGAATCTTGCTTTGAATTAGAGATCTAACTTAATAAGCCCAACACACTGTAAGCAGAGATCTAACTTAAGCCCAACACACTGTAAGCAGAGATCTAACTTAAGCCCAACACACTGTAAGCAGAGATCTAACTTAAGCCCAACACACTGTAAGCAGAGATCTAACTTAATAAGCTCAACACACTGTAAGCAGAGATCTAACTTAATAAGCCCAACACACTGTAAGCAGAGATCTAACTTTTAATCTAAAATGATTCAATTTAAGGAGCTTTATTGTCGTGATACCAAAAACTTAAATAAATGAAAGGCCTAGATTTGAAAGGTAACTTTAAATAACTACAAAATTATAGTGACATTAATAAAATATTGTCTATAATATATATATATATATATATATATATATATATATATATATATATATATATATATATATATATATTTATATATATATATATATAATTCTGTAGTTCTAAGAGAAATGTAAGCTACAGATCATCATCTGAAAATGAAATGTGTGGTGTGCTAATGTTTAATTATGTTTAATGTTATACAGGGAGGGTCATCTGCTGGTTGCCAATCCAAACATGTTTTATTCAACTGTGCTGTCTGCTCTTATTCCTTACCCCTCTCATAGATCTGAGCAATTCTGAAGCCTCCACTCATTCACATACTATGTTGTAATAAGTCTATCAATATAACTGACTCAGTTCTATCTCACTACACCCCATATGGCTCATTGTTTTTGAGCGACCTGTAACTTTAGCACCATGCATGAATGGCTCGGCCACTTTACTTTGGGTACTTACGGACTACGGCAAGAGCACGGTAAGGAACAAAAATTAATAGAGATAAAAACTGTAATATGATATGACTGATCAGAAGCTGCATCATTGGCCAACGTTTCATCTATCTGGATGTAATTTTAGCATGCTAGTACTACTGACATTTGGAATTCCCTCCCATAGTTAAAAGATAAATTGCTCATCGGACAGCTTTAATCCCCGATCCAGCCAGGATCGTTTAGATATCACCTCTCTGAACGAGTAAACTTACATCACGAAAATCAATTTCATGCATGTTCATGTAAATAAAAGATCTGGAGAATAAGAGACTCGTCATTTGTTGCCATTGCTGATACAGGAAGTCCCTTCCCCCTCACGTGACGTAGGTGAACTAGCATATCTCTGCTTTTGTGGCGTAGGTGAACTAGCATATCTCTCTTTTTGCTCTATCTCTATCTCTTTGCAGCCACTAATGCATAGTGGGGAAGTTTCTGTGTTCTGTGTCCACAGCTGCGTAACTGGCCAGGGTCTGACCTGTAGTCAGCAGTTGTGGATCTGGCCAGGGTCT
>JAIFZK010000209.1:322500-347500 GCA_027481765.1 Tenualosa thibaudeaui | reverse complement strand
TTTGCACATACTCCACCGTTTGCACATACTCCACCGTGTGCACATACTCCACTGTTTGCACATACTCCACTGTTTGCACATACTCCACTGTGTGCACATACTCCACTGTCTTCTGTGTACTTGACGTCTTTTATTATTTACAAACCCACTCTGGTGAGTGTTTTTCTCTACCCTAAGGACTACGCTGTCTGGTGAGTGTTTTTCTAATGGTGAATGTTCTTCTCTATCCTATCGATACAACAGTTCTTAAACAACGGAATAGCTGCAGCAAACTTGTTTATCCAAATAAACAGCTGGTTGTTCTGAGGAGTAAAAACAGCTGGTTGTTCTGACAAGTAAAAACAGCTGGTTGCTCTAAGGAGTAAAAACAGCTGGTTGTTCTGACAAGTAAAAACAGCTGGTTGTTCTCACGAGTAAAAACAGCTGGTTGTTCTCACAAGTAAAAACAGGTGGTTGTTCTGAGGAGTAAAAACAGCTGGTTGCTCTAAGGAGTAAAAACAGCTGATTGTTCTCACAAGTAAAAACAGCCAGTTGCTCTGAGGAGTGATGCCAGAGGGGTGCCAACGGATATCATCCCTGAGGAATTGTGGGACTACAGGGACAGCAGAGCCAGCACTAAAGTGAAAGCTAAGTGATGGGAAAAGCAGCAGAAATTCAAGCCCACAGTTCCATCTGTGGTGATGGGGAAACATGATGACTTTATTACAGTCTCTGGTGACCACACCATGTGACACTTGATTTCATCCTCTCTCCACTTCTACCAATCTGTGGACTGTCTGACAAGGAAAAAAATAGATCTGGTGTATGCTAACGTGAGAGATGCCTACAGTGCCACCCTCCTCTCACTGCTGGGGAAATCAGACCATAACATCATTTACCTTCAGCCAGAGTGCAAAGGCAACCAATAACCACGTGCACCTTCAGGAAGTGGACCCCTGGGGCCCTGAGACACGGTGTTGAATCTACTGACTGGAGTGTGCTGCAGGATACGCATGGAGAGGACTTAGAGGAGGTCACACATTGAACAATTGACTACCTGAACTTCTGCATGGATATTGTAGTTCCCACAAGGACTGTGCGCTGCTTCCCTTACAACAAACCCTGGGTAACAAGTGTTGTGAAAAACCTCCTTAACAAGAAGACGAGGGCATTTATGGAGGGTGATTTAAGGAGGGTGACTTAACTGAGTTGAGGCGTGTGCAGAGGGAGCTCAAAGAGCATCTGAAAGAGGCAGAGTGTTACAGGAAGAAAGTGGAAAGAAAATTGGAAGAAAACAACAGGAAAGGTTTGGAAGGGAATGAAGCAGATTACAGGATGTGGGAGAAACAGCACCAGGGCGATGTGGCCAGAGCAAACCAGCTTAATCATTTCTACTACAGGTTTGATGACTCTGACACTACTGCTGATGGCCCTGCCATTGTCACTGCTGCAGTTACCACCCCAACAGGGTGGTGCACAGCCATTAAACACACACCTTCATCACCAACCTGGGACATTCCACTGGACAATGGCAAGACTGATTAAGACCTGTGCTGTGGAACTGGGGGAGCCACTCCAACATGTCTTCAATATGAGTCTGTGTCTGGAGAGGGTACCTACACTACTGGTCCTGGTTCCCATGAAGGCACTCCCCAGGGAACTGAATGACTTTATGCCTGTTGGCCCCACCTCACACTTAATGAAGACTGTTGAATGGCTGCCGCTAAGACCCAGGCCCACCATGCACTTGATCCTCTGCAGTTCACTTACCAGGAGAAGGTGGGAGTGGAGGATGCCATTCTCTATCTGCTACACAGGGTGCACTCTCACCTGGACAAAGGAGGCAGTGACGTGAGAATCATGTTCTTTGGTTTCTCCAGCCCCTTCAACACCATCCAGCCCCTCCTCCTTGGAGACAAACTACTGCAGATGTGAATGGACCTGTGCCTGGTAACCTGGATCACAGACCATCTCACACAAAGACTTTGGCCCAGTTTGTTAGACTGGGAGATCTCACATCTGAGACTGTTGTAAGCAGCACTGGTGCCTCACAGGGAACTGTTCTTCACTATCTTGTGTAATGTTCAATCTGTACACCTCTGACTTGAGATACAACTCACAGACATGCCACATGCAGAAGTTCTCTGATGACAGTGCAATTGTGGGGTGTATCAGAGGTGTACAGGAGGGGGAATACAAGAGCCTTGTGGTGGACTTTGTGACTGCTCTTTTTTTAATTACCCTACCCAAGCCAAAACTGGACTGGACTATTACTGGATTCTTACTGGCCTATATTAGCTCATTGCACAGATGCCCCCCCCCCAACCCAACCCAACCCATCCCAACCCATCTCATTACAACATCTTTTCAGTTTCTTCTCTTTTTTATATATCAACAACTGGATTAAACTTTTGTACTGGTCTCTTATATTGCTACAGAGATGCCGGTAGTCCCATACAGGCTGGGCTTTCAGCTAATGATGGTGCATGTGTGTGTGTGTGTGTGTGTGTGCTGGAAGAGGGGGGTAAGGGGGACGGGGCGAGTGTGGATGGAAGATGATCTTATTTCTCTTTTGGTTATTCCAAAGAACACGGTGTTTTGTTATTTGATGTTTTTTGTTGTCTTCCTTCTTTTCTAAAAGTAAATAAATAAAGAAATAAATTAATGGGAAAGTGATTCATGCTGTAAAGTACCTCATTTCTGGACAGGAAAATAACTCACCTCATTTTGGGACTAAAAGGATGCTCTGAAAGTGGACATTCCTTTGAGATAACAGAATATAACTGGTGCAAATATGTGTTTGTTTATTAATTTAATCATTTTTTGAATGAAGAAACTAGAAAGCTCAGGTATGGTCACAATTTCCACTCCCATACAGTAGCCTACTGCTCACTACTGCCTCTAGTGTTGGACATGCCTTTCATACCTTGGAAAAAAACAACAGGTAACACTTACTTTACTGGAAAAAACACTCACGCTTTCAAGTAAGCTTTACTTTTTCTGTTTTACAGTGGAGCCTTCTGCTCATTTCAAGTCTCCAGTGTTGGCCATGCCAGATGCCTACTGCTCACTGCAGGCCTCCAGTGCTAGACATGTCATACAGAGATACCTAGTGTTGGACCTCCAGTGCTAGACATGCCATACAGAGATACCTAGTGTTGGACCTCCAGTGCTGGACATGCCATGCAGAGATACCTAGTGTTGGACCTCCAGTGCTGGACATGCCATGCAGAGATACCTAGTGTTGGACCTCCAGTGCTGGACATGCCATGCAGAGATACCTAGTGTTGGACCTCCAGTGCTAGACATGCCATGCAGTGATGCCTAGTGTTGGACCTAAAGTGCTAGACATGCCATGCAGAGATACCTAGTGTTGGACCTCCAGTGCTGGACATGCCATACAGAGATACCTAGTGTTGGACCTCCAGTGCTGGACATGCCATGCAGTGATGCCTAGTGTTGGACTTCCAGTGTTGGACATGCCATATAGAGATACCTAGTGTTGGACCTCCAGTGTTGGACATGCCATACAGAGATACCTAGTGCTCACTGTTGGACATTCTTGCAGGCATAACTGTGGCCCTGTCTTTCCCCCCGGCAGAGTGAACTTAAAAAGCTGACAGCAAACCCAGTTGGGCTATTTGGAGTTTTCATAGAAAAAGCTTCTGTTTTAGATTTAATAGTTTTGATATTTGCCTCTGTTGCCGTTAGTGCAGCTGGTTAATGGGTCTTTGCCTGTGGCTTGGGGCTGAGCTGAACAAGAACATTCCGTACTGAACACTGTGGTGGTGAAACGCACTTAACTTGGCTCAAAGTGTAGGACGTCAGTGATACAATTATCAGTGTTTCACAGAGTTGGTTCACTCACCTCCCCTCACTACTCAGACAAAAAGGATTCTGGAACATTAAAACTCAAATTAAATTAAATCAAATCAAATCACTTTCAGCTGTCAAACAGCAATCCTGGCCCACTAATGTTGATCAGTAATTGCTCCTCATAGAAAGGCCTAGATGAGATGACGAGATAATGGAGATTAAAATCCATTTGGAGACGTTTTTAGGATTATTTGTTTTTCTACTGTGTAATGATGACTGGCAGGTCTGTGATGAGCGCCTTTCCTCTGCGGTAGTAGGCCTCTGCATGGCCTGTGTCTAGTCTTGTGTTGTCCGCAGACAGATATGAGTTATTTAATGATTATCATTCACTCCTAATGGTGGACAAGCATTGATTGGGTCTGAGGATTGGGACACGGCTGAGTTGTTTTGCACTTATGTGATTGGTGAAGAGACCCTCCTCCGTAGAGACAAACAAACATTTACGACTCTTTGTTCATTTATTTCTTTTTTTCACACAAGGACTGCACAAATGATATTTAAATGAATCCTTTTTCAGGTTGTTTTCTTTCTCTTCTGATGACTTGTTTGTTTGTTGTTTCTCTCACACTAAGGGAGTGGCAGTGGAGGCTCTTTAATTGGTCCGTGTGTTGACTCCTGGTGGCAGACGTCTCTTCCTCTTTTCTCTTTGTCTGTCTCACAGTTTGACAGGTTGCTGTCTGTCTGTCTGTCTGTCTGTCTGTCTTCTATCCTATCCAGGTGACATCTCACTAAGGTACCCTAGGCTGTGTGAGTGTATGCGCGTATGTGTGTGTCCTACCCAGGTGATATCTCACTAAGGCACCCTAGGGTGTGTGAGAGAGTGCCATCACAGTCCACTACACCACATCAACCTCAAACTGATCTCAGAGGCTGTGTGTGTGTGTGTGTGTGTATCCCACTCCTTTGTGGTTTGATTGACATGTTGACAATATGGTGAATCTGGGGTTGAGCTGCCTCAGGCAAGCTGTTCTCATTCACTCCACTGCAGCTAACACACTAAAATGCAGGACACACACACACACACACACACACACACACACACACACACACACACACGTGCATGCTCTCCCACACACACACACGTCTCCCCTTTGTATCTGGGGAAAGGGCCAAAATCAAGAAGTCATCCCAGGTTACGAAACAAGAGCAATGGAAAAAAGAGAGAGACAGATGAATAGAAAGAGAGACAGGAACAAAGAAAAAGAGGTAAAGAGTGAAACGGAGAATGTAAGAAGTGCAGATACAGGGAAAGATGTAAGAAAGGAGAGAGAAAGAGGGATAGAGAGAAACAGAAAGAGGGAGAGAGAGAAAGAGGTAAAGAATAAAATGGGGAAGAAGAGAGAGAGAAAGTGATAGAGAGAAAGAGAAGGGGAGAGAGAGAGGCAAGCGCAGGGACAGAATGGCAGAGAGACGAAGGTAAGGAGTGAAAGAGAGAAGGGGAGTGAGAGAGAGAGAGAAAGGTAAGGAGTGAAAGAGAGAAGGGGAGTGAGAGAGAGAGAGAAAGGTAAGGAGTGAAAGAGAGAAGGGGAGTGAGAGAGAGAGAGAAAGGTAAGGAGTGAAAGAGAGAAGGGGAGTGAGAGAGAGAGAGTAAGAAAGAGAGAGAGAGGGAGTGAGAGAGAGAGAGAAAGGTAAGGAGGAAAGAGAGAGGGGAGTGAGAGAGAGAGACGAGGTAAGGAGGAAAGAGAGAAGGGGAGTGAGAGAGAGAGAGAAAGGTAAGGAGTGAAAGAGAGAAGGGGAGTGAGAGAGAGAGACGAAGGTAAGGAGTGAAAGAGAGAAGGGGAGTGAGAGAGAGAGAGAAAAGGTAAGGAGGAAAGAGAGAGGGGAGTGAGAGAGAAAGGTAAGGAGTGAAAGAGAGAAGGGGAGTGAGAGAGAGAGAGAAAGGTAAGGAGTGAAAGAGAGAAGGGGAGTGAGAGAGAGAGACGAAGGTAAGGAGTGAAAGAGAGAAGGGGAGTGAGAGAGAGAGAGAAAGGTAAGGAGTGAAAGAGAGAAGAAGAAGAAAGAGTGAGAGAGGCAAGTGTGTGGCTGTCAGGAGTTGAGTGCACATCAGCGCTCCTCCAGTGAGACTCCTCCGAGCAGGAGCTCCTGCTGTTGGTATGACAACCGAGGCCTTGGAGACACACAGTGGGGAGAGACAGCCCAACACCTGCTGCTCATCTCTCTCTCTCTTTCTTTCTCTCTCTCTCTCTCTCTCTCTCTCTCTCTCTCTCTCTCTCTGTATCTGCCTCTTCCTCTCCTTTCCATTCTCCATCCCTCTCCTTTCTCTCTTTTCTTTCCCTTTTTTCTGCGCCTCCCTCTCTTCTCTCTCTCCCTACCCTTCCCTCTGTATCCCCCTCTCTCTTCTGTGTGTGGTATATCTCTCTCCATTGCTCTTTTCTTTCTCCTCTATCTCTCCTCTCTTTTTTCTCTTCCGTACACCTCTCTGCTCCCTTCTTCTCGCAGTCTGCTGAATGTTGTCTCTTCTATTTCTCCTCTCCTCATTCCTTCCTTCTCTCCTCCTCTCTCCCCTCTCTGCGTCTCTCTTTTCTTCATATATTCCTCTTCTACCCAGGCTATTCCCGTCTCTTCTCCTCCTCTCATCTTTTCTCTTCTCTTCTCGTCCTGTTTGCATCTTCTTGAATTCTGATCCCATCCACTTCTCTCTCCTTCTGCATCTCCCTACTCTCTCTCTCCATCTCTCTCTCTCTACTCTGTATCCCACTCTCCAGCTCCACTCAATTCAATTTAAGGATAGTTCTCTCTCTCTCTCTCTCCAGACCCCTCCACACTTCTCTAATCTGCCCTCTTCTCTTTCTAACTCTCCTATCCCCTGATTCCTGTAAAAAGGCTGAAATTATTGATCCCTCCATGTGACGGGCCGGTGAGCCGGTGAGCCTGTGAGCCGGTGAGCAGATGCAGCTCATCTGTGGGGGTGACCCTGAGCTTTTACTCCCATACTAACCAGCCCTGGGCAGAGGGCTTCACAGTGTACTTATAGAGTATGACGCAGGCAGGCAAGAGCACGACATATTCATTTACATTAACAACAACAACAATTAATAATTAATAATAATAATAATTATTATTATTAGAGTTGGCAAGATGGCATGAGAAATAGAAGAGAGCGAAGAACTCAGCGGAGCGAGAAAGAGAAATAGTTTCTCCTAAAGCAGTCAGGAGCATCAGGTAGCTCAAGGGACAGGGTGTGTGTGTGTGTGTGTGTGTTGGGGAGGTGAGGCCGTGTGCTTTGATGTGCTAATGAAGGGGATGATGACAGTGCCTAGTGAGCCTCTCATCGCTCCGCAGGCCTGACAGGCGACTGGGATTAGCGGTGTAGCTGGGAATTAGCGCTGTTTTAGCACGCTATCACGCTCCGCTCCCTCCCTCGGCCCGTCAGTCACAGGCCTCCTCCACACGCCAGAGCCACATCAGCAGACAAAGACCCAAGGGGATACAACATGTCTTCAGATGGCATTAAAAAAAACAATAATGCTTCTCTCTCTCTCTTTCTGCCATTCTCTTTCACATTACCTTCTTTTCTATTGAGTTCTTTAGTCTTTCTTTCTTCTATCCAATTCCCTCTCATCTGCCTCCTTTCTCTTGATGCACTTTTGTCAAAATCATGCTGTCTGAAAAGAGATATGATGGACAGATGGGTTTAATGGGTTTAATGGGTTCTTTGGATGAGTGATTCACTGGGATTACTTTTTGAAAACCTTTTACACATTTCAGTGGTAGAAGGAAAGAATATTCAATATAGACATGGTGCATGTAGCGTGTCATCCCTCATTTAGCCATCTGTTAAGCAGCGTCACACACACACACATACACACACACACACACACACACACAGGCAAGCTGACGGTAGTGGCACTGATTCCTCATCACTGCATAATGAAAACCTGAGGAGGTTTGAACGCGAGGGTGGGGGGGTATCTAAGGAAAGAGAGAGGAGAGGAAAGAGAAGGAGAGAAGAGAGGTATCCAAGGAAAGAGAGGAGAGATATCTAAGGAAAAAGAGAGGAGAGGAGACAGAAGGAGAGGAGAGGTATCTAAGGAAAGAGAATGTATGCACCTATCTGTCATGAGCCCTTGGTTCACTTCATGACTTCACACACCTCCTCCTGCAGTCAGGTGCTGGAACAGGGAACAGGGAGTGTGTGTGTGTGTGTGTGTGTGTGTCTGTGTGTGTGTGTGAGTGTAATGGGGTGGGGGGGCACTGAGGGTCTGGGAGCAGCACTCCTGCACTTTCTTAGCTGTGGCGCCAGTGCCCCCTGCTGGCCCAGTGCAGAAGTGGCAGCTCACAGATAGATGGAGTGGCTCACAGACAGATGGAGTGGCTCACAGACAGATGGAGTGGCTCACAGACAGATGGAGTGGCAGCTCACAGACAGATGGAGTGGCTCACAGACAGATGGAGTGGCAGCTCACAGACAGATGGAGTGGCGGCTCACAGACAGATGGAGTGGCGGCTCACAGACAGATGGAGTGGCGGCTCACAGACAGATGGAGTGGCAGCTCACAGACAGATGGAGTGGCAGCTCACAGACAGATGGAGTGGCAGCTCACAGACAGATGGAGTGGCAGCTCACAGACAGATGGAGTGGCAGCTGACAGACAGATGCAGTGGCAGCTCACAGACAGATGCAGTGGCGGCTCACAGACAGATGGAGTGGCGGCTCACAGACAGATGGAGTGGCGGCTCACAGACAGATGGAGTGGCGGCTCACAGACAGATGGAGTGGCGGCTCACAGACAGATGGAGTGGCGGCTCACAGACAGATGGAGTGGCAGCTCACAGACAGATGGAGTGGCAGCTCACAGACAGATGGAGTAGCTCACAGACAGATGGAGTAGCTCACAGACAGATGGAGTGGCGCTCACAGACAGATGGAGTGGCGCTCACAGACAGATGGAGTGGCTCACATACAGATGGAGTGGCTCACAGACAGATGGAGTGGCTCACAGACAGATGGAGTGGCTCACAGACAGATGGAGTGGCGCTCAGGTTCTTGATCCCAGATGTTGATGCAGGGGGGAATGTGCTTAAGATTCCATCACTGGAACACATCACCATGGCAACCCAGTGTTCTGTCTGGACATGACATTGGCAGGGCAGAGTCAATGATGACAAGAGTAAATCACAAATCTCACGTGTGTGTGTGTGTATGTGTGTGTATGTGTGCATACGGCCATGTGAATGTGTGTTTGTGTGTGGGTGTGAGAGAGAGAGAGAGAGAGAGGGAGAGGGGGAGAGAGAGAGAGAGACAGAGAGAGAGAGAGGGAGAGGGGGATAGAGAGAGAGAGAGAGAGGTAGAAGGTACACCAGCACAGCACAAACTCATGTGACTAGTCATTGTCCCATCCCTCTTCAGCAGGATTGTACTCAACGCCCCCCATCACACACACACACACACACACACACACACACACACACACACACACACACACACACACACACACACACACACACACACACACACACACACACCTCTCTTCTCCACGTCAGGTACGATATTGCACATGGGAGTCCCCAGACAAGATTTAGATATGTGATGTCATTGTTTATATTTAGATATGTAATGTCTTATTAAGAAAATGCCTGGTTTGTGTGTGTGTTTTGACATTAAAGGGTGTTAAGTTCTAGGGGTGGTCATCTGCCAAGTGTTACTCCAAAAACCACACACACACACACACACACACACACACACACCCCATTAGTCCTCCTCTGCCATGATAATTTCCCCCTGAGCCCAGAGCAATCCCAGACACACTTCCAAATCCCATGGAGTGTGTGTGTATGTGTGTATGTGCTCAGGCATGCCTTTGTGAGAGAGAGATGGGAGGAGGAGGAGGAGAAGGTGTGTATGGTGTGTGCCAGTACGTGTGTTTGTGTGTGAGAGATAGTGTGCATGAAGGAGTAACATGTGTGGGTGTGTGTGTGTCTGTGTGTGTGTGTGTGTGTGTGTGTGTGTGATCTATGCCACTACATAGATCACTACATCTTTCCACACACCGCTGTGCCTCCCAATAAAGCGCATGCACACAGGGAACAGGAGAGCACCCAGTCCCAACACTTAGTTCCAAAGCTCCCGCCATGGAATGACATGATGCCTTACTGAGGGTTTTCTAAAATCTACCCACGTCATAATGCTCACCTACCCACGTCATAATGCTCACCTACCCACGTCATAATGCTCACCTACCCATGTCATAATGCTCACCTACCCATGTCATAATGCTCACCTACCCACGTCATAATACTCACCTACCCACGTCATAATGCTCACCTACCCATGTCACAATGCTCACCTACCCACGTCATAATACTCACCTACCCACGTCATAATCAGTAAATATCACCTGTAGAATGGCCGTCAGTGGCCTCTTGATGTTGATGATGATGATGGCTGTCGTGATGGAGATGATGACGATAATGATGGCGGTTGTGATGGGCCATCCAGAGCTATTCGATATCGATATCTGTATCAGCCCCCAAAAATGCAATCGCTTCAGTTTGCAAACTGTCGTGTTGGGAGATATTGTCCCTCTCGGCTCACCATGCGCTTGGGTGCTCTCTCTCAGATATCTGTAACCCGTCACGCACAGTAGGCTATGTGACAACTTTTCTTTCATTTAACAGATTGTACACAAGCGAGTCTTCCATTCACGTTGTGCACGTCAGAGCTTTCGGCTGCCTGCATTATTTTTAATTGTTTCACCACCGTCGATTCAGATCTATTTTAGTGTAGAAACACAACATGAAGTTGGGGGCTAATTATACTGTATACATTAGGATACAGCACAGCTGTACGGTGAGAGATATTGCGTGTGTGTTTCTCCAAGCAGTCATGAATCCCAACAAGAATGCTGTCTTTTAGACTACTGAAATAATGTCACCTATTAAAGACTGTCAAAAACACATAGTTTGTAGTGCTGTTTATCAGAAATCACTAACTAATAATTCACAAACAGATTTAATGTACATCTGTTAATTATTTCAATGCCATGGATATGGCCTACTTGATATCTTCTGCAGCAAATCAGGCATGCTGTCATGTAGCATATAAATATAGCTTGTTAACTACCCGTTATTGAGCCCCTCATAAAACACTGTTGTAAGGGTGTTAGGGTAATGTGGATCTTGAAGTCACGTCTTCAGTGTAGAAGTCCTGTGCTTAAACCACTAATCCATCCTCAGGCAGGGACATTGCACGGATATACAGAGAATCAGCAGGTTGGTTTCAAAAGGGAAACTTAAAGCCAGGATAAAACGAAGGGTTCTTCAGTCACAGTTCCAAAACGCGACAGAGATCCCACAAAACAAGACAAGGTTCTCTCAATGCAAAAAGACAGGCAAATGTCAAGGGGAAAGAGGAAAAAGGCACAGAAGAACTCAAGTTTGCAGCTCAGAACTGACTAACTCACTAACATGGTGACTCATGAGAACTCAGCAAAGGCAATCAGACAACCGCTTCCTTAAATAGTCCCACCAGTCAGCTAATCACTGTCAATTGTTCAATTATTCAATCACACACAGAGAAGGTTAACCAATGGAAAAAAGGCAAACAGAATAATAAAACACAGAATAGCGACATCTAGTGGCCAGGTGAACATAAGACAGGCTTGAAAAATCCATAGGATCTGACAACTGTATTTTTTCCACATCTGAAATTAGAATAAGGCCAATTGATTGGTCTTGTTCTAATGTCAACATTAAGAATGAGCAGGCAGCTCTAGTGATGCTCCGCTGCTTTTCATGGTTCCTTTTATGTAAATTTGTAAATTACCAAGTCAAACAGCTGAATAAATTTACAATATCGTCCAAATATCGGTTATCAGCCATCCAGAGCCATTCGATATCGATATCTGTATCAGCCCCCAAAAATGCAAATCTACCTGCCTTTTTTAGTGACCTAAATTTTCTACAATTTATTGTCATCACAGTGTTACTATAATTCAACTCAAGCACACAGTGTTATTCAATGGCTAAACACAATCACACAGTAGTACTATAACTCCTAGTGCTATAACGCCATTGCAAAGTGTTCCTCAACTCCAGCAGTCATTTCTAGCCTAAGGTGCTAAAAAAAAGTCATGAGTATAGCAGGTTGGGTTCACAGTGATATAAATACATACTGTGCACTGTGCATTTAGTTCAGCAATTTATTCTCTA
Organism: Tenualosa thibaudeaui; assembly: GCA_027481765.1. Taxonomy (NCBI): domain Eukaryota; kingdom Metazoa; phylum Chordata; class Actinopteri; order Clupeiformes; family Clupeidae; genus Tenualosa; species Tenualosa thibaudeaui. The sequence goes on along the minus strand of JAIFZK010000209.1, from coordinate 335,494 downwards.
CATGTGAAATACAGTGTGTTGAGTTGAATAACACATCTGCTGTGTCTGGTCTATGTGGCTTTCAGGAGTGCAGTCTAGGAGAAAGTGGTCTGCGGAGAGCAGAAAGAATCTGTTTACCATAAGAATAGTGTGGCTATATGCTGACCAAGTTTCATGAGACTTTGAAAACTCTGCTGACTCCTGTGTGACCGCACTGCTAGCACTAGGCTGTTAAAAATGAAGGGGAATGTAATTGGAGCTCAATAAATGTCAAACTAAAAGCAAACATGATTAAGACATTTTTATTCATGGATGTTGAGCCATAACTGCAAACTGTAGGAAATAAGACAAGTCATTTTGAAAGAGCTCATTACCAAAGCTCATGACAAGAGCTCTCCTAGAAGGACAGTGGAGACTGGTGTGTAACAGATAGCTGTGCAGTTAGTATGTAGAGTGAAAACTAGCCTCCCAGGTCACCCACTCACCCACTAACACGCTCAAGCTGCAGCTTGGAGCCCGGGTGTGTGCAGGGCTGGATCCTGCATTACAACACAGGTTACAAAGGGAGACTGTGGGGCAGTGAGGGTTTGAGATCCCCTACAAGGACAGTGGAGACTGTGGGGAGGTCATATGATCTGAGATCTCCTGTAGAGACAGTGGAAACTGTAGGGAGGTCATATGATCTGAGATCTCCTAGAACACTGTAGACTGTAGAAAAGCGATGATCTTAGATCTCCTGTAGAGACACTGGAGACTGAAGGGCATTGATCTGAGATCTCCTAGAAGGACACTGGAGACTGTAGGGAGGTCATATGAGCTGAGATCTCCTGTATAGACACTGTAGACTGTAGGACAGTGATGATCTGAGATCTCCTGTAGAGAGACTGTAGACTGTAGGGCAATGATGATCTGAGATCTCCTGTAGAAACACTGTAGACTGTAGGGCAGTGATAATCTGAGATCTCCTAGAGGGGCACTGGAGACTGTAGGACAGTGATGATCTGAGATCTCCTGTAGAGACACTGGAGATGTAGACAGTCTGGAGACACGGCGGTTCAGCATTTGTTAGATCCAGTCCACATGTGACGAGTCCTTTCCAAGCAATGACATGAGTGTGTGTTTGACATGAGGGGGGTGGAGCTGGATGAATAGTGAAATCTATTTCACTTATTTCACTTCACATTCTTAGTTGCTTTTCTAACTTCAGTTTGTCTTGATTTTAAAAATGTTTGTATTTCAACACCTCCTGATGTTTTACAGGGATGCAGTCTCTTAAAAGCTATTTCATTTCATGAGCATCAGACTCCAGGAGAGATTTTGGCTGATTCAGGTGTGTGTGTGTGAGACAGCAGGGCTGCTAAGTGCTCTGTCTCAGACTGGCTCGGACTCGGACTGGTACTGACACAGGAGGAGGTCAGAACAACATTAGCCTGCAATAAAGCACCAAGTCCACCCTGCAGAGCCAGCCCACCTTGGTCAGTCAGCGTCTTTTCATCAGGCATGAGTCTGTGAGAGCTGGGAGAGTCACTATGGGTGTGTTCACATTTCAGGAACCTCTATTCTCATTACAAAAAAAAAAAGTATGAAAACAATGTGTGACTAAACAGCTATAGCGAAATCAGTATCCTTTATTTGGCCATACTAAAAAATAGTGAGCTAGAGTTTGTGTTTTTCCACCTTTTTTATACCAGTACTGAACTGTTTATGACATCATGAGTGTGAGCTCATCTCAGGTTGATGACATCATGCCAGCAGCTGTCAGAAGTCTGCTGGCCTCACCATCATAGAGGTCGTGGTGGCCTTTAGATTGGGGCCCTTCCAGTAGTACCACTTGATGCCGTTGTAGGCTACTTTGGACACCCCAGAGTGGTAGACGCCATTCAGATTGGAGGGGCCACATGCTTCAAACCACCAACCTGCAAACACAACACACATGCTTCAAACCACCAACCAGCAAACACAACTCTCCCAGTTAGAGGCTGCTCCATCTTTTTATGGCAGGATTAGTGTGAGCTCTTGTTGAAATTCAACACCTATGCAGTAATATTCAGTCTTGTTCTTACCTAAAATGTTTAAAGCAGAGAACAACATCCTCTGCATATTCACATTAACAAAGCATTTATTGCATCGACCATCCATCTACCTCTGTACACAGAGCTGCATTGTCCTAAATGATCGATACTGCATCTGATCATCAGTATCGTCCTAAATGATCAATACTGCATCTGATCTTCAGTATCGTCCTAAATGATCAATACTGCATCTGATCATCATTATTATTAATATTGTGTTTGATCTTTCCCTCACCTCCTGTGGCCATCTGAGCACATTTGCAGCTGCACAAGTCGTTGTCTCGGTCCTTGGTGCTGAACATGGTGCCCGTGTGGGTCAGGCTGCTGGTCTTTCCCGCGGTACCACTGAAGCCACGGGTATGCAAGCTAGACAGAAAAGAGCAGACCCAAGTCACACATAGAATTACATGTATACCGTATCTGCACAGATAGAATTATATGTATACTGTATCTGCACACATAGAATTATATGTATACTGTATCTGCAGTGCCAAGTATAACACCTCTGCTACACCAGAGCCTCTCACTCTGCCCTGGCCCAGAGTAGCAGTGCATGCTGGTACATGTAGTTTGTGCATTTCACAAATGTTTTATTCCTTATTTTATTCCTGTTGCAGTTTCTACAATATACAAGAAATGAATGGGAGTTAATTCTGCTACTAATCTTAGACTGCACTGTAAATGTATCACTACCTCCAGTGCATAGATTATTATTTTAGTGTCAAATCTTGTCAGTAGTATTAAAGAAATGGGGTTAAGATTTCCAAGTAACTAAAATAACCCATTTATAACAGCCAGAACCCTATTAATAACAAATGTATTGCATGCTGAGTTCTGGTGTAACTCGTTTAGTGCACTCTGGGGCCTAGAAATAGCTATCTATTACATCCTAAGCCCTATAGATAACTTTATAGATAAATGTATTACATTTTATTACATTCTAAGGCCTGATAACAACCCAGTTACATTCCCTGGAGCATCTAGATCACAAATCAGCCCCTAAAACCACTGAAGATTATCATGACTGCAAGAGGTCCTCCCACATTTCTCACATCGTGTTACATGGCTACAGGTGACTACTAACACGAATCATCTTCACTACTGCTTTGCAAACCAATCATTTATCAGAAGAGTGCATATAAGCATCTATATTTAGCACAGTTAAAAGGGGCGGTGGTGGTAGCGTAGTGGTGTAGTGGTAGTGTAGTGGTGTAGCGGTGTAGTGGTGTAGTGGTAGCGTAGTGGTGTAGCAGTGTAGTGGTAGCGTAGCGGTGTAGTGGTAGCGTAGTGGTATAGCGGTGTAGTGGTAGCGTAGCGGTATAGCGGTGTAGTGGTAGCGTAGCGGTGTAGCAGTGTAGTGGTAGCGTAGCGGTGTAGTGCTAGCGTAGTGGTGTAGCGGTGTAGTGGTAGCGTAGCAGTGTAGCGATGTAGTGGTAGCGTAGCGGTGTAGTGGTAGCATAGCGGTGTAGCAGTGTAGTGGTAGTGTAGCGGTGTAGTGGTGTAGTGGTAGCGTATGGTGTAGTGGTGTAGCGGTGTCCTGGTAGTGTATGGTGTAGCGGTGTAGTGGTAGCGTAGTGGTATAGCGGTGGCGTAGCGGTGTAGTGGTAGCGTAGTGGTGTAGCGGTGCAGTGGTAGCGTAGTGGTGTAGCGGTGTAGTGGTAGCGTAGTGGTGTAGTGGTAGCGTAGCGATGTAGTGGTAGCGTAGCGGTGTAGCGGTGTAGTGGTAGTGTAACGGTGTAGTGGTGTAGTGGTAGCGTAGTGGCGTAGCGGTGTAGTGGTAGCGTAGGGTGTAGTGGTAGCGTAGCGATGTAGTGGTAGCGTAGCGGTGTAGTGGTAGCATAGTGGTGTAGCAGTGTAGTGGTAGCGTAGCGGTGTAGTGGTAGCATAGCGGTGTAGTGGTGTAGCGGTGTAGTGGTAGCGTAGTGGTGTAGCGGTGTAGTGGTAGCGTAGCGGTGTAGTGGAGTAGTGGTAGCGTAGCGGTGTAGTGGTGTAGTGGTAGCGTAGCGGTGTAGTGGTAGCGTAGCGGTGTAGCGGTGGCATAGCGGTGTAGTGGTAGCGTAGTGGTGTAGCGGTGTAGTGGTAGCGTAGCGGTGTAGTGGTAGCGTAACGGTGTAGCGGTGTAGTGGTAGCGTAGTGGTGTAGCGGTGGCGTAGCGGTGCCGTAGCGGTGTAGTGGTAGCGTAGCGGTGTAGTGGTAGCGTAACGGTGTAGCGGTGTAGTGGTAGCGTAGTGGTGTAGCGGTGGCGTAGCGGTGTAGTGGTAGCGTAGCGGTGTAGTGGTAGCGTAGTGGCGTAGTGGTGTAGTGGTAGCGTAGCGGTGTAGTGGTAGCGTAGTGGTGTAGCGGTGGCGTAGCGGTGTAGTGGTAGCGTAGCGGTGTAGTGGTAGCGTAGTGGTTAAGGAACCTGGCTAGCATGCCAGCAGCTTGGAAAATTATGGGTTTGAATCCTGGCTGCCACCGTTGTGCCCTTGAGCAAGGCACTTAGCCCTAAGTTGCTCTAAAGGACACTGGCCCTGATGTAATTGATAGTTGACAAATGAAAATTGCTTTGGATAAAAGTGTCTGGTAAATGCACAACAATAATTTAATGCTAAGTTATTCTTAGCTTACTGTGCCCCAGATTTTATATTGTGCAGGTACATGTGTTGGTAGTGAGGCTTTGAGAGTCTGTGTGGAGACAACTCTACAATGCTGAAAAATAAGATGTCTGTGTTTAAATCTCAATATGGTGGTACAGTTTGTTTCACATTCATCCCAGTGAAAGCATAAGAGAGAAATCTACAAAACATCAACATTCTTCTCACAAAAATGTATTTCTCTTCATCATACTCTTCTTTCTTTCTTTCTTTCTTTCTTTCTTTCCCTTTTTATCTCTAAGTGCCCCCACTCTGGTAGACAGACACAAAGCTCAGTGGGAGTGTGTCTATGTGTGTGTGTTTTGTCTATATGTGTGTGTATGTGTGTATGTGTGTGTGTGTGTGTGTGTGTGTGTGTGTGTGTGATGAGTAAATAATACCATTACAAATACCTCCCTAACCTTGCCTGTCATTGGTTAGAAGCACATCTGAACCCTGAGCTGCTATTGGCTGGAGGTATGTCAGTGCCCTGAACTGCTATTGGCTGGATGTATGTCTGTGCCCTGAATCCTAGCTGCCACCGTTGTGCCCTTGAGTAAGGCCCTTAACCTAACCTAAGTTGCTCTAGGCCCTGAACACTTGATAGTTGATGAGTTGTAAGTCGCTTTGGATAAAAGCGTCTGCTAAATGCTTAAATGTAAATGTAAGTGTGTGTGTGTGTGTGTGTAACAAACTGGAAAAGCTGCTGTCATTTATCCACTGATTTGCACCAGAGGCCAAATTGAGTTTCAATCCTGTTACATGCAGCACAATGGGCCAAACACACACACACAAACACACACAAACATACTTGCACACATGTACACAGTCATGTATACTTTCTCTCTCTCCCTCTCTCACACACACATGCACAAACACACACATACATACTTGCACACATGTACACAATCATGTATACTCTCTCTCTCTCATACACACACACTAATTTCAGGAGCAGCTTCACATACACACATACACACACACACTATTACAAACACACAGACAGACAAAAAACACACATACACCACGGATCTCAGGTCGATCATAGGAGCAGTCTCTCTCTCTCACACACACACACACACACACACACACACAACCACTGATCTCAGGTCTTTCATAGGAGCAATAGCTGCATACCATTTCACTGAGTGTCTGGGCTGCTCTATGTTCCCCACTGGTGATGGGAGAGCAGGGGGCGTAATCACATCTGCAGGACACATACTTGACACACACACTCATCCACAGATGGGTGAAGGGCTGGAGTTGAGAGTGTGGGTTCAGGTCTTACATTGTGTGTGTGTGTTTATGTATGTGTGTGTGTGTGTGAGTGTGTATCAGTATGTGAGTGAGTGTGTGTGCAGGTATGTATGTCTTGTGCATGTACGTGTGAGTGTGTGTGCATGTATTTGTGTGTGTGTGTCTGTGTGTGTGTGTGTGTGTGTGTGTGTGTGTGTGTGTGTGTATATGTATGTGTTTTACATGTACGAGTGTGTGTGTGTGTGTCATGTTGTGTCATCTTCTCTGTGACTGCTGTTATCTTGCTGCCTCAGCTCTCCCTTGTCAAAACACATCTGAGTAAGCACTGTAAGCACTGCTCCCAGGCCACTAGAGCCTGTCACTCTGCCCTGGCCCAGAGCAGCAGTGCATGCTGGCACCTGTAGTTTTTCTCCTCGTCGCTGATGTGGAAGTGCTGGTAGAGTGAGTGAGCCTCGTTCCCCTCCATGTCTCTGAGCTGGACCAGCAGACTGTAGTCCTTAGAGATGGTCAGATGGTGGATGGCATTGTTGCCCAACCAGTGCTCTCCTGATGGGCTCCCAAAGCCCTGAGAAAGCACAGACACACACGCACACACACACACACACACACATATGGGATGTTTCATAGCTACAGTGAGAGGGATGTTGTAACGTAACTACTGTTTGGGGTCAAAAGTAGTGTAACGTGCTACAACTAAACATTTGGTAAGAAAACGTAGTTCCTCTGCAACATTACTTTCCCCAGAGAGAAGTTTAAGAGCTTAAGCCCAATCAAAGGTATGAATATGTCTATGAGTTACCTATCAGCTATCAGTTACCATTATCATTAAAAATGAAAAACATTTGTCTGTTCCCATCAAACATTTATTCTTACTTCTGTTTCCAGTAACAGGATAAGTGCAAGAAACAATGAAAAGATAATAATCTCACTCATGGAACATTTCACCCTTCAGCGCACCCTGTTGGTGTTGTTTTATTGACACAGAGACTCATGCATGAAGGAAACATGAGGTCACTCGAATACACAAGTATTGGCAGCTGTGCTTGCGCTAGAGTAGGCCTGTGACTGCCTCAAAACTAGCCTGAAAATAGGTGTTGTTTTATTATGATTGCGGGCCGTGCTGCACAGCGCACCTGGCCGTCATACAGGTGTTTCTGCAATTGCTTTCTTCCCGTGGAAGAAAGGGGCCTTTGAAAGAAACAAGGGAAAAAAGAAGATGGTAAAAGACATAGAAAGTTGATGGATGCAGATCAGGGCTTATGATGCATTCGCAGGCTACCTAAAAGTAACGAGTAACGGAAAAAGTTACTTTCCATAGAGGTTAAGTAATGGATTACTTTTTAAAGAAGTAACAGGACACAAGCAAATGCTACTTTTTAAAAGTAACTTTGCCAAAACTACCCACTGGGTCCCTCTCATGTGCATCTGTGTCCAGGCCTGAACATTTATAAACAATTTATAAATGATGGCTACAGTGAGAGGGACCATGATGCCTAAATCTTTATAAATGATTTATAAATAATTGCCTTTAAAACACAAATGCCTCAGAAGGCTCATTCTGACTCTATGGCCAGAGCACACACCACTAAAGTGCACTTATGGACTTGAGTCAGGAAGCAACTGGCTCTGGTTAACTCCGGTGTGTGTGTGTGAGAGGGGGAGACAGAGAGAGAGAGCTTTAACCAGACCACAGAGGCCTCCTGATGGGGTCTTTGTTATTTGAGAATGAAAGTCTTTTTTGGGCCGTGCACAGCGGTGAACATCTCTCTGACACACACACACACATACATACATACAGACAGACACACACCCACACTAAAAGTCTTTTTGGTCCATGCACAGCAGCAAGTATCTCTCGAACATCTGTTTACACGCCCAGCACAGCTGTTGTCCTGGCACCCAGTGGTCGTCATGGTGATACAAAGACTCCAGGGTCCATTGGCACAGAGAGGTGGCTGCTGCAGCAGCACACACACACACACAAACACACACTCACACACATACACAACCATGGAGCACTCGGGTAAGCAGATCTTAATGCTCACACACATGGACGCACACACACGGACGCATGCACACACACACACATACACACACACACATGCATACTGCATGTACGTGCACAAACACACACGGACGCATGTACACACATGCACACACACACACCCACATGCATACTGCATGTACATGCACAAACACACATACGCATATGCACATGCATACAAATACCAAAAACACCCACACACACAGCAATGCTGAGTGCATATCATCAGGACTGCACAGTGAGTTTACCCTTACACACGCACACACACACACACAGCCTGCAGGTCTAAATATTTATCATAGCCTCATAAAAACATTCCTCTTGGAAAACACACACATTAAACACAAGACAGAGGCAGAGAAGTGTATGTGTGAGTGTGTGAGTGTGTATGTGTGTGTGTGAGAGAGAGAAAAGGTTTATTAGTTTATGAGCTGAGAACTCTGCCATTGGTGCATGGCCAGTAATTCATCTGCTCATCGCAGTAGGCACCAGACAAATTACTGTTACCTCACTCTCACAGGAGGCATCTCCACACACACACACACACACACACACACACACACACACACACAGTTTTCCTCCGGAAAGTAGAGCAAGCTGCATGAATGCGTCGGAGAGAATGAGATGTACAATAAATTGTTAAACTCAGAACATATGTTAGGAGTGGTGAAGAGAGAAGTCAAAGGGATTGTACAAGGCAGGTACTCACATCTCTGTGTGTGTGTGTGTGTGAGAGAGAGAGAGAGAGAGAGATTGTGCTCCAGCCTGTGTCCTTGTGACAGCAAAAGCAGAAATGTTCAACGATAGCCAAACTGAAGCCAAACGTTAAACAAGCCAAAAAGAATATTTATTCAATCATCATAGGCTTAAAGGCAGCATCAGTTCCTCGGAATATCTCTAAATATGCATGTATTCCTCCATATTTCCCTGAGCTCATCAAATACCTCTTAGTGGGCACCAGGGAACCCTTTGCCTAAGGCTCCTCTAGTCTCCTATTGGTGGGGGAACCAAACCCTTTGCCTAAGGCCCCTCCAGTCATAACGTATCGGTGGGGGAGCCAAACCCTTTGCCTAAGGCCTCTCCAGTCATAACGTATCGGTGGGGGAGCCAAACTCTTCAACATCCTAAATCCCACAAATTAGCCACCTGGACAACTTCATCTGTCCCGCCAGATCCCCAATAGCTAATGGTTTCTTATTGAACACAGAGACATGTGAGTCCTGAGTTATGTGTGCAAGTGTGTCTGCTCTTGTGAGTTATGTGTGCAAGTCCTAAGTGTGTCTGCTCTTGTGAGTTATGTGTGCAAGTCCTAAGTGTGTATGTTCTTGTGATTTCTAGTTACATCACTATTGATTTTCCAAGCGATTTTTTTCCAAGGGTACAGGCAGCGCAATCAAAGTCCTGCTTTTCTGTACACTGCTGCTGAGGTTATAAACTGGTGCACATATACTTACCACAGAGAATCACTACACCCAGCTAGCCAATCACAATACTGCTCACTACAGCAAGCCAGGCAATCAAAAAAGTCAAAGTCAAAGTCAAAGTCACTTTTATTGTCAATTTCTTCCCATGTACTTGACATACGAAGGAATTTAAATTACGTTTCCCACTGTCCCATGCGTGTACGTGGACAACAGTAAAATGCAGATACACAACAAGACAATTCTAATCCTAAGGTTGTATAAATAAAAAAAGTGCAAGTAGCTTAAGGCTACTTTTGCCTAGTACTACTACCTAACATAACAGGTATGACAAGACAAGACATAGAGTACCCTAAGTACACTACTAATGTAGCAGGGCATGACAAGACAGACAAGGTATGAGGTGAAGTTCACTGAGTGTTCCAGCTTTGTGCATTTAGAGGTTTAGAGGCATTTAAGTGCAATGTGCAAATGTCAATAGGCAGTACTTGCCAGAGTAGCAGTAATGATAATAAGTGGTGCAAATATAAATATAAAACAGAACAATTAGCAGCAGATGTGTGCAATTTGCATATGCAGAGTCTCAGTTGGGGGGGAGTCCAGTGTCTTCCTAGACTCTGGAAAATAACCACTCCCACAGAGGTCAGTCCAGGCAAAGAAACACAAAGGTATCCCACCCCAACTTTCCTTTCCTGCTCGCACACACACACACACACACAAACTGGACACACAAACACACACACACAAATTGGACACACACACACACACACTTGCCTGTTTGTAGTCCCTCCAGCCGCGGTGGAAGTCCACAGAGCCATTATGTCTCCTCTGCAGCACCGTCCAGCCTCCTCCCAGAGTTTCCATGTCACATAGCACCTATAGACCATATACACATCATATACACAGCACCTATAGACCATATACACATCATATACACAGCACCTATAGACCATATACACAGCACCTATAGACCATATACACATCATATACACAGCACCTATAGACCATATACACATCATATACACATCATATACACAGCACCTATAGACCATATACACATCATATACACAGCACCTATAGACCATATACACATCATATACATAGCACCTACAGACCATATACACATCATATACACATCACCTATAGACCATATACACATCATATACACAGCATCTATAGACCATATACACAGCACCTATAGACCATATACACATCATATAGACCATATACACATCATATACACAGCACCTATAGACCATATATACACATCATATACACAGCACCTATATATACACATCATATACACAGCACCTATAGACCATATACACATCATATACATAGCACCTAAAGACCATATACACATCATATACACAGCATCTATAGACCATATACACAGCACCTATAGACCAGAGACACATCATATACACAGCATCCATATACACAGCACCTATAGACCATATACACATCATATACATAGCACCTACAGACCATATACACATCATATACACATCACCTATAGACCATATACACATCATATACACAGCACCTATAGACCATATACACAGCACCTATAGACCATATACACATCATATACACAGCACCTATAGACCATATACACAGCACCTATAGACCATATACACATCATATACACAGCACCTATAGACCATATACACATCATATACATAGCACCTACAGACCATATACACATCATATACACAGCACCTATAGACCATATACACATCATATACACAGCATCTATAGACCATATACACAGCACCTATAGACCATATACACATCATATACACAGCACCTATAGACCATATACACATCATATACACAGCACCTATAGACCATATACACATCATATACATAGCACCTACAGACCATATACACATCATATACACAGCACCTATAGACCATATACACATCATATACACAGCATCTATAGACCATATACACAGCACCTATAGACCATATACACATCATATACACAGCACCTATAGACCATATACACATCATATACACAGCACCTATAGACCATATACACATCATATACATAGCACCTACAGACCATATACACATCATATACACAGCACCTATAGACCATATGCACAGCACCTATAGACCATATACACATCATATACACAGCACCTATAGACCATATACACAGCACCTATAGACCATATACACATCATATACACAGCACCTATAGACCATAAACACATCATATACACAGGATCCATCGAAACAGCTTCTATAGATAATAAACACAGAACCTATAGATCATATACACATTGTACATCTTACATATATACCCATCATCTACTGAGGTTTTCCACCTACTATGTCATAATGCCAATATGTCTATGAGAATTTCACATCGGTAGGCAGAACTGCTAGTGGGGTGCCATCAAGTTGAATGGAGGCAGTTTATTGAAATTCATGTTAGTGGGCGACAGCAATTGAGTTGTAAACAACTGCTAAATTTAACGCTGATTACAGGTATGACAACTATTTGTGTGTCAGTAGGTTGTTTTAATTGCCACAAAAAATGCAATGGGAAGTCATTTCAGTTTTAAGTTTCCTGCTAAGTTAACCAACTTTGTTACTGGTTGCTAACCTTTCTTACAAATGATAACATGGCATTTAAAGACCCATACTGATATTGCACATTGCAGCACATGTCAGTGATGAACTTTAACATAGTTATTACACTTGTTTTGGACCATAAGCAACAGACTGCATTGCATTGCAAGGTGTCTAGGTGCTGATAATAAACAAAGCCTAACTGTATTATTCAAAATGGCCTAACATAACAAGCCTGCCTGTACATGGTGAGAACCATATCTAGTGTTTGCCCAGAGTTGAAAGAGAATAAAGGCATCAGTTCTACATGGATAACTTAAATTGTCTACTAGGGATAATTTATCTCGGGGTTATCTTCTTCAATATGGAAAAACGTTTCATATTTTTCACAAGGACTGAGATGTTGATAGTGATGAAATCTGAAGGCGAAAACCACAGAAATAACAAAGGCTTGTACTGACTATCTTGACGTTCTGCCAACCAGGTGATAAATGTCACAATGGTTCAATATATCATCTGAAAAACCTCAATAGATCATAGATGCATTGTATACACAGCACCTATAGATCATATACACATCGTATACACAGCACCTATAGATCATATACACAGCACCTGTACAGACCATACACACATCGTATACACAGCAAAACATGTTGAGTTCAGGTCAGTATATTTCAGCGCATTTCAGCAGGTCCTGTTTACTGTGTTAATCTCAGCCCAGTTTCCCAGGCCCAGATCACCTCTAATCCACTGTCATTATTCTTATTGATTTGGTCTGACTACAGGTGTGTGTAGATATATGTTTACTGCTATCAAGTCTGGTGGAGCCAGTTTCCGTGATCATTGTGGAAGGCAAATAGTATCTGCTCCACAAAAGAATGTTTTACTGTCCTTTGCATGCATGAGGTAACAGACTCTAAACCATGAGGGTAAACTCCAGTAATTCTAGTCATAATTCCAGATTGGAATCCTATGAAGCAATCACAGATGGCACAAATCAGACAAGAACATTGGGAAATG
>JAIFZK010000209.1:312500-315000 GCA_027481765.1 Tenualosa thibaudeaui | reverse complement strand
TTTAGCTCGTGTGTGTGTGTGTGTGTGTGTGTGTGTGTGTGTGTGTGTGTGTGAGTGAGAGACAGAGAGAGAGAGAGAGAGAGAGAGAGAGAGCGTATTTCTGTTAGTTTTCAGCTCTCTCCTGTGTCCATGAATATTGGAAAGCTACTCACACACACAAACACACACATACACACACATGCAGTGCCCAAATTGGAGATGGAAAACCACAGAAGTACTAAAGGTTTGTCTCTAGCATGCGTACACACATATGCACACACTCACATACATACACACACACACACACACACACACACACACAGACGGGTAGAGGCATGGGTCTCCTAAGCAGGTTAGTGCATACTTCTTAGTTTCTAGTTTCAGGACAGTTTTCTTCCAACTTATAAACTGAATGATCAGATGTACTTTCCATTGGCAGGAAAGACTATATGGTCTGTCATTTATTTCATAGCTAGGCCAAAGGAAAGGTTACATGTTATTTATGTATATATTCCTCATTGTGTGTTTGTTGCTGGAGCAGATTTGCCAAGTCCTCCTGGCAATGCAGATAAGTTTGCATTTGCATTGTGTGTGTGTGTGTGGGTGGGTGGGTGGGTGCACGCAAGAATGTGGGTGTTAGTCTGTGGGTGTTAAATACTGTAGCTGTCTATCAGTCTGTGGGTGTTAAATAGCTGTCTATCAGTATGTGAGTGTTAAATAGCTGTCTATCTATCAGTCTGCCTGCCTGCCTATCTGCTTAGTCTCGGACCAACTTGATTTTGACTTGATTTACTGACAGAAGTGTCTCAATGGCAGGATAAATATATACTGGCATGAATGTCTCAATCTCAATCTCAATGTCATTAGAAATGACAAAAACAACCTGAAATTAGGTAGACAGCACAAATGACCTCAGTGACCTCAGTGACCTCAGTGACCTCGACAAATCATTCTAGGCCACCAATTAGACCTTCCCTGTCATGTGTGACTCTACACTATTGAGGGTCTGTTTGTACAAGTGTCTCAACAGAGGCCCTGTCTTGTATGACTCTACACTACCGAAATAGACATGCATTTGTGTCGTGACGGAGATCGTGTTTGTGTGTTTGCAGTTTGTGTTGTGACGGAGATCGTGTTTGTGTGTTTGCAGTTTGTGTCGTGACGGAGATCGCGTTTGTGTGTTTGCAGTTTGTGTCGTGACGGAGATCGTGTTTGTGTGTTTGCAGCTGGAGCACAAAAGCATTCTTCTTTTTTTCCATGCTGAAGGTAAGCTAACGTCTTTACTGTGATCATTCACTAACAATCGCAGAGTCAGATAGCTGTTCATTCACCCGAAATGCTGAGCATTCATCTGAATCGATGAACATTCATCTGAAACGTTAATATGAAAATGAACAAGAAAAAGAAGACAGCTGCTACAGTATATAACCCTAACTCTAACCCTAAGTATATAATCGAACAAACACACACAGTTCCTCATGGCACTGTAGTATTATAGTGCTGAGAGGAAAGGAGGATAGAGAGAGAGAGAGAGAGAGTTGTATGACTAAATTGTATGACAAAGAATTTTTAAAGAGAATTTTTAAAAATAATGCACCGCACACAGAGTGAAACAGGTAGTGTTGTGCTATCAGATGTAAAATGAACGAACAAAAATATGTGCAACACACACACATACACACACACACACACACACACACACACACACACACACACACACACACACACACACACATAGCCATATGCTCCTGTTCTCACAGTGTGTGTGTGTGTGTGTGTGTGTCCACTGTTGACAAGTACAGTATGTGATTTACACTGGTGTGTATGCGTGCAGTGTTGATGGGTATGTGATTTGTGTGTGTGTTTTTGTACATACCGTGTGTGTGCATACATGCGCACAAGTGTGTGTGTGTGTGTGTTTTTGTACATACCGTATGTAAGTGTGTGTTTGTGTGTGCATGTATGTTTTCATGTGTGTGTGTCTCACCTGTGTTTGTGTGTGTGTGTACGTGTGTCCCACCTGTGTTTGTGTGTGTGCATGTACATGTATGTGTTTGTGTGTGTGTGTGTGTGTGTGTGTCTGACCTGTTTTTGTCGTTGAGACGAGCCAGCTCATTGGCCTGCAGGAGGATGTGTTTCTCCAGGCGGGCAGTGGAGAGAGAGGACTCCACCAGCTGGAGCTCCAGACGGCTGGTCTGGTTCAGGACCTGGGGGAGACAGACAGATTAACTCATTAGACACACACACACACACACACACACACACACACACACACCTAGACAGGCAAACACGCAGACAGACAGACAGAGTGAGACAAAGAGACTCATTAGACAGACAGACAGACAGGTATACAAATAGACTCATCAGACAGACAGACAGACAGGTATACAAATAGACTCATCAGACAGACAGACAGACAGGTATACAAATAGACTCATCAGACAGACAGACACGCAGACAGACAGACACACAGAACTGGAAAAGATGCAAACACTCAAAAAAAGACAGTTGAGACAGAAAA
>JAIFZK010000209.1:292500-302500 GCA_027481765.1 Tenualosa thibaudeaui | reverse complement strand
TAAGTCGCTTTGGATAAAAGCATCTGCTAAATGCAGAAATGTAATGCAAATGTGAATATACATACATACATACATACATACATACAGACATACAGACACACACACATACATACATACACACAGACATACAGACACACACACATACATACATACATACATACACACAGACATACAGACACACACACATACATACATACACACAGACATACAGACACACACACATACAGACACACACACATGCATACATACATACACACATACATACACACACACACACACACAGACACACACATACATACATACACACATACACACACACATATATACTATCCTCTTTTGTAAGTCGCTTTGGATAAAAGTGTCTGCTAAATGCAGAAATGTAATGGAAATGTAATGTGTAAAATACTAATCTAAAATACTAATCATACACACTAATCTGAGTCTCTCACACATACACACTAATCTGAGTCTCTCACACATACACACTAATCTGAGGTTTTTTTTCTGTTCTGGATATGCAACTGGGGCAATGTCTGCTCATTCTTTACTTTACATTAGAACCAAAACCAGATACACTGACACACACACACACTGTCAGCAAAGGCAAATCTGTGATGAAAAGTAATCAGTGGTTGAGCATAGAGAAAAAATCCTTTTGTAGTCTACACTACATTGCTGAGAGGAAATACAGAAACAAAGAGATGGAAAGAGAGGAGGGGAAGGGTGCAGAGGAGTGTAGTGCAGGTAAGAGCTCACCTTGGGAGAGAGGGAGAGGGATGGAGAGACAGAGAGAGAGAGAGAGAGAGAGAGAGAAGAGGTGTTTAGTGCAGGTGAGAGCTCACCTTGGGAGAGAGGGAGAGGGATGGAGAGACAGAGAGAGAGAGAGAGAGAGAGAGAGAGAGAGAGAAGAGGTGTTTAGTGCAGGTGAGAGCTCACCTTGTGAGAGAGGGAGAGGGATGGAGAGACAGAGAGAGAGAGAGAGAGAGAGAGAGAAGAGGTGTTTAGTGCAGGTGAGAGCTCACCTTGGGAGAGAGGGAGAGGGATGGAGAGACAGAGAGAGAGAGAGAGAGAGAGAGAGAGAGTGATGAGGTGTTTAGTGCAGGTGAGAGCTCACCTTGGGAGAGAGGGAGAGGGATGGAGAGACAGAGAGAGAGAGAGAGAGAGAGAGAGAGAAGAGGTGTTTAGTGCAGGTGAGAGCTCACCTTGGGAGAGAGGGAGAGGGATGGAGAGACAGAGAGAGAGAGAGAGAGAGAGAGAAGAGGTGTTTAGTGCAGGTGAGAGCTCACCTTGGGAGAGAGGGAGAGGGATGGAGAGACAGAGAGAGAGAGAGAGAGAGAGAAGAGGTGTTTAGTGCAGGTGAGAGCTCACCTTGGGAGAGAGGGAGAGGGATGGAGAGACAGAGAGAGAGAGAGAGAGAGAAGAGGTGTTTAGTGCAGGTGAGAGCTCACCTTGTGTAGCCATTGGGTGTTGTTGTTGCTGACACTCTCCAGCATCTCCAGTTTGCGCTCCTGCCAGGAGAGGGTGCTACTGGGGGGATCAGGAGGGGGGGGCAAGTCTCTCTGCAGGGCGTTGCTCACCTGTTGCCTCAGCACCACCCCCTCCCCTGGCTCCTCCTCCTCCCCCAAGCCCTCCCTCTCCTCTCCACACCTCTCCAGCTCTGGCAAGATGAAGGTGAAACTACACTTGCCATGTTGCACCTGGTGGTGCCTGCGCTCCGAGTCTGTCGCCACAGCAACCGCCTCCACCAGCAGGTAAGTCAGGATGACCAGCCAGCGCATCATCATCATCATCTTTATCCTCATCCTCAGCCGTCAGACGAGTTCAACAGTGAGATGTCAGACGAGTGGAACAACTGGAAAAAGTGCAAGAAGCCGAGGATGGATGACTCACACACTCACCGGAGAGAGAGAAAGCTGTAACACACACACACCAAAGAGATAAATGTGTCACACACACACTCACACACTCACCGGAGAGAGAGAAAGCTGTAACACACACACACCAAAGAGATAAATGTGTCACACACACACTCACACACTCACCGGAGAGAGAGAAAGCTGTAACACACACACACCAAAGAGATAAATGTGTCACACACACACTCACACACTCACCGGAGAGAGAGAAAGCTCACCCTCACTGGAGAGAGAGAAAGCTGTAACACACACACACCAAAGAGAGATAAATGTGTCACACACACACTCACCGGAGAGAGAAAGATAGCTCACCCTCACTGGAGAGAGAGAAAGCTGTAACACACACACACCAAAGAGAGATAAATGTGTCACACACACACTCACCGGAGAGAGAGAGATAGCTCACCCTCACTGGAGAGAGAGAAAGCTGTAACACACACACACCAAAGAGAGATAAATGTGTCACACACACACACACACACACACACCGGAGAAAGAGAAAGCTGTAACACACACACACACACACACACCGGAGAAAGAGAAAGCTGTAACACACACACACACACACACACACACACACACACACACACCGGAGAAAGAGAAAGCTGTCAAAAGTTCCTGTTTGGTTTGTGGATTGGTTGTGATTTTCTTTTTTCTCATGTCACTTCCTGTCTGTTTTTGTTTGTTTGTTTGTTTGTTTGTTCTCTCTGGGTTTGATAAACACCTTCAGCTGTGACGGCCCGTCTTCCGTGAGCTTCTCCTGACTCTCTCTCTCTCCCTCCTACTATATCTGCCTTTCACTTCTTTTCCCTCTCTCTCTCTCTCGATGCTGTCTGGCAAACAGAGGCTTGATTCTTCTCTCTCTCTTCTTCTTACCAGCGACCCACTGACTGAGGCATGCTGCAGTCTCTCACTTCTCTTCTCTCTCTCTGTAGTCTGTTGTTTCCTGTGGTCGGGTGGTGCTGGGCACTGAGGCTGAATTGAGAGTTGCAGTGACTCCCTCAGCAGGAGTGGCTCAGGTCCTCTTAAATAGAGACGGACAAACTCTACCAGCAGCCTTTCAACACACATTCACTCATACATACCTAACCCTCCCTCCCTCCGCCCCTCTCTTCCTTCTTTCCTTTTCTCTCTCACTCTTCTACTCTGGATTTCCACATCCTTCCCTCCCTCCTCCCTCTATCCCCCTCTCTGTGTTAAGAGTTTGAGGGGGATGCCCCAGAAACAAAGATGGAAAAAAGCAATCCTCCCCACAAGCAGCAGCACTACAAGAGCCAGAGCAGGGAACAGTCTCTTCCTATTAGTCCTCTCATCACTCCTCCCTCTCTTTTTTTCTTCATCTTTGCTCAAACCCCTCTCTTTCTCTACTTTTTTCACTTCCCCTACTCCACCCCCCGGTCTTGTTCAGTCACAGTAAAGTTTCAAGCTGTCAGTAGCCATGTGTGCATTTGTGTGTGTGTGTCTGTGTGTGTGTGCCTGTGTAAGTGTGTGTGTCCATATGTGTGTGCGTGCATGCATGCGTATGTGTGTGTGTGTGTGTCAGGCCTTTTATTCAGTATGTATTTAAAGCCTGTAGAAGTCATTGTGCAGTAATGAGCATGAGGTGAACTAACTCACATCTCTGCATGCTGATTAAAACTCTATTATCTCCCTCTGCCAAGACCTTTACAAACACAGCTGCTAGACTGGAGCCAAACACAGTGTGTGTGTGTGTGTGTGTGTGTGTGTGACCTGGGGTTTGATGTGTTTCCAGGTCAGACAGACTCTATCTGTGTGTGTATATATGTGTGTGGTTTGAGTCTATCTCCCACTTTACAGCTGGAGAGGGAGGAAGTGTGTCATTAATCCTATCTCTGTGTGTGTGTGTGTGTGTGTGTGTGTGTGTGTGTGTCTGTAAGGGGGTATACTGGCCTGTTGCTCTGCTTGTTCATTCAAACACACACAGGTTTTCCCATCTGAGGTGTGTGTTGTGTGTGTGTGGTGTGTGTGTGTGTGTGTGTGTGTGTGTGTGGTTTAGACAGAAGGAAAACTGAGTAGATCCAGTGATCCTCCAGGGATGTTTAGGGTGGAGTTGCCAAAGCAAGCAGAGATTCATTGCATCCATTTAGGCTCCCTATAACCCCCCGTCACGACACACACACACACACACACACACACAGACACACACACACACACACCATCTCTCTTTCTCTTTCTCTCCTTCATATTCTTATTGTTTCAGAATATTCTCTACTCTGTTTTGTTCAGTTTCAGTTTGTGAGTAAAATATGGGGCATGAGACCGACAGTAACAGCCTTGTATGTTGTATGTGTGTGTGTAAGTGTGGGATGGGATATGGTAAGAATAGTTTTGCTCACTGGCTCACATTAAAAGGGGCACATGTGCTCAAAATGTTCATCATTGTTCACAGGCGCAGAGTTGCATCACTGCTTCCAAGAGCCTCACACTACTCCCACCACTCAAACACCAGGCCACCACTCCCACTACTCCCACCACTCACACACCTGGCCACCACTCCCACTACTCCCACCACTCACACACCAGGCCACCACTCACACACCAGGCCACCACTCCCACTACTCCCACCACTCACACACCTGGCCACCACTCCCACTACTCCCACCACTCACACACCAGGCCACCACTCACACACCAGGCCACCACTCACACACCAGGCCACCACTCACACACCAGGCCACCACTCCCACTACTCCCACCACTCACACACCAGGCCACCACTCCCACTAATCACACTACTCACACCACTCACACACCAGGCCACCACTCCCACTACTCCCACCACTCACACACCAGGCCACTACTCCCACCACTCACACTACTCCCACTACTCACACTACTCCCACCACTCACACTACTCCCACTACTCACACTACTCCCACTACTCACACTACTCCCACTACTCACACTACTCCCACTACTCACACACCAGGCCACCACTCCCACTACTCTCACCACTCACACACCAGGCCACCACTCCCACTACTCCCACCACTCACACACCAGGCCACCACTCCCACTACTCCCACCACTCACACACCAGGCCACCACTCCCACTACTCACACCACTCACACACCAGGCCACCACTCACACTACTCCCACTACTCACACACCAGGCCACCACTCACACTACTCACACACCAGGCCACCACTCACACTACTCCCACCACTCCCACTACTCCCACCACTCACACTACTCCCACTACTCCCACCACTCACACTACTCACACTACTCCCACTACTCACACCACTCACACTACTCACACCAAGCCACCACTCCCACCACTCCCACTACTCACACACCAGGCCACCACTCCCACTACTCCCACTACTCACACCAGGCCACCACTCCCACTACTCCCACTACTCACACCAGGCCACCACTCCCACCACTCCCACTACTCACACCAGGCCACCACTCACACCACTCCCACTACTTCCACCACTCACACACCAGGCCACCACTCCCACTACTCCCACTACTCACACTACTCCCACCACTCCCACCACTCCCACTACTCCCACCACTCACACTACTCCCATTACTCACACTACTCACACTACTCCCACTACTCACACTACTCACACTACTCACACTACTCACACCACTCACACTACTGCCACCACTCACTTGGCACTACCTCCTACGCCCTTTGATCCAAAGAGATAATGACCTCATCACTGACCTGTTTGTGAAAATGAGTATAATCTCCTTCCCCACATTAGAAAATAATTTTGTTTACACAATGCTCAAAAACAGATGGGGGGTGGGGGGGGGGGGGGGCAAAAACATGACAAACATACAGAAAGACAACATATAGAAAACATGACAAACATTCCCTCACACTCCCTCTTTCAACCGTGATCAAGGATCCAACCATCTCCCTAGAATCAACAACCAGACTCTGTCACATGACCACCGAGGCCCATCAGGGTCTCAAGACTTATTAGAAACACCTGTGGTCATGTGACATGCTCTCCTCTCAGTGTCACCTGTGGTCATGTGACAAGCTCTCCTCAGTGTCACCTGTGGTCATGTGACAAGCTCTCCTCTCAGTGTCACCTGTGGTCATGTGACAAGCTCTCCTCAGTGTCACCTGTGGTCATGTGACAAGCTCTCCTCTCAGTGTCACCTGTGGTCATGTGACAAGCTCTCCTCTCAGTGAACAAGAGCTGCAGTGAGTGCTGTTTTATATTCACTTTTTCAGAAACATGCAAGTCCCATCTTAATTGGAATGTGCTGTTTACATACATTTTAAAAGTTTGATTTTAACCAGACTAATTAGATTCTCTTTTAGTGCTTCTGAATCATCAGGACAAGAGAAGCAACCTGATTTGCATAATGTGTGTGTGTTTGCGTGTGTGAGAGAGAGAGCTTAAAGAGACCCTCAGTGAGGATATGGTTTGAGAGCAACAAGTCCAGAATACATCACTGCGTATGGACTCTATTACTGCTCATGTATAAAATCACTGAAAGTGTGTGTGTGTATATGTGTGTGTGTGTGTGTGTATGCGTGCCCATATAACCTCACGAACTGTGTGCGAGTGTAACCTTACTGATAGTATGTATGTATGTGTGTGTGTGTGTGTGTGTGTGTGTGTGTATAACCTCACTGGCAGCTCACCACACTCATGGGTCCCCTGAGCAGCAGTGTAAATCAGAACCTTGATGGAAACCAACGGGGCATGAAATGTGTTACAAAATAGCGTGGATGCAAAGGGTTTCATTTTTCTCTCTCTTTTCTCTTTCTCTCTCTCTCTCTCTCCATCGTGTCCTAGACTGGGTCATGAATATTATTGTCTCGCAAATTTCTCATAAAATGTGTGTGTGATGATAAAATGTGTGTGTGTGATGACATCTCAATCACACACCACGTCTCGCTGGAGTTCTTTACGAGATCAAGCCAGAGAGCAAAGCAGTCTGGGAGAAAGAGGAACAGAACCACATTTCACACTGGTGTTTGGCGGAACGAAGGGTAAATATCAGAACATCCACGTGGACACACACACACACACACACACACACACACACACACATACATGCAGCTGGGTCCGTCTCCTCTGTCTCCTCGACTTGGCTCATAAAATTGGAGGGACTGAAAAACAGAACAAAAATATGACATGCAGACTGTGTGTGTGTGTGTGTGTGTGTGTGTGTATGACATGATGATTGCTGTCTCTGTCGGGAGGGACTATAGATTTTTCTGACTGTAGCTCTGACTGTAACTGACTGCTGTTGAAAGCTTACAACACATCCCTTTACATTTCAATTTTTACAGTAGTATTTTGTTTAGAGAGTAGTATTTTGAAAATTTTGCATGTGTGTGTGTGTGTATAGTGTGTCTGCATGAGTGTGTGTGTGTGTGTATGTGTATTTGTGTGTGTGTGTGCGTGTGTGTCATATACTACACAGGGGGAACCCAGAGAACACCTCCAGTTGGTCTGAGAGTGCATATTATCAGGTACTGCTGATGACTGTCAGCCTGACAGAGATGAACTGTGAACATATGCTTCCAGTCTACATTGTGTGTGTGTGTGTGTGTGTGTGTGTGTGTGTGTATCTCTTTGGGGGCAGAGGGCAGTATATCAAACTGACTCGGCTTGTTTGAGAAACAACACAAATTGGCCTCTCACATGAACTTTCATTCTTACATACATTTACACACACACATACACACACACACACACACACACACACACACACACACACACACATGGACACACACATACAAACACACACATACACACAGACACACAGCTGAAAGACCCTGTCAAAATCTGCTCCCCAGGAGGGCTTGCAGGGGCCACCTTTGTTATTTCAGCATTGAGGAGAGAGGGGGCCCCAGTGGGCCCCATCACACACACACACACACACACACACACACACACACACGCATACGCACACACAAACACATACGCACATAAAATCGTCAATCCCCTAATCTCTCTCTCAGCAGTGCCATAATCATGCCAAGGCAGGAAAGCTGAGGAGGGTCGTTTCTCAGAAACAAATGCTCTCTCTCTCTCTCTCTCTCTCACACACACACACACACACACACACACACACACTTACATGTAGCATTTAGCAGACGCTTCTATCCAAAGTTGCTTACAAAAGAGGATAACAATCAAGCTACAACACAAACTATCATATGAGTGCATATTGCCAACATTACATTTGCAGTATTTTAAGTTGAAAGTGCATTAGTGTAATAAAGTGCAGTATAGAGAGATTAGGAATAAGAGGTTAAGGTAATTCCTGGTATTCAGAATTCAAGCCAGGAGATATTCTTGGAAGAGCTGAGTCTTCAAGAGTTTCTTGAAGGTGCACAGGGTATCTGTTTATCTGGAAGCACTTGGAAGGTCATTCCACCAGCATGGGACAACATGAGAAGAGTCTTGATTGACCTGCATGAGCTGGCTGTTGGATGTGCTAGATAACGTTCCTTGGAGGAGCGAAGTGGCCGGCCAGTGACATAGCGCTTTAAGAGAGTATTCAGGTAGATGGGAGCAGAACCATCAGTCACCCCGTAGGCCACCATTAGTGCCTTGAATTTGATGCGAGCGGCTAAGGGTAGCCAGTGGAGTTCAATGAACAGAGGTGTGACATCACTCTTTTTGGCTGGTTAAACACCAGACGTGCAGCTGCATTCTGGATCATCTGTAGCGGTCTCACAGCATAAGCTAGAAGACCTGATAGGAGGGCATTGCAGTAGTCAAGGCGAGAGATAACCAGGGTCTGTACCAGGAGCTGGGTTGCATGTTGGGTTAGGTAAGGCCTGATGGTGAATAGGGTACAACGGCACGATCGAGCTACAGAGGCAATGTGATCTGCAAAGGTCAGCTGGTCATTAATCCCACAAATATTCTCAGAAACAAACACCTTGGGCTCTTCAAACAAGTCTCTCTCTCTCTCGCATGCACACACACACACACACACACGCACACTAATACACACAGACTCGATCTCTATCAGAAGACACAGAAGAAACACTTTAACTTATAGAAACAGAAGAAACACTATAACTTTGTCAAAAACACACACACACACACACACACACACACACAAACACATAACCACACACAAACACATGAAGGTTTATGTGTCTGTGTGTGTGTATGAGTGTGTGTGTGTGTGTGTGTGTGTGTGTGTGTGTGTGTCTGGCGTTCGGTCTGCTCTGCTTAAAGTCTATTAGCGGACTCATTATCCTCCTTGCATCCCCCGTAAGGCCCACACCCTAATACTGAAGTAGACACACACACACACACACACATACACATGCGCACACACATGAGCGCACACACACACACACACACACACACACACACACACACACATACTCAGTCACATGTGCGCACACACACACAATAACAGTTTGGAGTCCTGGCTGTTAGCTCTGCCTACATGATGGGTGGCAGGTGTTGCTGAGTGGAGATCAGTGCCAGATTCACATAGAGCCATCACCCCTCACACACACACACACACACACACACACACACACACTCACACACACACACACACACACACACACAGGGATGACTAAAGTACAGTGAACTTAAACGCACTGGAATCTGAGATGACACCACAGCTCAGTTAACACCACCACGATTAAAAGGAAACTGTTAGAATTAGTTTCAAGGTGAATGAATCCAGACACACATAGACCAGAGGGGATGCCAAACTGTGTGTGTGTGTGTGTGTGTGTGTGTGTGTGTGTGTGTGTGTGTGTGTGTGTGTATGTGTGTGTGGGAGGCAGAATTTTAAATTTACTGAAATCCACATTTTGGTCTGGCCTGGGTCAACCCTGAGCAGCAGTCTGATAGTTTTGTGGCAGTCTAAAGTATATGAAGTATATGTACCTAGTTATACATAAATAACTATATTGTAGCCTCCATACTCAGTTTTGACCAATAGTTGACCAATTACAGGCTAGTTAAAGGGCCAGGTGAATAAATGGCACATCTCCACCATTGTTCAAGACTCTCTACCTTCTCTACACTTTCTGTCTTTCTTGACTCTACTCTCTTTACTCTACCTCCTCTTCCTCTCTCAGTTTCTTTCTCT
>JAIFZK010000209.1:272500-285000 GCA_027481765.1 Tenualosa thibaudeaui | reverse complement strand
TGGCCAGCGAGACGACAGGTAGTGTTTTCCAACCGTCCCATGACAGGCAGGAAGAGTGTCCCTCACGAAGCAGGAGTCACTGCGGATACAGTGGGAGCCTTCCCTGTGCTGGGACACTATGTGTGTGTGTGTGTGTGTGTATGTGTGCGTGTGTGTGTGTATGTGTGTGTGTGTGTGTGTATGTGTATGTGTATGTGTATGTGTATGTGTGTGTGTATGTGTGAGTGTGTGTGTGTATGTGTGTGTGTGTGTGTGTGTATGTGTATGTGTATGTGTGTGTGTGTGTATGTGTATGTGTGTGTGTGTATGTGTGTGTATGTGTGCGTGTGTGTGTATGTGTGTGTGCGTGTATGTGCGTGTGTATGTGTGTGTGTGTATGTGTGCGTACGTGTGTGTGCATGTGTGCGTGCGTGCGTGTGTGTGTGTGAGAAAGAGAGGGAAAACACCCTATTGTTTGAGGCCACTGGGTGCAAACTCATCTGATGTTTGGATATGAAAGCCATTCATGAGTTTGGCAGTGGGGAGAAAATTGCTCTTTTAAGCTTTATTGGTTTGAACTGCTGATAGTGTGGATGTAGATGTTCAAAATAGAAGACAGACACACACACACACACCATAAAGGGACGGCGGGGTTCGTCTCCTCAGAGAGGTGGCATGGAGCAGAATAGCACATTTCTATGCTCTCCTAGTACTACAGCAATAGCAGCTCTCTCTGTGTGCCGTAGTCTTTCCTCGGCTCTCACTGGCATTCAGCACACACACAGATGGGCCAAGTGGAGAGGTGTGTTTCCCAAGAGTGTCATTGGGCTAAATGAAGGAGAGTGAGTGTTGTTTTGAACATCCATGCTGTCATGGTGTTTGTTTAATGATGCTTTTGGGAAACGCTGGCCTGGAGGGCTTCTCTAGAAACGCATCGTTAAACATCACTCTGTTGCTTTGCGTGTGTGTGTGGGTCCGTGGTTGTGTGTGTGCGTGTGTGTGGGTGGGCACTGTGTGTAATTAATCTAACGACCGAGGATTAGCGTGTCCAAAATCCAATCACTCTAAGAGAATAAAAAGCCCAGTTGGACACCATGACACCTCCACAGCTATGCCCTGGTCAATGCATTCAACACAGTGCTTCTTAAGTCCACAGCTGACTATACGCTTTTAAAGCCTTACGCAGTATTGTGATGGCATGCCTCACACAATGTAAAACATAGATTCATAATAATAGTTGTCATAAATATTCTTCACAAAGCTTCCCTATAAAACACCCAACATCATCCACATGGACAGCAAAGCCTCAGGCTCTTGATCCAAGGCCAAGTTTGCTGGATGCACAGGCTCAGTATAGGACAGAGGTTTGCATACATGAATACCTGAATGACTGGGAAACCTGCAGGGCAGTTTAAAGATTTGACCCAGATGAGCTCTATACAGTTACAGCTGCACCAGGCGTTAATGCAACTAATCTATGTGCACCACAGCTTCTCAACTGGCTTATTACCATAAGAGAACTCCAAATCTGCTAAAAGAAATCTGCTAAATGTGTGGCAGGTACAGAGACACTGTGTGTGTGTATGTGGCAGGTGGGGAGACACTGTGCTAAGAGACTGGGAGATGTTTTGACTGAGCGTGTGTGTGTGTGTGTGTGTGTCTGTGGCAGGTAGGGAGACACTGCACTAAGAGATTGGGAGATGTTCTGGCCAGATATGTGTGTGTGTGTGTGTGTGTGTGTGGCTGGTTGGGGAAACTGGGAGATTCTCTGATTGAACACATTGAGGAAACATCATTAGTCCTTCAGTCTTCAGAAGGTGACTTCAGGGAGCCCACACACACACACACACACACACGCACACAAAAACACGCACACACACACGCACACACAGACACGCACCAACACACACACACACACACATAAACCCTGTCCAGGTGTCCAAGTAAGGCCTGGAACTGAGCCCTGATGCCCTGATGCACTCCCCGAGACCCATGGGTGTTTATACTCTGATCCTGCACATTTACCTGAGACCAATGGGTGTTTATACTCTGATCCTGCACATTTACCTGAGACCAATGGGTGTTTATACTCTGATCCTGCACATTTACCTGAGACCCATGGGTGTTTATACTCTGATCCTGCACATTTACCTGAGACCAATGGGTGTTTATACTCTGATCCTGCACATTTACCTGAGACCAATGGGTGTTTATACTCTGATCCTGCACATTTACCTGAGACCAATGGGTGTTTATACTCTGATCCTGCACATTTACCTGAGACCCATGGGTGTTTATACTCTGATCCTGCACATTTACATTGGACCCGTGATTAGTAGCAGTCGACAGTGGTGATCAAGTGTTTGCAACAGAGGGGAGATCAAGGAAGTGGTTGCATCTTACAGAATCATTTGAACAGAGATATGAGTGATTACTGCAAAGGCAGGAACCATGGAAACGGATCTGTCCTCAGTATTTATTAAAATCCCATTCCCAAATCACCTACTACCTAATAACCTGTATACCAGTTACTGGAGTGAGGCTCACAATGTGTGATCACTCTGAAGCTGGCAGTGACGTGAAGGCTTAGTGCAGAGGCAGGCAGGGCACTGTGGAAACTGCAGTTCCATCCAGGAGTTGGACTGATTTATTCCCAGGTAAACAGAGGGGGTGATTCCCACACACACTCCCTGGAAACAGCACTGCGCCCAATAAAGAATAATGGGCACAACGCTGTTTGGTGCCCACTGGAAAACGGCTGCAGAATGTGCCCCCCTCTCTTGGCGTCTGGAGCTAATCAACTGTGGTGGCACTCCTGGAATGCCAATGTGTTAATGCCGGCGGGTTTTGTGTCGAGGCCCTGAAGTAGTGTTTTCCAATGATAAGCAGACTTGACTGGGTTTTGTGTCGAGGCCCTGAAGTAGTGTTTTCCAATGATAAGCAGACTTGACTGGGTTTTGTGTCGAGGCCCTGAAGTAGTGTTTTCCAATGATAAGCAGACTTGACTGGGTTTTGTGTCGAGGCCCTGAAGTAGTGTTTTCCAATGATAAGCAGACTTGACTGGGTTTTGTGTCGAGGCCCTGAAGTAGTGTTTTCCAATGATAAGCAGACTTGAATTCAAATAACAGGAATTTCTCTCCATGGTGGTGAATACATATGGTCTGCACTGCACGGATGCCTTCATGTTCACAGTAAGGGATAATGTATTGTCTGGCGGTCATTATGGGAAAATATTTCTCAAAAGGACCAACAGGGCTGATTATAGGAATGTATGGACATTTTCCAGGTTAAGCACTGATGCCTTTGTGACATAATGATGCCTTTGTGACGTATGAAGACAAAAGAAGCTCTTGATATCTGAAGATATAAAAGCACCTGGAGAAAACAAGCTCTTAATCAAGACTTGCAGTGTGTGAGCATGACGGTGTGTGTGTGTGTGTCTGTCTGTGTGTGTGTGTAACCAATTACATAACCAAAGACATACAAATCCAGTCTAAGCCGTACAAAGCAGTTCATGGTTTTGATTTTAAAGAAAAAAGAATGAATGAATGAAAGAATGAAAGAGAGAAAGACTAAAAAAACAAAAGAAAGAAAGACTGTTGGGTCCATTTCTTTCAAAGTGTCAATGGTGCAGAAGTCCAAAGCTGTATTATGGTATACAAATGAGAGGGTGACTGTAAGCCATTTCAGTGTGTTGGGCTGTTGGTTTGCTAGCAGTGAACTCTGCTGACCAGTTGTATGACTGTTGGTTTGCTAGCAGTGAACTCTGCTGACCAGTTGTATGACTGTTGGTTTGCTAGCAGTGAACTCTGCTGACCAGCTGTATGGCTGTTGGTTTGCTAGCAGTGAACTCTGCTGACCAGTTGTATGACTGTTGGTTTGCTAGCAGTGAACTCTGCTGACCAGTTGTATGACTGTTGGTTTGCTAGCAGTGAACTCTGCTGACCAGCTGTATGGCTGTTGGTTTGCTAGCAGTGAACTCTGCTGACCAGCTGTATGGCTGATGGTTTGCTAGTAGTGAACTCTGCTGACCAGCTGTATGACTGTTGGTTTGCTAGCAGTGAACTCTGCTGACCAGTTGTATGACTGTTGGTTTGCTAGCAGTGAACTCTGCTGACCAGTTGTATGACTGTTGGTTTGCTAGCAGTGAACTCTGCTGACCAGCTGTATGGCTGTTGGTTTGCTAGCAGTGAACTCTGCTGACCAGTTGTGTATGACTGTTGGTTTGCTAGCAGTGAACTCTGCTGACCAGTTGTATGACTGTTGGTTTGCTAGCAGTGAACTCTGCTGACCAGCTGTATGGCTGTTGGTTTGCTAGCAGTGAACTCTGCTGACCAGCTGTATGGCTGATGGTTTGCTAGCAGTGAACTCTGCTGACCAGTTGTATGACTGTTGGTTTGCTAGCAGTGAACTCTGCTGACCAGCTGTATGACTGTTGGTTTGCTAGCAGTGAACTCTGCTGACCAGTTGTATGACTGTTGGTTTGCTAGCAGTGAACTCTGCTGACCAGTTGTATGACTGTTGGTTTGCTAGCAGTGAACTCTGCTGACCAGTTGTATGACTGTTGGTTTGCTAGCAGTGAACTCTGCTGACCAGTTGTATGACTGTTGGTTTGCTAGCAGTGAACTCTGCTGACCAGTTGTATGACTGGGTGCTTTTGCTGCATTCCTGCATTCCTCATGAACCCTGGGTGTTCACAGAAAATCACCCAGAAGCCTTTGTAACTCCACAGGTTTAGCACTAATGGTAATGATACAAGTAGACTATAGACTAGTGCTGTGTGATTACTGCTACTCTTTGGAAACTAAATACATAAAATCATCTCTGTTCATAGGGCACATGTTGGTCACGCTTTAAATATACAAGATCTTACAAATAAAATCATCTCTGTTCACAGTTCATATTTAGTGTTCGTCACGTCAAGGACTGACTGTGCTTTCAGCATGAAAAGAGGCTATTTTTTGAAGAAAATCTTGGAATTTCCACTATGTGGATGAATGTTTGAGGACAAAGAGAACATGGGTCACTAAGTGCTGGGTCATTGCTGGAGTGATCACTGAGTGCTGGGTCATTACTGGCATGGTCATTGGGTGCTGGGTCATTGCTGTCGTCACTGGGTCAGAGCTGGAGTGATGACTTGTAACCTGTGTCAAACAGCACTGCACACGGCCGGATTCAAACCTTCACAACCACGTCTAGCTCAGTCTACAACAGCCCAACTGATGACAGACAGCTTTGCTCTTTGACACACTGATACTCCTGACATCCAGAACTCAGCTAAAGACTCTGACACGAATCAGGCACAGGTGTGATTTGGCACACATGACCTCTATAGAGGTAAACAACTACAGTTCATAGATTAATGCAGCAGCCCACAGTACTGCAGAACACACCCCACTTTGGAACTGATGTGAAGGTGCTGCATTACTTCAGTGTTAGTACCCTCTCAAAAGAGGAACACTGGCTCCTCTAAAAACACTTACTTTAGTGTTAGTACCCTCTCAAAAGAGGAACACTGGCTCCTCTAAAAACACTTACTTTAGTGTTAGTACCCTTTCAAAAGAGGAACACTGGCTCCTCTAAAACAGGGGCTTACTTTAGTGTTAGTACCCTCTCAAAAGAGGAACACTGGCTCCTCTAAAACAGGGGCTTACTTTAGTGTTAGTACCCTCTCAAAAGAGGAACACTGGCTCCTCTAAAACAGGGGCTTACTTTAGTGTTAGTACCCTCTCAAAAGAGGAACACTGGCTCCTCTAAAACAGGGGCTTACTTTAGTTTTAGTACTCCCTCAAAAGAGGAACACTGGCTCCTCTAAAAACACTTACTTTAGTTTTAGTACCCTCTCAAAAGAGGAACACTGGCTCCTCTAAAAACACTTACTTTAGTGTTAGTACCCTTTCAAAAGAGGAACACTGGCTCCTCTAAAACAGGGGCTTACTTTAGTGTTAGTACCCTCTCAAAAGAGGAATACTGGCTCCTCTAAAACAAGGGCTTACTTTAGTGTTAGTACCCTCTCAAAAGAGGAACACTGGCTCCTCTAAAACAGGGGCTTACTTTAGTGTTAGTACCCTCTCAAAAGAGGAACACTGGCTCCTCTAAAAAGACTTACTTTAGTGTTAGTACCCTCTCAAAAGAGGAACACTGGCTCCTCTAAAACAGGGGCTTACTTTAGTGTTAGTACCCTTTCAAAAGAGGAACACTGGCTCCTCTAAAAACAGGGGCTTTCTGTAGGGAAACCGGTGAAAGCATACTGGCAGAGCTGGTTCTGACAAAAAACACTGTTTCTAGAGTCCCTATGCGTATAAATGCATATTGTATCTATACCTCACAGCCTTCTGGTGTTTCTCTCTGCTCATCCTCTTGGCCTGTCAATGGAGGCGTATCCTTCCCTCTGCGCAATGCATCAGATACACAAGCCTGTGTGATACACAACCCACTGAGGCTCCTCAGGGTCCTGCTGCTCCTGGGTCAAGGGTTGATGTCTGTGTTCTCAAAACCCAGGGCTTGAGAGGCCACCAGGGGCTCACAAGATGAATATCCATGAACAAACACTCTGGTATCAGATATATACCCATGAATACACACACACACACACACTACTTTTCCCTGTGGAACTCAAGGTGAGGACAGCGGAGATGCACAATATCAGAGTACAGAGTATCATGGTGCAAGGAAGAGAAGACAGTAGTGTGTGTATGTGTGCGAGTGTTTGTGTGTGTGAGTGAGGGAGGAGAGGAGGGTTATTTTTTGGTATTTCTTTGATGTCCTCCTGTACTGTTCACCCCCTGAGGGAAAAAATGTGGATGAGAACCATCAGATGGTGGTCGTTCCCCTGATTGCACAATGCTCTCAGAGACGGCTCACTAGAACTGCTGCAGAGGAGTGTCTGTGAGGACTCCCAATCCTCCAGATGATGGGCAAAAGTGCTCAGCTGTAGGCAAGTGGACTTCCTTTTAGAGCTCGAAGTTCAACTTAGCACCTCTGACTATAATTCTACCCACACTGGCACCCCTAGGACACAAGAAGCTCAGCAGGCTGGTGGTGGCATGGACACTAAAGGGTCCTCAACCACAGGGCTTCCAGAGGGAGCTCAGCAGGCTGGTGGTGGCATGGACACTAAAGGGTCCTCAACCATAGGGCTTCCAGAGGGAGCTCAGCAGGCTGGTGGTGGCATGGACACTTAAGGGTGCTCAACCACAGGGCTTCCAGAGGGAGCTCAGCAGGCTGGTGGTGGCATGGACACTTAAGGGTGCTCAACCATTTGGACTACTTCCCCTCACCTTACTGTCAGCACATCACTTCCATCACTTCCACCTCCACAGCACACAATGCAGCCAAGATCAGAAGAGATTGTTGAAGGCCAGCACCACCACCATCACCAGCACCACCACCAACACCAGCACCACCACCAGCACCAACACCAGCACCATCACCATCACCATCACCACCACCAACACCATCACCAGCACCACCACCACCACCAACACCACCACCATCACCATCACCAACACCATCACCACCAGCACCATCACCATCACCATCACCACCACCAACACCACCACCATCACCATCACCAACACCATCACCACCAGCACCAACACCAGCACTAGCACCACCACCATCACCAGCACCACCACCATCACCAACACCATCACCACCAGCACCAACACCATCACCACCAGCACCAACACCAACACCATCACCACCAGCACCAACACCAACACCAGCACTAGCACCACCACCATCACCAGCACCACCACCAACACCATCACCAGCACCACCACCATCACCATCACCAACACCATCACCACCAGCACCAACACCATCACCAACACCAACACCATCACCACCAGCACCAACACCAGCACCATCACCATCACCACCAGCACCAACACCATCACCAACACCAACACCAGCACTAGCACCACCACCATCACCAGCACCAACACCATCACCAACACCATCACCACCAGCACCAACACCAGCACCATCACCATCACCACCACCAACACCACCACCATCACCATCACCAACACCAACACCATCACCAACACCACCACCATCACCATCACCACCACCATCACCATCACCAACACCATCACCACCAGCACCAACACCAACACCAGCACTAGCACCACCACCATCACCAGCACCACCACCATCACCATCACCAACACCATCACCACCAGCACCAACACCATCACCACCAGCACCAACACCAACACCATCACCACCAGCACCAACACCAACACCAGCACTAGCACCACCACCATCACCAGCACCACCACCAACACCATCACCAGCACCACCACCATCACCATCACCAACACCATCACCACCAGCACCAACACCATCACCAACACCAACACCAACACCAGCACTAGCACCACCACCATCACCAGCACCAACACCATCACCAACACCAACACCATCACCACCACCAGCACCAACACCAGCACCATCACCATCACCATCACCACCAGCACCAACACCATCACCAACACCAACACCATCACCACCAGCACCAACACCAGCACCATCACCATCACCACCAGCACCAACACCAACACCAGCACTAGCACCACCACCATCACCAGCACCACCACCAACACCATCACCATCATCAGTACCATCACCAGCACCAGCATGCCCACATGGAGCTCTGACATTGTTTAAAGCCCCAATTAAAAGACACCAGAAAGGCATCTGATAGGCATCTCTTTTAAACCTCAGAGTTCCTGACTACCTCTTTGTCTGTCGGCCTCTGCGTCTCAAAGAGGTGAATGATTTCTCCTCTGGCTAACATTTCACATTTCTGCTCTTTTTTTTCCCCTTTCCTCTCGGATTGTTTCTGTGTTTGGGCTGCTTAGCAACCATGTGTGCGGGCCCAGCCAGAGACCAGCTCTTTCCCATGTCTTCCAAACAGCTCAGTTCGAGGGTTTCCCATGCCACACAGCTCACCACTACACACACACACCTACACACGGACGGACAACCATCCAGAGATAACACGCGAATGAGTTTACAACTTCATGTCCTTGCTGTTTTTGGGAAGGTGTAGACGTCCCCCTGTGCAAATAATGCCTGTTTCAGTCAGCCATTCATAGATATATTCATATAGATGTTAGCATGGATGGGGCTGGACTCCTGAGACAAGCCTGAGATACTGAGCCTACACAAGCATTCACACAGGATTGGCTTCAGGAGAATCAGTAAATATCACTGATGAAATTTAAAGCCACCATACTTAATGTCTTTTCCATGTGCTCAGCAGACTGTGGACAGTTATTCTCTCTTCTCTCATCGCTTTCTCACGCATACATACACACACTCACACACAAGCGCAAAAGACTCAGCACTAGACACACACTGAACACACAATTACATATCACACACCAAGACTCCTTTTCACCCTAAATCTCTGACACACATGCCCCCCCCCACACACACTCACAGAGTCAAGGGTAATGGATAAAAAAATACTCACACACACACATGCACAGAGGTGATGGATGCATGTGTTTGAGAGGAGGGGGGGGGGGCTGAGCATGTGTGTGTCAGAGAATTTGGGTGAAAAAGAGTCTGGGTGTGTAATTGTTTTGGGGGAGTAGCGTGCGTGTGTGTGTGTCTGTCTGTCTGTGTGTGTGTGTGTGTGTGTGTGTGTGTGTGTGTGTGTGTGTGTGTGTGTGTGTTCATCCATCACCTCTGGCTGCTGTTTGGGCTTCTCCTGCAAACAACTGGAGCCACAGAGCAAAGAGGACATAAAAACAAAATGTGTTGTGTGTGTGTTTGTGTGTGAAAGTGAGAGAGTGTGAGTTTATATATATATATATATATATATATATATATATATATATATATATATGTGTGTGTGTGTGTGTGTGTGTGTGTGTGTGTGTGTGTGTGTGTGTGTGTATATAAGAGAGAGAGAGAGACACACACATGTGTGCATGTCTGTGCATTTATGAAGCCGTGGTTTTTCCCTGTGGCAGTTTTTAATAGAAACCTTCAGCCCTGCCATTCCCTCAGTCACACACTACAACCACACACCCTGCCATCTCTCCATCACACGCTACTACAACCATACGCCAAGTAGTTTCACAGCTCCAGTGATACAATCCTGTCACCCCTACAGTCACAGGCCATACACCATACATACACCATACACCATACAGACATATATCAGTCATAGGCAACTCTAGGCCCCTACTACATATGCATATAGCTATCTATCTGATAGCCTATTGTCTGCCTCTTTTAGCTGAGATTAAAATGCATAGAGCCAACTGTTCTTGTGGGCTAAAGTTAAAGGCCTGGACCGGGGATCGATACACTGCCAAACTAAATCCTTGGTCTGTCTCAGCTGATAATCAGTGCTCTTCAACCCGAGTTCTCAAAATAAAGAAATTCTCTTGCATCAGGTGGTTGGTCAAGTATAGCCTTCATGTAGCATTCGTCGTATACAGGATTGCAGCAAACCTCAACGATTCTCTACTGCCATCGTGTTGAAATGAACTGAAATGCATTTATTCTGGATAGTTGACTTGGTCTATTTCACAATAATCTGTTTACCTGCAGCGCTAGATGTAGCCTATTTAGCCTATGAGCCACTGACAGGCAGCCTCCGGGGCTGACATTCTGCAAGTGCAATCCCACTATCCATTAAAAAATAGGAAAGAAAACACATTTTAAACCACGGTCTTTTGGAGACAACAGTTCCCATGAATCAATGCGAATAGTCATCACTTCCGGTTGCAATGTTATCCAGGAAGTCGAAGGGAGAAGTTGTGGTGGAAGCTGATAGACTACAGAGATTCAGATCTGATTATTTGGCACAGTTTCACGGGAAACAAATCAATTAAACATATCCTGCTAGCAAACACCTGTAACGCTATACAGAATGTCTCGCCAGTCAAACAGATCCGCCGACAGCAAGAAAATGGTAAGCTCAGCTTCCTGTCACACGACTGTCATGCCTTGCTAACATCTGATGCTAAGTTAGTCCAGCTTTGGCTTGCATTAAATAACAGATTGTTAGCTAATGCTACAGTTCGGTTTCCTCCCAATACATTTAATGCTCTTGAATAAGTTGGTCTTTGGAATGAAATGACATTGCTGTTCGCCATTGAACCGTTTCTGTGTACGGTAGCTAATGTTAATCTACAAGTAACGTTAACCTTAAAGCTGTCGTTCCGGTCAGAGATTCTCATGCACTTAGCCTGCTTTAAAGCAACGAATCATGATATTGTATTTCAAAAGATGGACTTGAACAGCGTTTAGGCAATGTACACAATATACACAGTGACTCTTGTCAAATCAAGAAAAGACAATCAGTAACGTTATCAGAGAAATGACATAGCCTATGAGAAATAACGTTTCATGCAGGCAGTGCGTTTGCTGACAACGCTTGAGCAAGTGTGCGAGTAATTGCGTGCATTCATTGCGTTAAGAAAAGTAAAAAGTAGAATCGCAATATATTACATTTGGATGAGCGATAGCCTACACCACCACGGCAAACCAGACCAGAGGTGATTTTTCGACCACACCACAGGGCGGCGCTCGCACATTTCCTGTGCGAAATCATTCCCATCATGTGGAGATGGTGTTGA
The DNA here is from genome assembly GCA_027481765.1 of Tenualosa thibaudeaui. Taxonomy (NCBI): domain Eukaryota; kingdom Metazoa; phylum Chordata; class Actinopteri; order Clupeiformes; family Clupeidae; genus Tenualosa; species Tenualosa thibaudeaui. The sequence continues at coordinate 273,412 of JAIFZK010000209.1, read as the reverse complement.
CAATCGTATTTATTATCCCACAAACATGCTCAGACTTTATATTTGTGCAAGTTTAAGTGTCATGTGATAAATTATGTACTAGATGCATGATTGCATGGTATTACAACTTGTTGATAGACTTGTTCCATGTTTGTAACATTTATCTTCCTATAGTGCGTACATTAACACTGTGTCTAATTTCTATCGCAGTCTCAGTGAGACACATATGCATACACAGATTCTGCAGTTTGCCCAATGTGAGCTCTAATTTCAGTGTGTAGCCTACTCTCTGCAAAGCCAAATTAGTGACAGGCATGCAATAAGCCCATAGATACTCCCAGAGATTGACAGAAAAGAGATACTGTGGACTACTACAGTACACGCTTGGGAGATCAGCCATTGGTGCAGTGCCGACATAAAGATCAGCCATTGGTGCATTGCCGACATAAAGATCAGCCATTGGTGCATTGCCGACATAAAGATCAACCATTGGTGCATTGCCAACATGAAGATCAGCCATTGGTGCATTGCCGACATAAAGATCAGCCATTGGTGCATTGCCAACATGAAGATCAGCCATTGGTGCATTGCCAACATGAAGATCAGCCATTGGTGCATTGCCGACATAAAGAACAAAACTGAAAGCAGCTCTGAATGAGCCTTATGAACCTGTGTTTATTACCTGGTTATTCAACTCTTTAAAAATTATCACCTCTGCTTCTGATCCTTTTGTGTGGAAACAATTCCACATGTACTGGTGAGGATTTTAGGTGTTGTGTAAGGGTGCTGTTTGGGGAAGATCCGCAATCTATTGACTTGCATAGGATACCCTTGATTTGTGTACGTGTGTTCCAGAACTCTGAGCTCTTTACACTCACCTATGGAGCCCTGGTGACCCAGCTGTGTAAGGACTACGAGAATGACGAGGAGGTC
>JAIFZK010000209.1:257500-267500 GCA_027481765.1 Tenualosa thibaudeaui | reverse complement strand
TGTGTGTGTGTATGTGTGTAGTGGCCTTGTGTGAGGCAATCACAACCCTTTCTTCAGGCTGCTGTAATGGGTACACTGATGGCAGATGTGTTTGTGTTTGTGTGTGTGTGTCTGTGTGTGTGTGTGTGTGTGTGTTTTTGTGTGTGCTTACTGAAGAGGCTGTGCTCTTTAGTGGGAGTCCAACAGAGCTCTCCAAGCAAACAGAGGCGTTGTTGCATCAGGACACAAAGTTGCAAAGTCACTGCAGAACGCAGATCTAGTCCAGCCACTACTGCTTGGGAAGCAGAACTTGGCGCTCGATGAGACGCAGTGATACAACCACCTCATCTGTTGAACCAGCGTTGCTCTGACAACCAAACATGTGACCTCACACTGAGCATGCGCTGTGTGTCTCTTTTCCTCTGGCAGGTCCAGATGGCGGTGGACGTGCGGTTCGCTCAGGACACCCTGCGAGGGGACAACGTGACCGAGATCCGCATGAAGTTCATCAAGAGGATCGAGGAGAACCTGCCAGCCGGAGATGAGTGAAGCGTCATGGGAAATAAGGTCATTCCTGGGCCGCCCCTCCCCACTGAGGAGCTTTAGACCTTGGAGGGCCCAGGTCTAAAACAACAGACTCTAATTTAATCACTTTCCCGGACAGGAACTCCAACCGTGTCCAATCCTAATGGCACTCACTGCTCTGGTGTCTGGTCTTAAGTCTTATTTCTTAGCTAAAGAGAATACAGGGCAGCAAACCTTTTTCTCATCACCCTCCTTTTGAGATGAGAGGTGTGCAGATATGTAAGGCCTGAGACCCAGCCACATGGTCTCCGTGCTCTAGAGATCCTGCGCTGCAGTCAAGTGTTTCCATCAAAAAGGTGTGTGTGTGTGTGTGTCTGTGTGTGTTGTGTTTTGGTTGTGCTTTTAAACATGTCTCTGGCCCCTCGTTGTACAAGAGGGGCTCGTGAACCATTAGCTTTGTTTTGTTTTGAAATTGTCCATAAGCATAAATCCATCAGGATAAATGCCCAGTTGAACTTGGCTCAGTACTGCGAGTTTGTTAGCAGATCAGTGGGCTGCAGAGCATGAAGGGGACCTTAGATGAAAAGCACACCACACCTATGATGAATTGTGTTGTTTGTATGTCTTTCAATCAGTGATACACTTTCCCTTGACATGCTTAAAGTAAAGGCGCCTGTTTGCTAAGACATAGACTGACCTCGCCTGGTGCTCCGGCCAATCAGATTCGCAGGTGGAAAAAACAGAGTCCGCCACAGAGAAAGATGTGAAAGCTCCCCTGTTTCTCTCCTGATTTGTGTCCCCTGTGTGTTTGTTTGTTATTGAGTCTCACACATCATTAAGTGGCCACGGACAGGCCAGATTTCTTTCCTTCTTTTTTTTATTTGACTTTATTTATATGTCAGCAAAGTGTATTGAGATGAAATAAACAGTTAAGGGGACTGGTGTCTTTGAGTGCCTTTGACTGGTTCATGTAGTGTGTGTGTATGTGTGTGTGTGTGTGTGTGTGTGTCCTTCTGTGATCTTGGTGTACCAATAACAGGTTTTATCGGCCATCTAAAATCAGCAGTGTGAGAAAGGATTTCTTTCTCTGCAGGACCAGAACACAACACAGGAAACTTGTGCCCTGCTCAGAAACACATACACACGTTAACGCAGAGAGACAGGGTGTGTTAGCTGGGAAATGTATACATGTAGACGCTTAGAAACCGTGTGTGCGCCCACTCTTTATTGGCAGGTGTGGGGGTCATGGAGAATGGAACCTGTGTGTGTGTGCATGCATGTACGTGAGGTCTGGGGCAGGTCACTCCACACATTCATAATGAAGTGGCACAGTGAAGTCCGGACACGGACAGGATTGTGGGACGTGAGCTCCAATAGCCAAGACCAGATGGCAGGAATGGAACAGGGATCTCTGGGCCTCTACAGCACTGGAACAGGGTTCTCTGGGCCTCAACAGCACTGGAACAGGGTTCTCTGGGCCTTGGCCTATTGCTGGGGTTTCTGGGTACTTAGGACACATGGAAGCAGAGAGTAGAGACATGAGAGAGGAATGGCAGTGGGTTGGACATACTGACAGAGGTCAGAGAGACTTGGTGGGCTGGAGATCCCCAGAGAGAGAGAGACTTGGTGGGCTGGAGAGATAGAAAGAGAGAGAGAGACTGAGGGTTGGAGATCCCCAGAGAGAGAGAGACTGAGGGTTGGAGATACCCAGAGAGAGAGAGACTGAGGGTTGGAGATACCCAGAGAGAGAGAGACTTAGGGTTGGAGATAGAGAGAGAGAGACTGAGGGTTGGAGATACCCAGAGAGAGAGAGACTGTGAGACCAACTTGACATGGTTGTTCATTTGGACTCACTTGAGGTGGAGAGCCTGCGTGCGGCACTGGGAAGTGGTGGCTCATTCGTTTTGGACTCAACTTGGTCTTGCTCTGTCCAAACTCAGAGGGGTGGGGTGGGTGTTTGTGATGGGCGATGAAGGGAGCTGTGTAGTTGGTCTGGGCATGACATGAGTCTGAACTGACAGGGCTAAATGGTGTGGGCGACTGGGAGGTTGGATCAGGCTGAGAGGTTTCAGCAGGCCAGCCAGTGTGGACTGGTTAGGGGTGCAGATAGAGTAGGCCGCTACATGGCTGCTCGTTTGGGCAAAGTAGGCGGCGGAGGCCGCTCCAAGGCTGCTCGTTTGGGCTGGTTTCCGGTTCCACACCACCTGGTAATGATCTGACGTCAGCAAGAAGCTTGCGGTCCGAGCCACTCATTCCCCCGATCCCAGCACCTCGTTAATCACACCCGTCACCAGAGAGAGGGCTGAGGTGCTGAGTTACGGAGACGTGACCCATGGTCAATACTCCTAGCTTCTCCAAGCTGTTACTTGATGCCTATGCTCTGTTGTTGATTTTTTTTTTTAAGAGTGTTGGTCTCCTGTGTACTTTGCACTTTTACCAGTAGCCATAAATATACATACAGTCTATGCAGTTCCCCCATATAGAGAGTCTCCTGTGGATTCTGTACAGATCATGGTTGTTATACTTTGGAGTATTTGTGCTGTCTGCATTGCATTGTTTTAGCTTCATCTTTACACACTTCGTCACTTCATGCTTTTTGTTAACGTTCTGTTCACAACTCCCATAATTTTTTCATGTTGTTTAGATTATTGGGTTTGGACGTGGGATATGGGACCTCTATAGTTCCTTGGAAATGACTTAAATGGCTGGTTCTGTGATAACCACTAGAGGTAGCTGTCCGCATTCCATTCTGTTGTCATGTTTTCCTCTTCTTTGCATCACTTTCTTTTTCCTTTCCTCTTTTTTTGTGTCCTTCCTCTTTCATGTTCCTCCGCCTTGCTTTCTCAGGGATCTGCGCTCTTTACAGCCGCCTGCATACTTCCTCAGGGGCCCAAATATGACTTAGTGTTGCGTTCTGATTGAAAGGAGCGCAAAGAGAAACAGCGGGAAAAGTTCAGCGAAGACCTTGAGGGATTGAACTGGGCCTTTGTGCCTCTGAAGACAGTCGACTCTGTGCACATTATGCACACAATATATGCACACTGCAGGAGAAGTATTGGGGTTTTGTCCAGACACACACACTCAATGTAAATCACGAGGCAGAGAAGGCCAATGCATCAGGGGAAACACACAGTTGAGACTCAAGCAAAAATGCCTCTATGACACTTCCATATGCCTGCAAGGAATCTCTCTCTCTCTCTCTCACACACACACACACACACACATTTCCTCTCTCCGATACAAGGACAACTGTCGATTGTTGATGGTGGCCACAGTAGTTTAACATTGTAGTCATATTTAATGACCAAAGAGGCCAAAGAGTCCTAATCTGAGTTTCAAGGACAGTCTTGGCCTGGTTCTGTTAAACAGCCTACCTGTGAACTACAGGGAATAAAGGGGTTATGGATAAATATGTAAACTATGTGCATTACAGGGATTATGATTAAATATGCACACTTCATGGATTACAGGGATTAGGATGGGTGGGATGTAGTGGAGAACTGCTGTGGAATATCCCCTGCTGTCTGAAATGAACCTGTACTGGGTCCACTTGACCCATTATTGTATGGCCATTCATTCTGATAGAGGCTAGCTACCTTAGCATATCTTAGCATTATTGTATGGGCATTCATTATGACAGAGGCTAGCTACCTTAGCATTGGTTAGCATTATTTTATGGGGATCCTTATGACAGCAGCTAGCTATCTTAGCAATGCTTAACATTATCCTCTGTAAGGCCTTGGCATCAGCATCCCAGTATAAACTTTAGCCACCTCAGAAGCCGACCTCCTTCCTGTTGGAATAAGTTTTGCCAGGCATGTAATGTTGGATGTATGGACGGTGATTCAACAACGACAACATATCTTCAGAATGTTTTTCCAAAAGTACCCAAAACAATCCATGATGCATAATATCTTGAAGAGCTTATTTCATTTCATGTCTTTTGTTTTCCGAAGTCAAAGGTTAATGTTTTACAAAGGGAGGATACCAACACCCTCACACACACAAATAAATAGACAAAGGCCTGTCACTGGTCCATTCCTGCTCTTTTGCCCTCCTCTGTTTCACTGCAGTGAGACTTTATTAGGACAGTCGTAGTAAACAAGTCGCAAATGTTGCAGACCTGAAGCCATCCTCCCCAATCTAGCTGAAACCCCATAACTGCTCCCATGTGCTTTTGATGGGAAACAAATGGGGGGTGTGGCCCAACAAGTGATGAAACACTCCTCCGAAGCTCACTTATCCAATCCCTGTCATTCTCCCCTCACAGTCTCCGCCTCTCCTCCTCATACCTTTTTTTCTCACTTCCTCCTGTCTCTCATTCTTTCATTTTCTCACCTTCATTGATCCTGACTCTTTCCTCTCTCCCTCTGTCTCCCTCTCTCTCCTATCCTTCTCTCACTTCCTCTCTCATTCAGTCTCTCTGCATCTCTACACTCCCTTTCAAGTCGTGTCAGGAGCCAACAGACCTCCTCTTCCTCTTCCTCCTCCTCTTCCTCCTCCTCCTCCTCCTCCACTGTGTTCTCTGGCTGAGGGGAGAGACCAGCAGTCTCCAGGTGAAGGGGTGGGGTAGTGGGAGACAGTAAAAGAAGAGAGAAAAAGAAAGGATGAGCGAAGGGAAAATATTTTGAGGGAATATGAATCACGCTGTGGCAGAGTACGTTTTTGTACCTATGTGTGTATATGTGTTTGTATGTGTGTGTATGCGTCTGTGTGTTCGTGCATATGTATGAATATGTGTCTGTGTGTGTGTGTGTGTGTGTGTGTGTGTGTGTGTGTGTGTGTGTGTGTATGTGTATATTTGTGTGTGTGTGTTTGCATGTGTGTTCACTTTGCCAAAACTTACACTCCTCTACTGACTGTGCAAGCTGACAAATATGTGGCATTCCCCACTGTGTGTGTGTATGTATATACGTGTGTTTGTGTGTGTGTGAGTGTGTGTGTATATATGTGTGTGTGTGATTGTATATATGTGTGTATTTGAGTGTGTGTGTGTATGTATGTGTGTGTGTGATTGTATATATGTGTGTATTTGAGTGTGTGTGTGTGTGTCTGTGTGTATGTGTGTGTGTGTGTGTGTGTGTGATTGTATATATGTGTGTGTTTGAGTGTGTGTGTGTGTGTGTATGTGTGTGTGTGTATTTGAGTGTGTGTGTGTGTGTGTGTTAGTGCTGTCCCCTTGAGAAGCCTGAGCATCCTCTACATCCCCTCCTTCCCCTGCGGTGTGACGTCCAGACAGATTAACTGGCAGGTAGGGAGGCATCAGATGGCAGATTAACTGCCAGGCGTCAGACAGCACAGGAGGCCCATGTTCCACCATGGGCTCAGAGGAAGAGCAGCGAGGAGCAGAGATGAGCAGAGCCTCTGAGGAGCCCTTGAGACACCCGTGGGCAGTAGACTGAATCAGGCCCAGGGAGAGATGGATGGGTCTCCTCTTACACTGGACTCAGTCAGAGCCACGGAGAGATGGATGGGTCTCCTCTTACACTGAGTCGAGTCAGACCCACTCATGGATGGGAGGGAAGATGGATGACAGCTCTTTGCTCTCTCACATGCTGAACGTGTGTCCTCACCAGGACATAGGAACCTCTCTTAGGAACAGCAGTCAAGTCTGAGCAGCATTCAGCTTGTCTTGGATCCAACTCAGTCTGCATTCCTATCATGGCCTGGGTTATGGTGTCATGCCTAAAGAATGCCAGTAACTCAATATGCAATGTGCCTCTAACACACCTGAAGGGGAAGTCATAATCCAGGAAACAAGTTAATCAAAACTGATAGCAGGCTAGTGCTAGCTTGCATGGATCAAATGAAATAGATGTGTTCTGCAGGAACACAGGAGGATCTTGGGTAATGAGCTTATTCAGTTCTCTTCTCTGTGCAGTAACTGGTAACACTTAACTTTACAGATCACTAATAAGAGGGTAGTTTTGTGGTAAAATCATGGTAAAATTTCATAACTACTCACGTTACTACATGATAACAGAATGATTAACTGTTTATGTAGAATAGTCTCTAGCTGCTATTATTTATATTTATATTGAACAGTCTTCATTTTACAAATCACACCATTAGCCACAGTGCTCTGCAAAAAGCCATGCCCTGTCTAGCGTGTTTGTTTTAGGTCAACTGTAATTGACCTGCAAATCGTTTACAACTGTGTTGTAATGTTATTTTTCAATAGTGTATGTAGGCACTATTACGTATCTGTCTTGTCCATACTGTGTTTTAACAGTTACGTGTATCACCAATTGTTCCCGGTGAAACGTTGTCTGGTCTCACTATGTACTGTATATATGGCTGAAACGACAATAAATCCCTACTTGACTTGACTTGACTTGAATAATTTCCATGTTATTTTTAAACAATAAAACACAAAACAAGACAATAAAACAAATCAATAACAAAATGCTAATAATACTAATTACTTTGTTTGGGTGAAATTTGATAGAAAGACTTAAAATGGTCCTGTATTAGTTTCCCAGTTATTATCTATGTACCTTTACAGAAATGACAGGGAATCAGTGCTGCTATTCATTATTGGCTGTTTTACAGTGTAATAGCTAGTCAATAAATAAAAATGCATCAACTAATATTGGGTTGCTTGTTATTGTAGGTGTGTTATTGGGACTGTGTTGTACAGTATTGTAGAGTAGTGTGTTATTAGGACTGTGTTGTACAGTACTGGATAATAGTGTGTTATTGGGACTGTGTTGTACAGTATTGTACAATAGTGTGTTATTGGGACTGTGTTGTACAGTATTGTAGAGTAGTGTGTTATTAGGACTGTGTTGTACAGTACTGGATAATAGTGTGTTATTGGGACTGTGTTGTACAGTATTGTACAATAGTGTGTTATTGGGACTGTGTTGTACAGTATTGTACAGAAGTGTGTTATTGGGACTGTGTTGTACAGTATTGTACAAAAGTGTGTTATTGGGACTGTGTTGTACAGTATTGTAGAGTAGTGTGTTATTGCGACTGTGTTGTGCAGTATTGTACAATAGTGTGTTATTGGGACTGTGTTGTACAGTATTGTAGAGTAGTGTGTTATTGGGACTGTGTTGTACAGTATTGTACAGAAGTGTGTTATTGGGACTGTGTTGTACAGTATTGTAGAGTAGTGTGTTATTGGGACTGTGTTGTACAGTATTGTACAGAAGTGTGTTATTGGGACTGTGTTGTACAGTATTGTAGAGTAGTGTGTTATTGGGACTGTGTTGTACAGTATTGTAGAGTAGTGTGTTATTGGGACTGTGTTGTACAGTATTGTAGAGTAGTGTGTTATTGGGACTGTGTTGTACAGTATTGTACAGAAGTGTGTTATTGGGACTGTGTTGTACAGTATTGTACAGAAGTGTGTTATTGGGACTGTGTTGTACAGTATTGTAGAGTAGTGTGTTATTAGGACTGTGTTGTACAGTATTGGACAATAGCGTGTATTGGGACCTAATTAAGCTGAAATGTGTTACATCACTTAGCCTATAGCATAATTCACTCTGGGTGTGTTATGCCAGTTCATCTATAGCACAGGAAGTCCCAGTAAACCTCTTCACCCACAGCACATTTGCAAACTTAATGTAACTTAACTGTTGGACGGAAGCAACTGCCAAATGGAGGGATCTCAATGGGATTGAAAGCCAGTGAGTTTAGGTCACATGACTGGACGAGTTCCTGTGGTTTGTGGGGCCATTATGTTTGGACTCGTGGCTCGTCTCTGTCTTCTTTCCCTTCTCTTCTTTGGTCCTCTGCTGTGCTCAGGAGAAATTCTGTGTCTGACTTCCCTGGTTTTCATTTCCTCGATCTACGCTTCTCTCTCTCTCTCTTTTTCTCTCTCTCTGTCACTCTCTCTCCCTCTCTCTTCATGTCTGGATTTGTGCATCCATTCACCTCTGATCTTTTTTTCACTGTTTCTTTGTCTATTCCCACCTCTGGACTCCATGCATTCTCTTCTCTTGAGCAGAGTTTAGACCACAAATGAAACCCAAAGGAGGGGTTTTATACTTTATGGCCCACAAGGTGCTCCATACTTCACCTAAAACTGCATTCTTCCAAGTGCACATATGTAAGCATACATTTCTATCAGTCAGGCAGAATGGAAGGAACAGTCGAATTCTTACTGAAAAGCTGGAATGTCTGAGTCCTGGAGTGGCCTGGATGCAAACCAAACCAGGTCTTCTCTGCACAACATGTGTGTGTGTGTGTATGTGTGTGTATATGTGTGTATATGTGTGTGTGTGTGTGTGTGTGTGTGTAGTGCGTGTGTGTGTGTAAGACACACTGAGCGTGTTTGTGTTTTTCTGTACAACATCTATTACTGTGTGTTTGAGAGAGAGAGAGAGAGAGAGAAATGAGCGTGAGTGTGTTTGTTCATTCATGTGTGTTTGTTCTGTTATGTGTGTATATGTGTGTTTGTGAGAGAGAGGAAGAGAGATTCTGTGCTAATGAGTGAGAGTGTTACTTTATGTGAGTGTGTGTGCATGTGTGTGTGTGTGAGAGAGAGAGAGAGAAAGAGAGATGAGCTCCATAATATCGACACTGCTCCACACACTCCACATTCCTTCGTCTTTAGTCTGTAAAACACACAGTGATTATAATGAGACACCGAGCTCAAGTCAAGTAGGTCAAGTCAAGTAGGGATTTATTGTGTTACCAAATACTCTACAACACAGCCATATATACAGTACATAGTGAGACGAGACAACGTTTCACCGGGAACAATTGGTGATACACGTAACTGTTAAAACACAGTATGGACAAGACAGATACGTAATAGTGCCTACATACACTATTGCGGGACTACACAGATTCACTCACCTACTCACACACGCACACCACACACACAACTACACGCGCACACCACACACACAACTACACACGCACACCACACACACAACTACACACACACACAACTACACACGCACGCATGCACACTGTTGTGTCTCCTGTCTCCAGGGCTCAGTAAGGAGTAGCTCATAAAGCTCATCAACTGATTTACGTCGAATGGAATCTAATAGTCAACTAATGGAAGCTAATAGTCAACTAATGGAAGCTAATTAAGAAAACTGTCAGACAGCCCAGGGGTGCCTATATGTACAATGCACACAAATTATTGCTGTGTGGCAGTACTGTACAATAGTGTGTTATTGGGACTGTGTTGTACAGTACTGTACAATAGTGTGTTATTGGGACTGTGTTGTACAGTACTGGACAATAGTGTGTTATTGGGACTGTGTTGTACAGTACTGGACAATAGTGTGTTATTGGGACTGTGTTGTACAGTATTGTACAATAGTGTGTTATTGGGACTGTGTTGTACAGTATTGTACAGTAGAGTGTTATTGGGACTGTGTTGTACAGTACTGGACAATAGTGTGTTATTGGGACTGTGTTGTACAGTATTGTAGAGTAGTGTGTTATTGGGACTGTGTTGTACAGTATTGTAGAGTAGTGTGTTATTGGGACTGTGTTGTACAGTATTGTAGAGTAGTGTGTTATT
>JAIFZK010000209.1:245000-255000 GCA_027481765.1 Tenualosa thibaudeaui | reverse complement strand
GTGGTAACTGTTGTTTGCGGTAACTGTTGTTTGCGGTAAATGTTGTTTGTGGTAACTGTTGTCTCCTGACAGCACATTTGCTCTGGCTACAGGCCCATTTGCTGGTGAAATAATAATTAATCTCTGCACATTTCACCCAATGTTGCATTGTAGAAACAGACTGCCTAAACTAAGTGGCAGTCAGCATACAAAGTCAGGTGAACAACATTTGTAATCTGATATTCACGCAGTTAACCTTTGTAATAACAGAATATTACAACGCTCATTTCACACAAGTTCAAGTTCTTTCCCTTTGGCTTCCCTGCAAGGATCATGTGAATAAGTCATGTGACTGACACGTGACCAATGGGACACTGAGTTTTCTTTTGATTGCGTTTCCCATTGTACAGACACATCCATTTCACCCCTGTTTTCAGAAGAATCTCAGACAGATGACATCTTCAGATCGTTCCGTCTAAACGGGTGGATTGATCTGGATGAGGAGAGCATCTGCAACAGAGCTGTTACACTTTCATTTGGAAACGCATTATGTAGTCACATATACTTTTCATTTGGAAACGCATTATGTAGTCACATATACTTTTCATTTGGAAACGCATTATGTAGTCACATATACTTTTCATTTGGAAACGCATTATGTAGTCACATATACTTTTCTTTCCCACACACATACCATATGCCCATTGGTGTGTGTGTGTGTGTGTGTGTGTGTGTGTGTGTGTGTGTTTCATTCACAGTAGTAGTTTTTCTTCTCTAAAGAAGTGAACCATAACTCCAGCACAATGCCCACCTTATACTGTTCTCTCCCTCTCTCTCTAACATACACACACACACACACTTGCAAAAGCATTCTAACCAGCACCAAATGTTATACACAAACACTCACACCCATAGTCACGCCCGTGACAACACCCACAATTATATGAGTGTGTGTTGAGTTCCTACACAAACATGTGACTCCATATGTCAAGCAGCCATTGACTCCTAGCCTCAGAGCAGCTCTCTCTCTCTCTCTCCCTCCTCTCTCCTCTCTCTTTCCTCTCTCCCTCCTCTCTCCTCCCTCCTCTCTCTCTCTCCTCTCTCTCTCCCTCTCTCCTCTCTCTCTCTCTCTCTCCTCTCTCTCCCTCTCTCCCTCCTCTCTCCTCTCTCTCCCTCTCTCCTCTCTCTCCTCCCTCTCTCCTCTCTCTCCCTCTCTCTTCTCTCCTCTCTCTCTCCTCTCTCTCCCTCTCTCCTCTCTTTCTTTCTCACTCAAACACGGCAGCTATTCTAGCCTATGACATCATGCTCAGGGCTTTACCCAGGGGCTTTACAAGAGCACTAAAAATACATTCAGCACAATAATGTATGATTGATGTAGGAGCAACATTAACACACATTGTGAGGTGTTTGTTTGTTTGTTTGTTTACTTGAATGCTGTAAAATTGATTTTGTTTGTTGTGTAATTTCCACACACACACACACACACCAGTTTACATAGTAGTGTTTAATGTAGTTTAAAAGTCATGTTAACTCGTAGCTAAGAACAGTTAGTCCTCCTACAGTTATGTTTTTAAATGAAATATCATTCAGTTGCAGCACATTTCCTATACCTAAGGGCATAATTATAATAATATTCAGACATAATATATTTCTGTGGAGTGGTTTTAAAAGAATAACAAGCAAGTAGTATAGTGTAGTATAGTGTAGTATAGTGTAGTGTAGTGTAGTGTAGTATAGTGTAGTATAGTGTAGTATAGTGTAGTATAGTGTAGTGTAGTGTAGTGTAGTATAGTGTAGTGTAGTATAGTGTAGTGTAGTATAGTGTAGTGTAGTATAGTGTAGTATAGTGTAGTGTAGTATAGTGTAGTGTAGTGTAGTATAGTGTAGTGTAGTATAGTGTAGTGTAGTATAGTGTAGTATAGTGTAGTATAGTGTAGTGTAGTATAGTGTAGTATAATAGTATAAAACTCTCTTGAGCCCATGAGGGAAATCCTGTCTCTGCATTTATCTCATCCAAGAATGAGTTATATAGCCTATACATTAGTTATATAGCCTATACATTAGTTATATAGCCTATGCATTAGTTTTATAGCCTATGCATTAGTTATATAGCCTACACATTAGTTATATAGCCTATAAATTAGTTACATAGCCTACCCATAAGTTATATAGCCTATACATTAGTTATATAGCCTATAAATTAGTTACATAGTCTGCCCATAAGTTATATAGCCTCTACATTAGTTGTATAGCCTATACATTAGTTATATAGCCTACACATTAGTTATATAGCCTATACATTAGTTACATATCCTATAAATTAGTTACATAGCCTTCACATTAGTTATATAGCCTACACATTAGTTATATAGCCTATAAATTAGTTACATAGCCTACCCATAAGTTATATAGCCTATACATAAGTTATATAGCCTATACATTTTTATTATATAGCCTATAAATTAGTTACATAGCCTACCCATAAGTTATATAGCCTATACATTAGTTATATAACCTACACATTAGTTACATAGCCTACACATAAGTTATATAGCCTACACATAAGTTATATAGTCTACACATTAGTTACATAGCCTACACATAAGTTATATAGCCTACACATTAGTTATATAGCCTACACATTAGTTACATAGCCTACACATAAGTTATATAGCCTACACATAAGTTATATAGCCTACACATTAGTTACATAGCCTACACATAAGTTATATAGCCTACACATAAGTTATATAGTCTACACATTACTTACATAGCCTTCACATTAGTTATATAGCCTACTCATTAGTTATATAGCCTACACATTAGTTACATAGCCTACACATAAGTTATATAGCCTACACATTAGTTACATAGCCTACACATAAGTTATATAGCCTACACATAAGTTATATAGCCTACACATTACTTACATAGCCTTCACATTAGTTATAAAGCTTACACATTAGTTATATAGCCTACACATTAGTTATATATCTTACACATTAGTTATATAACCTACACATACGTTATATAGCCTACACATAAGTTACATAGCCTACACATTACTTACATAGCCTTCACATTAGTTATATAGCCTACACATTAGTTATATAGCCTATACATTAGTTATATAGCCTATACATTAGTTATATAGCCTACACATAAGTTATATAGCCTATAAATTAGTGACATAGCCTACACAGCGAGTAAACTTACACACACTCCTGGAGCAGAAGGCTGCCTGCCACTGTGGCACCAAGGGAGCAGTGAGGGGTTAGGTGTCTTGCTCAAGGGAGCAGTGAGGGGTTAGGTGCCTTGCTCAAGGGAGCAGTGAGGGTTAGGTGCCTTGCTCAAGGGAGCAGTGAAGGGTTAGGTGCCTTGCTCAAGGGAGCAGTGAGGGGTTAGGTGTCTTGCTCACATGAGCAGTGAGGGGTTAGCTGCCTTGCTCAAGGGAGCAGTGAGGGGTTAGGTGTCTTGCTCACATGAGCAGTGAGGGGTTAGGTGCCTTACTCAAGGGAGCAGTGAGGGGTTAGGTGTCTTGCTCAAGGGAGCAGTGAGGGGTTAGGTGTCTTGCTCAAGGGAGCAGTGAGGGGTTAGGTGCCTTGCTCAAGGGAGCAGTGAGGGTTAGGTGCCTTGCTCAAGGGAGCAGTGAGGGGTTAGGTGTCTTGCTCACATGAGCAGTGAGGGGTTAGGTGCCTTACTCAAGGGAGCAGTGAGGGGTTAGGTGTCTTGCTCAAGGGAGCAGTGAGGGGTTAGGTGTCTTGCTCAAGGGAGCAGTGAGGGGTTAGGTATCTTGCTCACATGAGCAGTGAGGGGTTAGGTGCCTTGCTCAAGGGAGCAGTGAGGGGTTAGGTGTCTTGCTCAAGGGAGCAGTGAGGGGTTAGGTGTCTTGCTCAAGGGAGCAGTGAGGGTTAGGTGCCATGCTCAAGGGAGCAGTGAGGGGTTAGGTGCCTTGCTCAAGGGAGCAGTGAGGGTTAGGTGCCTTGCTCAAGGGAGCAGTGAGGGTTAGGTGCCTTGCTCAAGGGAGCAGTGAGGGGTTAGGTGCCTTACTCAAGGGAGCAGTGAGGGGTTAGGTGCCTTGCTCAAGGGAGTAGTGAGGGGTTAGGTGTCTTGCTCACATGAGCAGTGAGGGGTTAGGTGCCTTGCTCAAGGGAGCAGTGAGGGGTTAGGTGTCTTTCTCAAGGGAGCAGTGAGGGGTTAGGTGTCTTGCTCAAGGGAGCAGTGAGGGTTAGGTGTCTTGCTCACATGAGCAGTGAGGGGTTAGGTGCCTTGCTCAAGGGAGCAGTGAGGGTTAGGTGCCTTACTCAAGGGAGCAGTGAGGGGTTAGGTGTCTTGCTCAAGGGAGCAGTGAGGGGTTAGGTGACTTGCTCAAGGGAGCAGTGAGGGTTAGGTGTCTTGCTCACATGAGCAGTGAGGGGTTAGGTGCCTTGCTCAAGGGAGCAGTGAGGGGTTAGGTGTCTTGCTCAAGGGAGCAGTGAGGGGTTAGGTGTCTTGCTCAAGGGAGCAGTGAGGGGTTAGGTGCCATGCTCAAGGGAGCAGTGAGGGGTTAGGTGCCTTGCTCAAGGGAGCAGTGAGGGTTAGGTGCCTTGCTCAAGGGAGCAGTGAGGGTTAGGTGCCTTGCTCAAGGGAGCAGTGAGGGGTTAGGTGCCTTACTCAAGGGAGCAGTGAGGGGTTAGGTGCCTTGCTAAAGGGAGAAGTGAGGGGTTAGGTGTCTTGCTCACAGGAGCAGTGAGGGGTTAGGTGGCTTGCTCACATGAGCAGTGAGGGGTTAGGTGCCTTGCTCTCGGGAGCAGTGAGGGGTTAGGTGTCTTGCTCAAGGGAGCAGTGAGGGGTTAGGTGTCTTGCTCAAGGGAGCAGTGAGGGGTTAGGTGTCTTACTCAAGGTAGCAGGGAGGGGTTAGGTGTCTTGCTCAAGGGAGCAGTGAGGGGTTAGGTGTCTTGCTCAAGGGAGCAGTGAGGGGTTAGGTGCCTTGCTCAAGGGAGCAGTGAGGGATTAGGTGTGTTGATCAGGGGAGCAGTGAGGGATTAGGTGTCTTGCTCAAGGGAGCAGTGAGGGTTAGGTGCCTTGCTCACATGAGCAGTGAGGGGTTAGGTGCCTTGCTCAAGGGGAGCAGTGAGGGGTTAGGTGTCTTGCTCACATGAGCAGTGAGGGTTAGGTGCCTTACTCAAGGGAGCAGTGAGGGGTTAGGTGTCTTGCTCAAGGGAGCAGTGAGGGGTTAGGTGCCTTGCTCAAGGGAGCAGTGAGGGGTTAGGTGTCTTGCTCAAGGGAGCAGTGAGGGGTTAGGTGCCTTGCTCAAGGGAGCAGTGAGGGGTTAGGTGTCTTGCTCACATGAGCAGTGAGGGGTTAGGTGCCTTACTCAAGGGAGCAGTGAGGGGTTAGGTGTCTTGCTCAAGGGAGCAGTGAGGGGTTAGGTGTCTTGCTCAAGGGAGCAGTGAGGGGTTAGGTATCTTGCTCACATGAGCAGTGAGGGGTTAGGTGCCTTGCTCAAGGGAGCAGTGAGGGGTTAGGTGTCTTGCTCAAGGGAGCAGTGAGGGGTTAGGTGTCTTGCTCAAGGGAGCAGTGAGGGTTAGGTGCCATGCTCAAGGGAGCAGTGAGGGGTTAGGTGCCTTGCTCAAGGGAGCAGTGAGGGTTAGGTGCCTTGCTCAAGGGAGCAGTGAGGGTTAGGTGCCTTGCTCAAGGGAGCAGTGAGGGGTTAGGTGCCTTACTCAAGGGAGCAGTGAGGGGTTAGGTGCCTTGCTCAAGGGAGTAGTGAGGGGTTAGGTGTCTTGCTCACATGAGCAGTGAGGGGTTAGGTGCCTTGCTCAAGGGAGCAGTGAGGGGTTAGGTGTCTTTCTCAAGGGAGCAGTGAGGGGTTAGGTGTCTTGCTCAAGGGAGCAGTGAGGGTTAGGTGTCTTGCTCACATGAGCAGTGAGGGGTTAGGTGCCTTGCTCAAGGGAGCAGTGAGGGTTAGGTGCCTTACTCAAGGGAGCAGTGAGGGGTTAGGTGTCTTGCTCAAGGGAGCAGTGAGGGGTTAGGTGTCTTGCTCAAGGGAGCAGTGAGGGGTTAGGTATCTTGCTCACATGAGCAGTGAGGGGTTAGGTGCCTTGCTCAAGGGAGCAGTGAGGGGTTAGGTGTCTTGCTCAAGGGAGCAGTGAGGGGTTAGGTGTCTTGCTCAAGGGAGCAGTGAGGGTTAGGTGCCATGCTCAAGGGAGCAGTGAGGGGTTAGGTGCCTTGCTCAAGGGAGCAGTGAGGGTTAGGTGCCTTGCTCAAGGGAGCAGTGAGGGTTAGGTGCCTTACTCAAGGGAGCAGTTAGGGTTAGGTGCCTTACTCAAGGGAGCAGTGAGGGGTTAGGTGCCTTGCTCAAGGGAGTAGTGAGGGGTTAGGTGTCTTGCTCACATGAGCAGTGAGGGGTTAGGTGCCTTGCTCAAGGGAGCAGTGAGGGGTTAGGTGTCTTGCTCACATGAGCAGTGAGGGGTTAGGTGCCTTACTCAAGGGAGCAGTGAGGGGTTAGGTGTCTTGCTCAAGGGAGCAGTGAGGGGTTAGGTGTCTTGCTCAAGGGAGCAGTGAGGGGTTAGGTGTCTTGCTCACATGAGCAGTGAGGGGTTAGGTGCCTTGCTCAAGGGAGCAGTGAGGGGTTAGGTGTCTTGCTCAAGGGAGCAGTGAGGGGTTAGGTGTCTTGCTCACATGAGCAGTGAGGGTTAGGTGTCTTGCTCAAGGGAGCAGTGAGGGGTTAGGTGTCTTGCTCAAGGGAGCAGTGAGGGGTTAGGTGCCTTGCTCAAGGGAGCAGTGAGGGGTTAGGTGTCTTGCTCAAGGGAGCAGTGAGGGGTTAGGTGCCTTGCTCAAGGGCGTAGTGAGGGGTTAGGTGTCTTGCTTACATGAGCAGTCAGGGGTTAGGTGCCTTACTCAAGGGAGCAGTGAGGGGTTAGGTGCCTTACTCAAGGGAGCAGTGAGAGGTTAGGTGCCTTACTCAAGGGAGCAGTGAGGGGTTAGGTGCCTTACTCAAGGGAGCAGTGAGGGGTTAGGTGGATGTGGGCATGGGAGAGCAACATTTAGTCTTCTCCCGCCCACATTTTTCCTACTGATTCGGAGTGAGCCATCCACCCTTCAGTAACAAGTGGGAGACCCTGACCAGTAGGCCACACGGCTGGACTCTGATCAGTGAATCAAACACAAGCCATCTGAGTGTTGACATGGGGAATATAGGACAGAAACTCCTCTGAGAGACATGAAACAATCACTCTCGTACAGCAGATGCATTTTCCAATGTGGGAGTGGGCATACTGTACCTCAACATCACTGCCCCCTTCAGATGAGGACCAAGTGTTACACTCAGATGTCTTACTGTTAGTGTAAAGAGCAGACTTCTTTTGCTCAGTGTGTCAGTGTGTGGCAAAGACATGAGGGCATGACACTGTAGTGTGTGTGTGTGTGTGTGTGTGTGTGTGTGTTGTGGGAAGGGGGGGGGGGGGGTTTGTGGACATGGTATTGTAGCATGTCAGTATGTGGCCAAGGCATGAGTGTGTGTGTGTTGTGGGGGGGGGGGGGGGTTGTGGACATGGTATTGTAGCACGTCAGTATGTGGCCAAGGCATGAGTGTGTGTGTGTGTGTATCATGGTTGTGTTGAGGTGATATGGGCGTTCTGGGTGTAGCACGGTTGTGTGGCAGGAGATGGTGGAGAATGTTATTATTACGTTGAGAACGTTATTATGTTGTTATTCTCATATTTCATACCTGACACTGGAGTCTAGCAGCTGCCACTCAGCCTCTTATACATTCTCTAACACACACACACACACACACACACACACACACACACACACACACACATTCATTTACTTGCTCTCTCAGAATCTTATTCTCTCTCTCTCTCACGCCCCCCAAACTCACTCACCTCAGCACCTACAGGCTTCACTCTGTGTCAATTCAATTCAATTTTATTTTATTTATACAGCGTCTTTTACAATAGTATTGTCTATTGGTGCTTTACAGCAAGGAGCACCCAAGAGCAGCAGGGGCAAAGAAAAACTCCCTTATGGTAGTTAGTCTAGTATAGGAAGAAACCTTGGGCAGATCCACGACTCAAGGGGCCAACCCAACTGACAGGGGTCATGCAGAAAAATTACAATCAGTAGTAACCATGATAGACTACATGTTGTCCATGGTTTTACCTAATCATCATAACAGATTCAAGATATTATCTCATAATATTACATGGTAGTCAATCTATAGGTGCTAGCGAGAGCAAATGAATATTGATTAAGCCAAATTTCAGTTGTGATTTCTGGTTATATTTTTATTTGGTTTGGGTTTTATTTTTGTAAGGTTATTATAATTTATACCCCTACTGGGGCGTTTTGAGAATGTTTAAATCACGGACACTCTCCCTGTCTGTCTGCTGCTAGGGTGATGGCGGGGCGGCAGAGACCTGTGTAATTCTGCCACCTGGACCAAACTCTGGAACGAGCCGAATTTAAGTGATGGTCAGTTAAATGATGTTCCTAGAAAGGAACTGATCAAAGGACGTACATTAACACTCACATTCACATACACACAGACAAACATGCATACACACACACATACACACGTATACACACACACACACATAGACACATTCACACACACACACACACAGACATGCATATACACACACACACACATACACACGTACACACACACACACACTCACATTCACACTCACACACACACACACACACACACACATTCACATTCATTATCATTCATACTAACTAAAGCAATGATTATTGTCTGTTATAGCTGGAGCTATCGTTTCTGGTGTGTGTTCATTCCAACGGAAATTTGAGCAGTAATTTATACACACAGACATACAGGTGCATGATATATGCAGTATACCAAGACTACATTATAAAATCTGAATCAATAGCCTAGGTGTGCACCATAAGTGGTGTGTGCATTACTCAGTGTGCCGCGACTCAGAGTGCGCAGACAGAGGGCTGGGTTGGGTTAGGCTGGGCTGCGTTAGGCTGGGCTGGGTTGGGCTGGGCTGAGTTGGGCTGGGCTGGGTTAGGCTGGGCTGGGCTGGGCTGGGCTGGGTTAGGCTGGGCTGGGCTGGGTTGGGCTGGGCTGGGCTGGGTTAGGCTGGGCTGGGCTGGGCTGGGCTGGGTTAGGCTGGGTTGGGTTGGGTTAGGCTGGGCTGGGTAAGGCTGGGTTGGGTTGGGTTAGGCTGGGCTGGGCTGGGTTAGGCTGGGTTTGGTTGGGTTAGGCTGGGATGGGTTAGGCTGGGCTGGGTTGGGTTGGGTTAGGCTGGGTTGGGTTGGGTTAGGCTGGGCTAGGCTGGGTTGGGTTGGGTTAGGCTGGGCTGGGTTGGGCTGGGCTGGGTTAGGCTGGGTTGGGTTGGGTTAGGCTGGACTGGGCTGGGCTGGGTTAGGCTGGGTTGGGTTAGGTTAGGCTGGGCTGGGCTGGGTTAGGCTGGGCTGGGTTGGGTTGGGTTAGGCTGGGTTGGGTTGGGTGTTCTCCCTCATTGTGGCTTGTGGTTTTACGGTTATTATATGAAATGAATGAAATTGTTGCAGACAAAGAAGACTCACATACATCACATTCTTAACTCTGTCCACTTTCAGCGCTGTGTGTTTCTCTAGTGTGTCTGACAAACTCACATGTTTGCAAAATACACATTCTAATCCAAAAGTGTCTTTATTAACAATACCATCATTTTGGACAGCTTTGTCACAGCATTTGGGTTGTGTTACATACATTTAAAAATCTCTTTTTCTCAGATTCTCAGACTGGCTCTCATGTTCTTATTATTTCTCTTTCTTTCTGTCATCATCAACCCCTGCCTCTCTCTCTCTCTCTCTCTCTCTCTCTCTCTCTCTCTCTCTCTCTTTCATTGATAACTGTTGGAGGAGCGATCCCTCTCACGGCTGCGGTTCTCTTGTCCAGCTCCACAGCTGTGTCCCACACTGAATCCCCACATTACAACTCTCAGTTGCATGCCATGCCCAGAGGGAAGGAATTTCTTCATTTTTATTGGGGAACAGAAAGGCTCAAATGTTGCTCAAA
>JAIFZK010000209.1:225000-232500 GCA_027481765.1 Tenualosa thibaudeaui | reverse complement strand
TCTCTCTAGCTGGATACAGAGACTCACCCAGATGCTGTAGAACATCTGAATTACAAAGGAATTATATCAGACTGTAATCAAGGACTGCACCTTTAAGCTTGTTTTACAGTACTGTCCCTTTTGTTGTTGCTGATTTTTGATTTCCCCAGAAAGTGGAGAGTGCCTGTCTCTCAGAGTAAATCCCCCACATGTGAGCTCTGTACACACACACATGCACACACACAGGTCCCAGTCTCTAAGAGTATATCCTCCACATGTGAACTCTGTACACACACACACATACACACACACACACACACAGGTCCCAGTCTCTCAGAGTAGATCCCCCACATGTGAGCCCTGTACACACACACACACACAGAGGCCCCAGTCTCTCAGAGCAGATCCCCCACATGTGAGCTCTGTATACACACACACACACACACCAGTCCCAGTCACTCAGAGTAGATCCCCCACATGTAACCCTAACCCTAACCCTGATGTAAGGTACTTAACTTAACCCTGAGTTGCTCTAGGGGAGACTGGCCCTGATGTAAGGCACTTAACCCTGAGTTGCTCTAGGGGAGACTGGCCCTGATGTAAGGCACTTAACCCTAAGTTGCTCTAGGGGAGACTGGCCCTGATGTAAGGCACTTAACCCTGAGTTGCTCTAGGGCAGACTGGCCCTGATGTAAGGCACTTAACCCTAAGTTGCTCTAGGGGAGACTGGCCCTGATGTAAGGCACTTAACCCTAAGTTGCTCTAGGGCAGACTGGCCCTGATGTAAGGCACTTAACCCTAAGTTGCTCTAGGGGAGACTGGCCCTGAACAATTGATAGTTAACAAAAAATGTAAGTCTCTTTGGATAAAAGTGTCTGCTAAATACATAAATGTAAATGTACATGCACACACAGGTAGCAGGCTCTCAGAGTAGATCTCCATGTGTGAGAACTTTACGCACACACACACACACAGGTCCCAGTCACCCTATGTGTGAGCCTTAATAATGGAAATACATGGACATGTATAAATGCAGGCTTGTTAGCACACACACATACACACACACAGCTCCGAGGCTCCCAGAGGAGATGTCCCATGAGTGAGCCCTGTTTTGACAGGAAGGCTACAAGGCTCTCATAATGGAAGCCAAAACACAGCCATTGTTTCCCATCACTGTTTCAGTTTTAGAGATTTCATTTTATCCATTCCAATAAGTCAGTGTCTGTTTTTGATATGTGTGTTAAAATTAAAGTGTGTGTGTGCTTACGTGTGTGTCTTTCTGTCTGTGCCTCAATTTCTATGTGTGTGTTAGTGTGTGTCGCTGTTCCTGTGTGTGTGTGTGTGTGTGTGTGTGTGTGTGTGTGTGTGTGTGTGTGCAAGTGTATATTTGTGTGTATGTGTGTATTTGTGTATGTGTGTGTGTGTATTTGTGTGTGTGTGTGTGTGTATTTGTGTGTGTGTGTATTTGTGTGTGTGTGTGTGTGTGTATTTGTGTGTGTGTATTTGTGTGTGTGTGTGTGTGTGCTCCTCAGCTGACAGACCTCCTTGCTGTACTCAGCAGGGTGTAACATGGGAAAGGAAGTGGACAGGAAGAACTTTTTCTCGACCTTCCTCCTCATCAGGGGTAAATATTATCCACACACACACACACACACACACACACTCACACACACACACACACACACCTCTATGCACACCCCTCCCACCACGCATCCCGTTATTCACACTGGCACTCTCACGTGGTGCAGAGTATTTGCTTCACAAATTCTTTACTCTGCACAGGATGATGACAGGGGACTACAGGGCTCAACATGTCTCTGATGAGTTCCCTTGATGAGTGTTGCAGGGTGAACATGTCTCTGATGAGTTCCCTTGATGAGTGTTGCAGGGTGAACATGTCTCTGATGAGTTCCCTTGATGAGTGTTGCAGGGTGAACATGTCTCTGATGAGTTCCCTTGATGAGTGTTGCAGGGTGAACATGTCTCTGATGAGTTCCCTTGATGAGTGTTGCAGGGTGAACATGTCTCTGATGAGTTCCCTTGATGAGTGTTGCAGGGTGAACATGTCTCTGATGAGTTCCCTTGATGAGTGTTGCAGGGTGAACATGTCTCTGATGAGTTCCCTTGATGAGTGTTGCAGGGTGAACATGTCTCTGATGAGTTCCCTTGATGAGTGTTGCAGGGTGAACATGTCTCTGATGAGTGCCCTAGAGGAGTGTTGCAGGGTGAACATGTCTCTGATGAGTTCCCTGAGGAGTGTTGCAGGGTGAACATGTCTCTGATGAGTTCCCTTGATGAGTGTTGCAGGGTGAACATGTCTCTGATGAGTTCCCTTGATGAGTGTTGCAGGGTGAACATGTCTCTGATGAGTTCCCTTGATGAGTGTTGCAGGGTGAACATGTCTCTGAGGGCTGCACCCTTGATGAGTGTTGCAGGGTGAACATGTCTCTGAGGGCTGCACCCTTGAGGAGTGTTGCAGGGTGAACATGTCTCTGAGGGCTGCACCCTTGATGAGTGTTGCAGGGTGAACATGTCTCTGAGGGCTGCACCCTTGATGAGTGTTGCAGGGTGAACATGTCTCTGATGAGTTCCCTTGATGAGTGTTGCAGGGTGAACATGTCTCTGAGGGCTGCACCCTTGATGAGTGTTGCAGGGTGAACATGTCTCTGAGGGCTGCACCCTTGATGAGTGTTGCAGGGTGAACATGTCTCT
Source organism: Tenualosa thibaudeaui (assembly GCA_027481765.1). Lineage (NCBI taxonomy): Eukaryota > Metazoa > Chordata > Actinopteri > Clupeiformes > Clupeidae > Tenualosa > Tenualosa thibaudeaui. Next base: position 229,809 of record JAIFZK010000209.1, on the reverse strand, counting down.
GAGGGCTGCACCCTTGATGAGTGTTGCAGGGTGAACATGTCTCTGAGGGCTGCACCCTTGATGAGTGTTGCAGGGTGAACATGTCTCTGAGGGCTGCACCCTTGAGAAGTGTTGCAGGGTGAACATGTCTCTGAGGGCTGCACCCTTGAGGAGTGTTGCAGGGTGAACAAGACCTAACCCTAACCCTAGGACTTTTGTGCAACTAAACCCTAACCTAACCCTAACCCTAGGCCTTTTGTGCAACTAAACCCTAACCTAACCCTAACCCTAGGCCTTTTGTGCAACTAAACCCTAACCTAACCTAACCCTAACCCTAGGCCTTTTGTGCAGTGCTCTAATGTAGTGGACATGCCACCAGCCTGGACAAACACTCACCATTGTTTTTCGCCTAGATGAAAATCTAGATTAGCTAAAGAGCAACAAGCACTCACACACACACACACTCCAATCCTGTTTCTTTAGGAGGGAGTTTTTTTTTTTTTTTGAAAACTTGACCTGCTTGAATCTAGAAAAAATATAAATGGTGAACTTGCTGAACTTTTGAACTTAATTTTAAAATGGTATAATGAGGCCTTTCATGGCCACCTGTCTCATGTAGACTCATGACCGTATCATTGATGTGTTGGCACGTGTGTGTGTGTGTGTGTGTGAGAGAGAGATAGCGTTTGGCCAGCTGCTGACAACTGAGACACTTTTGAGACACTTTTGTGGGACAGTGGTTTATGGTCCATACTGTGTGTGTGTGTGCATGCATGTGAGCATGTGTCTGTGTGTGTGTGTGTCTGTATGTGTGAGTGGCGCAGTGGTTTATGGCCCATTCTATGTGTGTGTGTGTGCGTACATGTGCATGTGTGTCAGTGTGTGTGAGTGTGTGTGTGTTGGGGGGGGGGGGTAGACAGTGGTTTATGACACCCATTGTTAACCTCACCACCTCCATCAGACTGCTCCTCTACCGTGTGGAAAAATGAGCTGCTGTCTTCAGTATGACGTTTGCCAAATCAGGATGGAGAAAGCAGACGGAGATATAAAAGGGAATATCATCTGGAGATCAACACACACACACACACACACACACACACACACACACACAGGCACACATACATCCATCATAAAATGGAAGGGAATGATCATCTGTAGAAGGTGTCAGATTGCTAACCATGAAATGGAACCTGTAACCATGAAATGGAACCTGTTGCCATTTTGCAGTTGCTGGTTTTCAATCTTCTGAAGCCGAGTGATTTGGACGAGCGATGAGCCTGAGCCGAGTGAAGAACAGAAGACCAGCTAGCATGAGCACCTGGAGGACCTGATAGGCTGAGGATGGAGGGCCTGTTAGCATGTGAATGGAGCCTGCTACACCTGGAGGACCTGATAGGCTGAGGATGGAGGGCCTGTTAGCATGTGAATGGAGCCTGCTAGCATCAGAATGGAGGGCCTGTTAGCATGTGAATGGAGCCTGCTAGCATCAGAATGGAGGGCCTGTTAGCATGTGAATGGAGCCTGCTAGCATCAGAATGGAAGGCTTGTTAGCATGTGAATGGAGCCTGCTAGCATCGGACTGGAAGGGCTGCTAGTATGGAAATGCAGGGCCTGCTAGCTGTGGCCAAATGGGGAGAGAAGCCTAGAATGTCTCCAGTCTTAAGAATGTTCTGGATTTGGCCACAAATGCGCTCCACACCACCCAACTGTGTGTACCACATACACACACACACACACACACACACACACACACACACACACACACACACACACACACACACCACCAGACTGTGTGTACCACTCACACACGCACATACACACACACATACACAAATAAACACTCATACACACACATACACACCCACACTCATACACACACATGCACACACACTCACACACACACAAACACACACTTACACATGCACTCACATGCATAATTTGATTTCTTTTATTTGTCTCCAGAAACAGCACACACCAGATGCATTGAGACAGGTTTATACACACACACACACACACACAAATGAAGATGAACACTTATGACAACAATAACTTTCTCTACCGTAAGAGCCAAATGTGGTCATATCCTGCTCCTCTCTTTGCCTGGAAACACGGGTGTTGGAGGAGGAAACGTAAGCACTTACAGAAGGAGGGAGAGGCTTGTGTTGGCTCTTGTGTTGGCTCTCTATCATCAGTACTGTAGCCTCATCTCCTGTTGGAATGATGTTTACTGTAAAAAGGTTTGATCTTCTGATATGGGAGCAGTTCATCTTTATGGTTCTCTCTGAATGGCTATGTGTTTAAATTGCTATGTGTTTAAATTGCTACATGTCCTTCGATCTTTGCAGTTATCCTTCAATGGCTCCCTGTTTTTCTCTGTCTGAGGCTCTTTGAGTGATTGATCTTTGAAAAGCCATGTTCTTCATCAGACCAGCACAAGGCAAGTGTTTAGGTGCTCCTGCATGTGGACCAGAGGGAACTCCCAGCCATTATATGACCCCCCCCCCCCCCACACACACACACACACACACCCCATCCTCTCGCTTGAGACACACACTCCACTGCCTCCCTGTCTCGTTGTTTGAGACACACACTCAACCGCATCCAACATCTTGTTTTGGGACACATTCCCGCAATTTCCTGACAAGGAATTCTGGGTACTGTCTAGGATTTGGAAAAGGAGGAAAAAAGGAGGAGAGGAGAGTAATTTTCAGCCCTCTTAAAGCAGAGGGCGTCAAGGATTCTTGGCAAGATCAGAGAGAAGGAGAGACGGGGAGAGAGGGAGAGCGAGAGCAGAGGGAAAGAGAGAGAGAGAGAGAGCAAGGGGGAGAGAGAGAGAGACATCTGTTGCACATGTAAGAATGGGGAAGGTGAAACTATGTAGTGTTTTCATTGGCACGCACTGCGGAGACACTGGTCTGCATTCAAACTCTGTCTGTATATCTATATTCTCATCAACAGCCTGCCAATCTCACCTCATCTCTTGCATGCTGGATGTGTGCTCACACACAGGACTCAAATCACTGCCTGGAAACAAATAGGCAGTATTGTTTTTCAGGGCGAGGCTTTGGGAGGGATGGGAGTTGGTCTGAGTGCACAGCAGTGGTTAGCATAATGGACATATGGTTTGAATCGGCTCTTATCTAAATGAGGCCTAACATTCGTTCTTTGATAGGGGTGAGATGTGGAGCAGGGAGCCAAATCATAATGCTTCAAACATGTGCATTCCTCTCGCTACACACACACACACATGTGCACACACACACACACACACATGCACACACACTGGCACACACACACACAAGTCATAGACATGGATGGGCATTAGGGGAGTGTTTTGTCTGAGACTACATCAGCACAGTGAAGTTCCCAAGCTAGTCACACACCCAAACACACACACACACACACACACATTTTAACTACACACTTTCAGATGTTGATGCAAATGTCTCTCTCTCTTAATAACACATGCAGGCTCATTAGTGCGCACACACACACACACATACACACACACACACACACACACACACACACACACACACACACACACACACACAGACACCACACACTTATACACAGAGAGAGAAAGAGAGAGAGAGAGTGAAAGACAGCCTAGCCTCTCCTCCATAACAATTTCAGTCCTCTATCCTTCCTTCCTTCCCTCCTTTGAGCTGTCTTCTCTTTCCCTTCATTCCAGATCCCTTTGTGTGTGTGTGTGTGTATGTGTCTCTGTGTATGTGTGTGTGTGTATGTGTGTGTCTGAGTGTGCAGCCTCCTTCAGAGTCCAAGCTGCCTCCATCTGCCCAGTCTGGCCTTGGGAGGAACCACATGCAGATACACACACACACACACACACACACACACACACACACACACACACACACACACACACACACACACACACACACACACACACACACACACTGCCAGAGACTCACTTTTACAGTAAACAAACACTGCCAGCTTTCTCATTTCTGCCCAAACTTTATTTTTCCTGCAATCATCAATACTGTATGTGCATTGGCATGCCACTCTTTGTGGTTGTGTGTGTGTGTGTGAGAGAGAGAGTGTACATGTACCTTAGTGTGTGTGTGTGTGTGTGTGTGTGTGTGTGAGAGAGAGAGAGTGTACACGTACCTTAGTGTGTGTGTGTGTGTGTGTTTGTGTGTGAGAGAGAGTGTACATGTACCTTAGTGTGTGTGTGTGTGTGTGAGTGTGAGAGAGAGAGAGAGTACACGTACCTTAGTGTGTGTGTGTGTGTGTGTGTTTGTGTGTGAGAGAGAGTGTACATGTACCTTAGTGTGTGTGTGTGTGTGTGTGTGTGTGTGTGTGTGTGTGTGAGAGAGAGAGAGAGAGAGAGAGAGTGTACACGTACCTTAGTGTGTGTGTGTGTGTGTGTGTGTGTGTGTGTGTGTGTGTGTGTGAGAGAGAGAGAGAGAGAGTGTACACGTACCTTAGTGTGTGTGTGTGTGTGAGAGAGAGAGAGAGTGTACACGTACCTTAATGTGTGTGTGTGTGTGTTTGTGTGTGTGTGTTTGTGTGTGTGTGAGAGAGAGAGTGTACACGTACCTTAGTGTGTGTGTGTGTGTGAGAGAGAGAGAGAGTGTACACGTACCTTATTGTGTGTGTGTGTGTGTTTCTGTGTGTGTGTGTGTGTGAGAGAGAGTGTATACGTACCTTAGTGTGTGTGTGTGTGTGTGTGTGTGTGTGTGTGTGTGAGAGAGAGAGAGAGAGATTATGACCATGGCTCCAGGCACATGCCTCTGCATTCTGATGAAGCAGTTCAAGATCCTGTCAGGCTTTTCAATGGGGAATCACCCAATTAATTAGGTC
>JAIFZK010000209.1:145000-205000 GCA_027481765.1 Tenualosa thibaudeaui | reverse complement strand
TGTGTGTGTGTGCATGTGTGTGTACACTGTTATCAGAGCATTCTTGGACCCTCTCTCTCATTGTTAATAATATTTTCATTATTACTCCACACATTCCTCCCCCACTTGTCCTGCCATTTCTCTCACTCTCTGTCTATCTCTCTGTCAGTCTCTCTTTCTCTCTGCCACTCTCTCTTTTTCTCTCTTTCTCTCTGTCACTGTCACTGTCTCATTCTCTCTGCCTGTCTCTCATTCTCGTTTTCACTCTCTCTTTCTCTCTGTCTGTCTCCCTCTCTTTCTCTCTCTCTCTCGCTTTCTCTCTCTCCCTCTCGCTTTCTTTCTGACTCTCTCTCCATCCCTCTCCCTGTGTCTCTGTCTGTGTTTCTCTTCTTCTACCACCTCACTCTTTCCTTCTCTTTCTTATGTCTCTCCCTCCCTCCCTCTCTTACTTTCTCTCTCTCTCAGCCTGTCTCTCTTTCAGTCTCTCTCTCTCCCTCTGTTTCCCCTCTCACTCACTCTACCTGCCTCTCTCTGTCTTTCCCCTTCCCTTACTTGTTCTCTCTCTCTCTCCCTTTTTCTCTCTCTCCCTCTTTCTCTCTCTCTCTCCCTCTCTCTCTCTCTCTCCCTCTTTCTCTCTCTCTCTCCCTCTTTCTTTCTCTTTCTTTGGTTGTTGGTGGGGATCTGGCAGCTCGTTGATTGGGCCATGTCCATGGGGAGAGTGACCACTCTCTCTCTCTCACACACACACACACACACACACACACACACACACACACACACAGGGAGGAGAGTGGGCTGTGGGGACAGTGACCACTCTCACACACACACACACACACACACACACACACACACACACAGGGAGGAGAGTGGGCGGTGGGGACAGTGACCACTCACACACACACACACACACACACACACACACACACACACACAGGTAGGAGAGTGGGCCGTGGGGACAGTGACCACTCACACACACACACACACACACACACACACACACAGGGAGGAGAGTGGGCCGTGGGGACAGTGACCACTCACACACACACACACACACACACACACACAGGGAGGAGAGTGGGCCGTGGGGACAGTGACCACTCACACACACACACACACACACACACACACACACACACACAGGGAGGAGAGTGGGCACTGAGGACAGTCTGATATTCCCTGTGGGACAACTGGCTCTCTGCTCCTGGTATCCCACTAGTTCTCACAGTAGACTTCCCCTGTGAAACACACACACCCACACCCACACTCTCTTTCACTCACACACACACACACACACACACACACACACACACAAACACACACTATCTCACTCTCACACACATACACACACACACAGCTAGGGGTCAGGGAGTGTGTGTGGGGGGAGAGAATAAGTGTGCTAGAAAAAAAAGAGAGAAAGAGAGAATGGGACAGGGAGAAAGAGAGAGAGCGAAAGAGAGTGAGAGAAGGAAGGAAATAAAGTGAGGGATTGGGGGGAGACACACACACACACACACAGAGAAAGAGAGAGAGAGAGAGAGAAATGTTGAAACCCTACAATTGATGGTGTTTGATTTCCAGTGTAATTAGCATTCCTTTGGCTATTTGGATTTCCAATCTGGGCCTATCTAATGTCCACGCTGCATTCCAAAAATGACTGGCCTGCACTCAGCTCCCCTAAACCGCCTGAGCTCAGCAGCAACACACACACAGACACACACACAACCTCATACATTCCCACACCCACCAACACATACCCCGACACACACAGACATACCAGCGTATTTACACACACACACATACAACACACTCCCTAACACAGTAGCCATTATGTTCATTGACAGACTAATGCACCATATATCTGTTGTATATCTGTGTGTTGTGTGTGTATGTAATTAGATGTATGATATATCTGTGTGTTGTGTGTGTATGTGGTTAGATGTATGATATATCTGTGTGTTGTGTATGTATGTGATTAGATGTATGATATATATGTGTGTTGTGTGTGTATGTGGTGGCAAAGTGGTTAAGGAACCTTGCTAGCATGTGGAAATTGTGGGTTTGAATCTCAGCTGCCACCATTGTGCCCTTGAGCAAGACACTTCACCCTAAGTTGCTCTAGGGGAGACTGGTCCTGATGTAAGACACTTCACTGTCAGGAAAACAGAACGAGTCGAACCCAAAAGCGTCACGTTAAGAAAGTTTATTTAGGGAACGGGGGTAAGGAGTGTGTGGGTGCTCTTCTACAAGCGAGTAGGCAGTACGGAGCAGGAGAGCAACACATAGTCCGAGGGCTGGCAGAGATCGTTACCGGGGCAGGAGAGCAGAACGTAGTCCGAGGGCTGGCCGAGGTGGTTACCGGGGCAGAAGAGCAGAACGTAGTCCGAGGGCTGGCAGAGATCGTTACCGGGGCAGGAGAGCAGAACGTAGTCCGAGGGCTGGCCGAGGTCGTTACCGGGGCAGAAGAGCAGAACGTAGTCCGAGGGCTGGCAGAGATCGTTACCGGGGCAGGAGAGCAGAACGTAGTCCGAGGGCTGGCCGAGGTGGTTACCGGGGCAGAAGAGCAGAACGTAGTCCGAGGGCTGGCAGAGATCGTTACCGGGGCAGGAGAGCAGAACGTAGTCCGAGGGCTGGCCGAGGTGGTTACCGGGGCAGGAGAGCAGTGCGGTGGTCAATCGGTCTGAGGTCGTCAACGAGAAGCAGACAGGCAGAATACAGAAAATAGAGGACGGGGCAGGCAGGGAGACAGGACGGGAAACACCGGAACAGACTGATGACAGACACGGGATCTTCGGGAACATAAACGGGAGTCAGGGTCTTAAGATGCTTGCCTTGCGTGAGTAGCAGTAGGTTCGCGGACGGTCTGACGGGGAACACTGGGAGACAAGGGATTAAATACACAGCAGGACAACAAACAACGAGCAACAGGTGGAAGTAATGATTGCAACAGATTGGTGTGAATGAGTGGGAGGGGCAAGTGATTAGAGAGAGAGGGAGATACTACCCAACAGTCATGACACTTCACCCTAAGTTGCTCTAGGGGAGACTGGTCCTGATGTAAGACACTTAATCCTAAATTGCTCTAGGGCAGACTGGCCCTGATGTAAGGCACTTAACCCTAAGTTGCTCTAGGGGAGACTGGCCCTGATTTAAGACACTTAACCCTAAGTTGCTCTATGGGAGACTGGCCCTGATGTAAGGCACTTAACCCTAAGTTGCTCTAGGGGAGACTGGCCCTGATGTAAGACACTTAATCCTAAATTGCTCTAGGGCAGACTGGCCCTGATGTAAGGCACTTAACCCTAAGTTGCTCTAGGGGAGACTGGCCCTGATTTAAGACACTTAACCCTAAGTTGCTCTAGGGGAGACTGGTCCTGATGTAAGACACTTAACCCTAAGCTGCTCTAGGGCAGACTGGCCCTGATGTAAGACACTAAACCCTAAGTTGCTCTAGGGGAGACTGGTCCTGATGTAAGACACTTAACCCTAAGTTGCTCTAGGGGAGACTGGTCCTGATGTAAGACACTTCACCCTAAGTTACTCTAGGGGAGACTGGCCCTGATGTAAGACACTTCACCTTAAGTTGCTCTAGGGCAGACTGGCCCTGATGTAAGACACTTAACCCTAAGTTGCTCTAGGGGAGACTGGCCCTGATGTAAGGCACTTAACCCTAAGTTACTCTAGGGCAGACTGGCCCTGATGTAAGGCACTTAACCCTAAGTTGCTCTAGGGGAGACTGGCCCTGATGTAAGACACTTAACCCTAAGTTGCTCTAGGGGAGACTGGCCCTGATGTAAGACACTTAATCCTAAATTGCTCTAGGGCAGACTGGCCCTGATGTAAGGCACTTAACCCTAAGTTGCTCTAGGGGAGACTGGCCCTGATTTAAGACACTTAACCCTAAGTTGCTCTATGGGAGACTGGCCCTGATGTAAGGCACTTAACCCTAAGTTGCTCTAGGGGAGACTGGCCCTGATGTAAGACACTTAATCCTAAATTGCTCTAGGGCAGACTGGCCCTGATGTAAGGCACTTAACCCTAAGTTGCTCTAGGGGAGACTGGCCCTGATTTAAGACACTTAACCCTAAGTTGCTCTAGGGGAGACTGGCCCTGATGTAAGGCACTTAACCCTAAGTTGCTCTAGGGGAGACTGGCCCTGATGTAAGACACTTAATCCTAAATTGCTCTAGGGCAGACTGGCCCTGATGTAAGGCACTTAACCCTAAGTTGCTCTAGGGGAGACTGGCCCTGATTTAAGACACTTAACCCTAAGTTGCTCTAGGGGAGACTGGCCCTGATGTAAGACACTTAACCCTAAGTTGCTCTAGGGGAGACTGGCCCTGATGTAAGAGACTTAATCCTAAATTGCTCTAGGGCAGACTGGCCCTGATGTAAGACACTTAACCCTAAGTTGCTCTAGGGGAGACTGGCCCTGATGTAAGGCACTTAACCCTAAGTTACTCTAGGGCAGACTGGCCCTGATGTAAGGCACTTAACCCTAAGTTGCTCTAGGGGAGACTGGCCCTGATGTAAGACACTTAACCCTAAGTTGCTCTAGGGGAGACTGGCCCTGATGTAAGACACTTAATCCTAAATTGCTCTAGGGCAGACTGGCCCTGATGTAAGGCACTTAACCCTAAGTTGCTCTAGGGGAGACTGGCCCTGATTTAAGACACTTAACCCTAAGTTGCTCTATGGGAGACTGGCCCTGATGTAAGGCACTTAACCCTAAGTTGCTCTAGGGGAGACTGGCCCTGATGTAAGACACTTAATCCTAAATTGCTCTAGGGCAGACTGGCCCTGATGTAAGGCACTTAACCCTAAATTGCTCTAGGGGAGACTGGCCCTGATGTAAGACACTTAACCCTAAGTTGCTCTAGGGGAGACTGGCCCTGATGTAAGACACTTAACCCTAAGTTGCTCTAGGGGAGACTGGCCCTGATGTAAGACACTTAACCCTAAGTTGCTCTAGGGGAGACTGGCCCTGATGTAACTGATAGTTGACAAACATGTAAGTCGCTTTGGATAAAAGTGTCTGATAAATGTATGTGATTAGATGTATGATATATCTGTGTGTTGTGTGTGTATGTGATTAGATGTATGATATATCTGTGTGTTGTGTGTGTATGTGATTAGATGTATGATATATCTCTGTGTTGTGTGTGTATGTGATTAGATGTATGATATGTCTGTGTGTTGTGTGTGTATGTGATTAGATGTATGATATATCTCTGTGTTGTGTGTGTATGTGATTAGATGTATGATATATCTGTGTGTTGTGTGTGTATGAGATTAAATGTAAGATATGTCTGTGTGTTGTGTGTGTATGTGATTAGATGTAAGATATGTCTGTGTGTTGTGTGTGTATGTGATTAGATGTATGATATATCTGTGTGTTGTGTATGTATGTGATTAGATGTATGATATATGTGTGTGTTGTGTGTGTATGTGATTAGATGTATGATATATCTGTGTGTTGTGTGTGTATGTGATTAGATGTATGATATATCTGTGTGTTGTGTGTGTATGTGATTAGATGTATGATATATCTGTGTGTTGTGTGTGTATGTGATTAGATGTATGATATATCTGTGTGTTGTGTGTGTATGTGATTAGATGTATGATATATCTGTGTGTTGTGTGTGTATGTGATTAGATGTATGATATATCTGTGTGTTGTGTGTGTATGTGATTAGATGTATGATATATCTGTGTGTTGTGTGTGTATGTGATTAGATGTAAGATATGTCTGTGTGTTGTGTGTGTATGTGATTAGATGTATGATATATCTGTGTATGATCCATTCATCTACACCCAACTTCTTGTATGACACAAGCTGATAATAAATGCTTACTCACTTTGACTCTTATACTTTTAGTTTTTTTTTAAACACACCTCCCTCCAGACACCAGTCTCAAGTAAGGGCTGGGTTATATAGTAAGGGCTGGGTTATATAGGAAGGGCTGGGTTATAAAGGAAGGGCTGGGTTATATAGTAAGGGCTGGGTTATATAGTAAGGGCTGGGTTATATAGGAAGGGCTGGGTTATATAGTAAGGGCTGGGTTATATAGGAAGGGCTGGGTTATAAAGGAAGGGCTGGGTTATATAGTAAGGGCTGGGTTATATCGAAAGGGCTGGGTTATATAGGAAGGGCTGGGTTATAAAGTAAGGGCTGGGTTATATAGGAAGGGCTGGGTTATAAAGTAAGGGCTGGGTTATATAGCAAGGGCTGGGTTATAAAGTAAGGGCTGGGTTATATAGTAAGGGCTGGGTTATATAGCAAGGGCTGGGTTATATAGTAAGGGCTGGGTTATAAAGTAATCACTGGGTTATAAAGGACTGCTATATCTCTTTTATAAACTATCTATTATTTTAACATGTTGCCTTCAAACTCTGTTCATGTTGTGTTAAAGTCAGACATGTTTCCCTCTCTCTCTCTCTCTCTCTCACTCTTTCTCACTCTCTCTCTCTCTCACTCTCTCTCTCACCTGTGTTGCAGGAGGTGACTAGAGTTAGACGTTTCCTGTTCTGGCCGGACACAAAGGGTCAAGTGGCTTATAGACAGAAACACATGTAGGCATTCCTGTATAACACACACACACACACACACACACACACACAGTTTTATACTTGTACAGGAAATGTTCCCAACCATAAGTCTGTTTCAGCAACATGACTTGTGTGTATATGTGTGTGAGTGTGTGTGTGTGTGTGTGTGTGTGTGTGTAGCTATCCCCACAGACCTACATAAGTACATTAAGACAGAGAAATGAGATCTATAGAATGTCATGCAGTCACATCCTTAAAAAGTCTAGACATGTCAAACAGAGTCACTGACCCACATCTCCCTTCTGGATGCCTCCCTATCCTGTATAGCACACACACTTATGCACACACACACACACACACACACACACACACACACACACACACACACTCACACACACAGGCTTAATGTACAGGCACCTACGAGGTTCCAAGGGGATACCCTCACCAGACACACACACACACACACACACACACACACACACACACACACTCACACACACAGGCTTAATGTACAGGCACCTACGAGGTTCCAAGGGGATACCCTCACCAGACACACACACACACACACACACACACACACACACACACTCACATGCTTAACGTATAGGCACTTGCGTAGGTCCAGGGGGATACTCCTAGCACACACACACACACACACACACACACACATAACACACTCACAGACATGCTTAATGTATAGGAACTTGCGAAGATCCAGTGGGATATCCCCACCACAGACACACACACACACACTCACATGCTTAACGTATAGGCACTTGCGTAGGTTCAGGGGGATATTCCCCGACTTACTTGTGTAGGTCCTTACTTTGCTTGCTTTTCAGTGTCATATCGCTGATGAATTTAGTTTGAATTTCTAACCGAACTCAACAACGACTTCTCTTCAGTGGTTTCCATGGTTATTAATGTTCTCGTTGTGTCCTATCCATCAGAATTACAGTTATACCGGGAACTGCAATGAGACATTCCGCACTGTTTGGAGTGCAAAAACAAATTGGGATAAAATGGGTTATTTTCTTTTTATTGAGTGATAGACTTGTAAAAATATACATGTAAACATAGTTACATTGTTTTCTTTTTTTTTTTTTTTTCAACACATATGAACATCCCTCACCCCTCCCACCCTGACTGGACTGAAAAAAAAAGAAAAAAAAAACTGGATAAAACAAATAAAATTACATTATCAATTTAGATAATTGATTTTGCCGCCGTGGGTGGGATGCTTGATTTCCAAAAGAATTAAAATTCACCTACGTGCCAATAGAGATAAAAAAAGCTCAGACACTGAGCTGTGTTGTAAAGTCACCCCAAGGACATCAGACAGTACCTCAAATATTATTGACCAAAATCTTGTCAGTTTATGATATATGTTATGATTATAACATAGGTGTCAAATCATCTGTATCTGTTTGACATCTGGCACATCTACATATCCACACTATCTACTATCTACACTATCTACTATCCACACTATCTACATATCCATACTATCTACTATCCACACTATCTACTATCTACTATCCAAACTATCTACTATCCACACTATCTACTATGCACACTATCTACTATCTTCACTATCTACTATCTACTATCCACACTATCTACTATCCACACTATCTACATATCCTCACTATCTACTATCCACACTATCTACTCTCTACATATCCACACTATCTACTATTTACACTATCTACTATCTACTATCCACACTATCTACTATCTACATATCCACACAATCTACTATCCACACTATCTAATATCTACACTATCTACTATCCTCACTATCTACTATCCACACTATCTACATATCCTCACTATCTACTATCCACACTATCTACTATCCACACTATCTACTATCTGCACTATCTACTATCTGCACTATCTACTATCCACACTATCTACTATCCACACTATCTACATATCCTCACTATCTACTATCTACAATTTCTACTATCCACACTATCTACATATCCACACTATCTACTATCTACACTATCTACTATCTACATATCCTCACTCTCTACTATCCACACTATCTACTATCTGCACTATGTACTATCCACACTATCTACTATCCACACTATCTACTCTCCACACTATCTACATATCCACACTATCTACTATCCACACTATTTACTATCTACTATCCACCCTATCTACTATCTACTATCCACAATATCTACTATCCAAACTATCTACTATCCACCCTATTTACTATCTACTATCCAAACTATCTACTATCCACACTACCTACATATCCACACTATCTACTATCCGCACTATCTACTATCTGCACTATGTACAATCCACACTATGTACTATCTACACTATCTACTATCCACACTATCTACATATCCTCACTATCTACTATCCACACTATCTACTATCCACACTATCTACTATCTACACTATCTACTATCCACACTATCTACTATCTACACTATCTACTATCCACACTATCTACTATCCACACTATCTACTATCCACACTATCTAAATATCCTCACTATCTACTATCCGCACTATCTACTATCCGCACTATCTACTATCTGCACTATGTACTATCCACACTATCTACTATCTACACTATCTACTATCCACACTATCTACTATCCACACTATCTACATATCCTCACTATCTACTATCCGCACTATCTACTATCCGCACTATCTACTATCTGCACTATGTACTATCCACACTATCTACTATCCACACTATCTACTATCTATTATCCACACTATCTACATATCCTCACTATCTACTATCTACACTATCTACATATCCACACTATCTACTATCTACTCTCCACACTATCTACATATCCACACTATCTACTATCCACACTATTTACTATCTACTATCCACCCTATCTACTATCTACTATCCACAATATCTACTATCCAAACTATCTACTATCCACCCTATTTACTATCTACTATCCAAACTATCTAATATCCACACTATCTACTATCCACACTATCTACTATCCACACTATCTACATATCCTCACTATCTACTATCCACACTATCTACTATCCACACTATCTACTATGCACACTATCTACTATCTTCACTATCTACTATCTACACTATCTACATATCCACACTATCTACTATCCTCACTATCTACTATCTACTATCCACACTATCTACTATCCACACTATCTACTATCCACACTATCTACTATTTACACTATCTACTATCTACTATCCACACTATCTACTATCTACATATCCTCACTATCTACTATCCACACTATCTACTATCTACACTATCTACTATCCACACTATCTACTATCCACACTATCTACATATCCTCACTATCTACTATCCGCACTATCTACTATCCACACTATCTACATATCCACACTATCTACTATCCAAACTATCTACATATCCACACAATCTACTATCCGGACTATCTACTATCCACACTATCTACTATCCACACTATCTACTATTTACACTATCTACTATCTACTATCCACACTATCTACACTATCTACTATCCACACTATCTACTATCCACACTATCTACATATCCTCACTATCTACTATCCACACTATCTACTATCCGCACTGTCTACTATCCACACTATCTACTATCCACACTATCTACTATCTACACTATCTACTATCCGCACTGTCTACTATCCACACTATCTACTATCCACACTATCTACTATCTACACTATCTACATATCCACACTATCTACTATCCAAACTATCTACATATCCGCACTATCTACTATCCACACTATCTACTATCCACACTATCTACTATCCTCACTATCTACTATCCACACTATCTACTATCTACACTATCTACTATCCACACTATCTACTATCTACACTATCTACTATCCACACTATCTACATATCCTCACTATCTACTATCCACACTATCTACTATCTGCACTATCTACTATCCACACTATCTACATATCCTCACTATCTACTATCCACACTATCTACTATCTACACTATCTACATATCCACACTATCTACTATCCACACTATCTACTATCCACACTATCTACTATCTACACTATCTACTATCTGCACTATCTACTATCTGCACTATTTACTATCCTCACTATCTACTATCCACACTATCTACTATCCACACTATCTACTCTCTACATATCCAAACTATCTACTATCCACACTATCTACTATCCACACTATCTACATATCCATACTATCTACATATCCACACTATCTACTATCTACAATATCTACTATCCACACTATGTACCATACTATCACTATCTACATATCCACTGTATACTATCCACACTATCTACTATCTCACTATCTACTATCCACACTATCTACATATCCACTATCTACTATATCCACACTCTCTACTATCCACACTATCTACTATCCACACTACTACTATCCACTATCTACTATCCACACTATCTACTATCCACACTATCTACATATCCTCACTATCTACTATCCACACTATCTACTATCCACACTATCTACTATCTACACTATCTACTATCCACACTATCTACTATCTGCACTATCTACTATCCACACTATCTACTATCCACACTATCTACATATCCTCACTATCTACTATCCACACTATCTACTATCTACACTATCTACATATCCACACTATCTACTATCCACACTATCTACTATCCACACTATCTAATCTACTATCACTATCTACATATCTACACTATCTACTATCCACACTATCTACTATCCACACTATCATATCCATATCTACTATCCACACTATCTACATATCCATCATCTACTATCCACACTATCTACATCATAAACATCTACTATCACACATCTACTATCCACACTATCTACATATCCACTTATCTACTATCCACACTATCTACTATCTGCACATCTACTATCCACACTATCTACATCTACTATCTACTATCTCACTATCTACTATCTACATATCTACTATCTACATCTACTATCCTCACTATCTACTATCCACACTATCTATATCTACTATCTACTATCCACACTATCTACTATCTATACTACTATAACACATACTAACATATCCACACTATCTACTATCCACACTATCTACATATCCACACTATCTACTATCCACACTATCTACTATCCACACTATCTACACTATCTACTATCCACACTATCTACTATCCAACAATCTACTATCCACTATCTACATATCTCAATATCTACACTATCCACACTATCTACATCCACACTATCTACTATCCACACTATCTACTATCCTAACACTATCTACTACAATCCACACTATCTACTATCTACACTATCTACTATCCACACTATCTACTATCTTACACATCTATATATCACTATCTACTATCCACTATCTACTATCCACACTATCTACTATTTACACTATCTACTATCCACACTATTTACTATCCTCACTATCTACTATCCACACTATCTACTATCCGCACTATCTACTATCCACACTATCTACTATCACCACTATCTACATCTTACTATCTACTATATATCACCACACTATCTACTATCTACACTATCCACACATCACTATCTACTACTATCCACACTATCTACTATCCACACTATCTACTATCTACACTATCTACTATCCACACTATCTACTATCCACTATCTACTATCTACTATCACTATCTACTATCCACATCATCTACTATCCACACTATCTACTATCCATCACTATTTACTAGCTACTATCCACACTATCTACTATCCACACTATCTACTATCCACACTATCTACTATCCATCTCATATCTACTATCTACTATCCACTATCTACTATGCACACTATCTACTATCTTCACTATCTACTATCTACATATCCTCACTATCTACTATCCACACTATCTACTCTCTACATATCCAAACTATCTACTATCCACACTATCTACATATCCATACTATCTACATATCCACACTATCTACTATCTACTATCTACAATATCTACTATCCACACTATGTACTACCTACTATCCACACTATCTACTATCCACACTATCTACTATCTACACTATCTACATATCCACACTACCTACTATCCTCACTATCTACTATCTACTATCCACACTATCTACTATCCACACTATCTACTATCCACACTATCTACTATTTACACTATCTAGTATCTACTATCCACACTATCTACTATCTACATATCCTCACTATCTACTATCCACACTATCTACTATCCACACTATCTACACTATCTACTATCCACACTATCTACTATCCACACTATCTACATATCCTCACTATCTACTATCCGCACTATCTACTATCCACACTATCTACTATCCACACTATCTACTATCCACACTATCTACTATCCACACTATCTACTATCCACACTATCTACTATCCACACTATCTACTATCTACACTATCTACTATCCACACTATCTACTATCAACACTATCTACTATCAACACAATCTACTATCCAAACTATCTACTATCTCACTATCTACTATCCACACTATCTACTATCCGCACTATCTACTATCTGCACTATGTACTATCCACACTATCTACTATCTACTATCCACACTATCTACTATCCACACTATCTACTATCCACACTATCTACTATCTGCACTATCTACTATCCACACTATCTACTATCTACACTATCTACATATCCACACTATCTACTATCCACACTATATACTATCTACTATCCTCACTATCTACTATCCACACTATCTACTATCTACACTATCTACTATCCACACTATCTACTATCTACACTATCTACTATCCACACTATCTACTATCTACACTATCTACTATCTACTATCCACACTATCTACATATCCCACTATCTACTATCCACACTATCTACTATCTACATATCTACACTCTCTACATATCCTCACTATCTACATATCCACACTATCTACTTCCTTTTACACTCAGCAGAGGCCAGAATGCATGATTATTACCCAGTGGACTCTGAAGGGGCTCTATTGTATCAGTAGGGCTCTATTGTATCACTAGGGCTATCCATTGTATCAGTAGGGCTCCTAATCTGACTCCATATTTTCAGAGTAAAGATGACGAATGTCAAATGTATAATATCTACAATTTACACAAAGTAATATACTAATATATATATATATATATAGTGCTGTCAATGTCAACACGGTAAGATGTAAAATTTGATCAAGTTCTTTTTAAGCAAATGAATCATGCAGGCACATCTGCTATCCTCAACTAGGCTTTGACACGCAATTGACATAAACGTGGTCGGCAGTCTGCCGCTGCTGCCTAACTTGTGGTGAATGGAATCTTTGGTCTCTTATCTGTGCAAATGCGTAAGTGTACAAGTCACTACACAGAAGTTCAATATGCACAAGACGGTTCAAAGACAGCTGTTCGTGTTTGACTGCACACTGACATGAGATGGCCAGAGCAGACTACAGTAGCCTAGTCTCAAGTTCTTGTTAATGTTTTCTCTTTGACGTTATTCCCAGAATACAAGCAGCATAATGACGCTTGTAGATGCTTCCACATCTTTTAAAAGAGCGGACGGACACCTTGAATGAGAGTGCAAAGAAAAGGCCAAATCATGGTAAATTTGAAGCAAGGAGGAGTGTTCAGAACTTACACACCTGGACACCTGTTCACCTGGGCTTGACATGACGGCAGCGATCATTTGAAAAACCTCAATAGAATGAAATGCGGTCTCAGCCCTGTTACATCTGGGAATATACAATGGCATCAAACGCGATTCAACCAATCATAATTGAGGACTGGGACTATCCATTTTAGGACTTCTAAAGGCATCACATTTGTTACACAAAGCACCACTGACTTGCCATCATACTTTTTGATTAGCTGGTTATTAGTGTTTATATTATTCTCCAGTGAATGTACTGTATATAACATGCCTACCATCACCACATAGTTGTGTGGAATGTACTGCTTGTACACATCTGCTGTGTTTTAATTGAAGTCCTTGATGTTAAATATTTTACAGTGTGCCTGTATTTTTGGCTTTGGGATCCAGAAACACATTCTCTCACACCATATTATTATACTATCCACACTATCTACTATCCACACTATCTACATATCCTCACTATCTACTATCTACAATTTCTACTATCCACACTATCTACATATCCACACTATCTACTATCTACACTATCTACTATCTACTATCCACACTATCTACTATCCACACTATCTACTCTCCACACTATCTACATATCCACACTATCTACTATCCACACTATTTACTATCTACTATCCACCCTATCTACTATCTACTATCCACAATATCTACTATCCAACCTATCTACTATCCACCCTATTTACTATCTACTATCCAAACTATCTACTATCCACACTACCTACATATCCACATACTACTATCACACTATCTACATCTGCACTACTATCCACACTATCTACTATCCACACTATCTACTATCCACACTATCTACATATCCTCACTATCTACTATCCACACTATCTACTATCAACACTATCTACTATCTACTATCTACACACACTATCTACTATCTACACTATCTATTATCCACACTATCTACTATCTGCACTATCTACTATCCACACTATCTACATATCCACACTATCTACTATCTGCACTATCTACATATCCACACTATCTACTATCTGCACTATCTACTATCCACACTATCTACTATCAACACTATCTACTATCCACACTATCTACTATCCACACTATCTACATATCCTCACTATCTACTATCCACACTATCTACTATCCACACTATCTACTATCTGCACTATCTACTATCCACACTATCTACTATCCACACTATCTACTATCCACACTATCTACTATCCACACTATCTACTATCCACACTATCTACTATCTACACTATCTACTATCCACACTATCTACTATCTACATATCCTCACTATCTACTATCCACACTATCTACTATCCACACTATCTTACATCTATCCACTATCTACTATCTCACTATCTACTATCTACTATCTATCTACTATCCACACTATATCTACACTATCTACTATCTACTATCCACACTATCTACTATCCACACTCTCTACTATCCACACTATCTACATATCCACTATCTACTATCCACACTATCTACTATCACTATACACACTATCTACACTATCTCACTATCTACTATCTACACTATCTACATATCCACACTATCTACTATCACACTATCTACTATCTACTATCACATCTACTATCTATCACTACACTATCTACTATCTATCTACTATCTACTATCACTATCTACTATCTACACTATCCACACTATCTACACTATCCACTATCTACTATCACACTATCTACTATCCACACTATCTACTATCCACACTATCTACATATCCACACTACCTACTATCCTCACTATCTACTATCTACTATCCACACTATCTACTATCCACACTATCTACTATCCACACTATCTACTATCCACACTATCTACTATTTACACTATCTACTATCCACACTATCTACTATTTACACTATCTAGTATCTACTATCCACACTATCTACTATCTACTATCCTATCTACATATCCACTCTATCTACTATCCACACTATCTACTATCCGCACTATCTACTATCCACACTATCTACTATCCACACTATCTACATATCCTCACTATCTACTATCCACACTATCTACTATCTACACTATCTACTATCCACACTATCTACTATCCACACTTACTATCCACACTATCTACATATCCACACTATCTACTATCCACACTATCTACTATCTACTATCTACTATCCACTATCTACTATCCACACTATCTACTATCCACACTATCTACTATCTACACTATCTACTATCCACACTATCTACTATCCACACTATCTACTATCAACACTATCTACTATACACACTATCTACTATCCACACTATCTACATCCATCCATACTATCTACACATCACTATCTACTATCCACACTATCTACTATCCACACTATCTACTATCTACACTATCTACTATCTGCACTATCTACTATCTGCACTATTTACTATCCTCACTATCTACTATCCACACTATCTACTATCCACACTATCTACTCTCTACATATCCAAACTATCTACTATCCACACTATCTACTATCCACACTATCTACATATCCATACTATCTACATATCCACACTATCTACTATCTACAATATCTACTATCCACACTATCTACTATCCGCACTATCTACTATCCACACTATCTACTATCCACACTATCTACATATCATCACTATCTACTATCAACACTATCTACTAACTACACTATCTACTATCCACAATATCTACATATAAACACTATCTACATATCCACACTATCTACTATCCACACTATCTACTATCCACACTATCTACTATCCTATCACTATCTACTATCTGCTATCTACTATCTACACACTATCTACTATCTACTATCTACATATCCCACTATCTACTATCCACACTATCTACAAAGCCACACAAACTACTATCAACACTATCTAATCATATCACTATCTACTATCCACACTATCTACTATCCGCACTATCTACTATCCACACTATCTACTATCCACACTATCTACATATCCTCACTATCTACTATCCACACTATCTACTATCTACACTATCTACTATCCACACTATCTACTATCTACACTATCTACATATCCACACTATCTACTATCCAAACTATCTACATATCCACTCTATATACTATCCACACTATCTACTATCCACACTCTCTACTATCCACACTATCTAGTATCCACACTATCTACTATCCACTACTATCTACACTATCTACTATCTACTATCTACTATCTACATCTACTATCTACTATCTACTATCCACATCTATCTACTATCTCCTACACTATCTACTATCCACACTATCTACTATCCACACTATCTACTATCTGCACTATCTACTATCCACACTATCTACTATCCACACTATCTACTATCTGCACTATCTACTATCCACACTATCTACTATCCACACTATCTACTATCTACACTATCTACTATCCGGACTATCTACTATCCACACTATCTACTATCCACACTATCTACTATCCGCACTATCTAGTATCCACACTATCTACATATCCTCACTATCTACTATCCACACTATCTACTATCTACACTATCTACATATCCACACTATCTACTATTCACACTATATACTATGCACACTATCTACTATCCACACTATCTACTATCTACACTATCTATTATCCACACTATCTACTATCTGCACTATCTACTATCCACACTATCTACATATCCACACTATCTACTATCTACACTATCTACTATTTACACTATCTACATATCCACACTATCTACTATTCACACTATCTACTATGCACACTATCTACTATCTACACTATCTACTATCCACACTATCTACTATCTACACTATCTACTATCCACACTATCTACTATCTGCACTATGTACTATCCACACTATCTACTATCCACACTATCTACTATCCACACTATCTACTATCTATTATCCACACTATCTACATATCCTCACTATCTACTATCTACACTATCTACATATCCACACTATCTACTATCCACACTATTTACTATCTACTATCCACAATATCTACTATCCAAACTATCTACTATCCACCCTATTTACTATCTACTATCCAAACTATCTAATATCCACACTATCTACTATCCACACTATCTACTATCCACACTATCTACATATCCTCACTATCTACTATCCACACTATCTACTATCCACACTATCTACTATGCACACTATCTACTATCTTCACTATCTACTATCTACATATCCTCACTATCTACTATCCACACTATCTACTCTCTACATATCCAAACTATCTACTATCCACACTATCTACATATCCATACTATCTACATATCCACACTATCTACTATCTACTATCTACAATATCTACTATCCACACTATGTACTACCTACTATCCACACTATCTACTATCCACACTATCTACATATCCACACTACCTACTATCCTCACTATCTACTATCTACTATCCACACTATCTACTATCCACTACTACTATCTACACTATCTACTATCCACACTATCTACTATCTACACTATCTACTATCTACTATCCACACTATCTACATATCCCACTATCTACTATCCACACTATCTACTATCCACACTATCTACTATCTACACTATCTACTATCCACACTATCTACATATCCTCACTATCTACTATCCGCACTATCTACTATCCGCACTATCTACTATCCACACTATCTACTATCCACACTATCTACATATCCACACTATCTATTATCCAAACTATCTACATATCCACACTATCTACTATCCGGACTATCTACTATCCACACTATCTACTATCCACACTATCTACTATTTACACTATCTACTATCTACTATCCACACTATCTACACTATCTACTATCCACACTATCTACTATCCACACTATCTACATATCCTCACTATCTACTATCCGCACTATCTACTATCCGCACTGTCTACTATCCACACTATCTACTATCCACACTATCTACTATCTACACTATCTACTATCCGCACTGTCTACTATCCACACTATCTACTATCCACACTATCTACTATCTACACTATCTACATATCCACACTATCTACTATCCAAACTATCTACTATCCACACTATCTACTATCTACACTATCTACTATCTGCACTATCTATACTATCCTACACTATCTACTCATCCACTATCTACTATCTACTATCTACTATCCACACTATCTACTATCCACACTATCTACTATCCACTCACATCTACTATCCACATCTCACTATCTACTATCTACACTATCACAATCCACACTATCTACACTATCTACATATCCACACTATCTACTATCTGCACTATCTACTATCTGCACTATCTACTATCCTCACTATCTACTATCCACACTATCTACTATCCACACTATCTACTCTCTACATATCCAAACTATCTACTATCCACACTATCTACTATCCACACTATCTACATATCCATACTATCTACATATCCACACTATCTACTATCTACAATATCTACTATCCACACTATGTACTACCTACTATCCACACTATCTACTATCCACACTATGTACTATCTACACTATCTACTATCCTCACTATCTACTATCCACACTATCTACATATCCACACTATCTACTATCCACACTCTCTACATATCCACACTATCTACTATCCACACTATCTACATATCCACACTATCTACATATCCTCACTATCTACTATCCACACTATCTACATATCCTCACTATCTACTATCTGCACTATCTACTATCCACACTATCTACTATCCACACTATCTACTATCTACACTATCTACTATCCACACTATCTACTATCTACACTATCTACATATCCACACTATCTACTATCCAAACTATCTACATATCCACACTATCTACTATCCGCACTATCTACTATCCACACTATCTACTATCCACACTATCTACATATCCTCACTATCTACTATCTACACTATCTACTATCCACACTATCTACTATCTACACTATCTACATATCCACACTATCTACTATCCAAACTATCTACATATCCACACTATCTACTATCCACACTATCTACTATCCGCACTATCTACTATCCACACTATCTACATATCCACACTATCTACTATCTGCACTATCTACTATCTGCACTATCTACTATCCTCACTATCTACTATCCACACTATCTACTATCTGCACTATCTACTATCCAAACTATCTACTATCCTCACTATCTACTATCCACACTATCTACATATCCACACTATCTACTATCCACACTCTCTACATATCCACACTATCTACTATCCACACTATCTACATATCCTCACTATCTACTATCCACACTATCTACTATCCACACTATCTACATATCCTCACTATCTACTATCTGCACTATCTACTATCCACACTATCTACTATCTACACTATCTACTATCCACACTATCTACTATCTACACTATCTACATATCCACACTATCTACTATCCAAACTATCTACATATCCACACTATCTACTATCCACACTATCTACTATCCGCACTATCTACTATCCACACTATCTACTATCCACACTATCTACATATCCTCACTATCTACTATCTACACTATCTACTATCCACACTATCTACTATCTACACTATCTACTATCCAAACTATCTACATATCCACACTATCTACTATCCACACTATCTACATATCCTCACTATCTACTATCCACACTATCTACTATCCACACTATCTACTATCTGCACTATCTACTATCTGCACTATCTACTATCCTCACTATCTACTCTGCACTACTATCTACTATCTACTATCTGCACTATCTACTATCCGCACTATCTACTATCTGCACTATCTACTATCTGCACTATCTACTATCCACACTATATACTATCCTCCACTATCTACTATCCACACTATCTACTATCCACACTATCTACTATCCACACTATCTACTATCTACTATCTATCTATACTATCCTCACTAAATACTATCCACACTATCTACTATCCCCACAATCTACTATCCACACTATATATTATCCACACTCTATGCACACTATCTACTATCTACACTATCTACACTACTATGCACACTACTACTATGCACACTATCTACTATCTATCTACATCTACATATCCACACTATCTACTATCTACACTATCTACTATTTACACTATCTACATATCCACACTATCTACTATTCACACTATCTACTATGCACACTATCTACTATCTACACTATCTACTATCCACACTATCTACTATCTACACTATCTACTATCCACACTATCTACTATCTGCACTATGTACTATCCACACTATCTACTATCTGCACTATCTACTATCCACACTATCTACATATCCACACTATCTACTATCTACACTATCTACTATTTACACTATCTACATATCCACACTATCTACTATTCACACTATCTACTATGCACACTATCTACTATCTACACTATCTACTATCCGCACTATCTACTATCCACACTATCTACATATCCACACTATCTACTATCTGCACTATCTACTATCTGCACTATCTACTATCCTCACTATCTACTATCCACACTATCTACTATCTGCACTATCTACTATCCAAACTATCTACTATCCGCACTATCTACTATCTGCACTATCTACTATCCTCACTATCTACTATCCACACTATCTACTATCTACACTATCTACATATCCACACTATCTACTATCCACACTATATACTATCTACTATCCTCACTATCTACTATCCACACTATCTACTATCCGCACTATCTAGTATCCACACTATCTACATATCCTCACTATCTACTATCCACACTATCTACTATCTACACTATCTACTATCCACACTATCTACTATCTACACTATCTACTATCCACACTATCTACTATCTACACTATCTACTATCTACTATCCACACTATCTACATATCCCACTATCTACTATCCACACTATCTACTATCTACATATCCTCACTATCTACATATCCACACTATCTACTTCCTTTTACACTCAGCCGAGGCCAGAATGCATGATTATTACACAGTGGACTCTGAAGGGGCTCTATTGTATCAGTAGGGCTCTATTGTATCAGTAGGGCTCTATTGTATCAGTAGGGCTCCTAATCTGACTCCATATTTTCAGAGTAAAGATGACGAATGTCAAATGTATAATAGTCGCAATTTACACGGCAAAGTAATATACTAATATATATATATATATTAGTGCTGTCAATGTCAACACGGTAAGATGTAAAAATTTGATCAAGTTCTTTTTTAAGCAAATGAATCATGCAGGCACATACGTGCCCTCCTCAACTAGGCTTTGACACGCAATTGACATAAACGTGGTCGGCAGTCTGCCGCTGCTGCCTAACTTGTGGTGAATGGAATCTTTGGTCTCTTATCTGTGCAAAGGGTACGTTAAGTGTACAAGTCACTACACAGAAGTTCAATATGCGCAAGACGGTTCAAAGACAGCTGTTCGTGTTTGACTGCACACTGACATGAGATGGCCAGAGCAGACTACAGTAGCCTAGTCTCAAGTTCTTGTTAATGTTTTCTCTTTGACGTTATTCCCAGAATACAAGCAGCATAATGACGCTTGTAGATGCTTCCACATCTTTTAAAAGAGCGGACGGACACCTTGAATGAGAGTGCAAAGAAAAGGCCAAATCATGGTAAATTTGAAGCAAGGAGGAGTGTTCAGAACTTACACACCTGGACACCTGTTCACCTGGGCTTGACATGACGGCAGCGATCATTTGAAAAACCTCAATAGAATGAAATGCGGTCTCAGCCCTGTTACATCTGGGAATATACAATGGCATCAAACGCGATTCAACCAATCATAATTGAGGACTGGGACTATCCATTTTAGGACTTCTAAAGGCATCACATTTGTTACACAAAGCACCACTGACTTGCCATCATACTTTTTGATTAGCTGGTTATTAGTGTTTATATTATTCTCCAGTGAATGTACTGTATATAACATGCCTACCATCACCACATAGTTGTGTGGAATGTACTGCTTGTACACATCTGCTGTGTTTTAATTGAAGTCCTTGATGTTAAATATTTTACAGTGTGCCTGTATTTTTGGCTTTGGGATCCAGAAACACATTCTCTCACACCATATTGGATATGCTTCTCTCTCTCTCTCTCTCCCTGTTCCACAGCTGGTCTACTCCCCTGGAGATGCTGGTTTAATAACTAGTCTGCATCCCATCCAATCTTCTGTCTTATCAAGCACCTCTATCACAGCAGCCTAGCCAAGTTCACAGCTTAGGAAGTGTTTGCTTTGGTGCAGATGATCGATAGGCCAGGAAACAGGAGGACGGGGGTTGGGGATCAGACGCTGCGGCACAGGGATTGCTTGAGGAGTTCTGACGGCGAATCAGACATTGAATCAGATGGGATTTGTCCACCAATGGGAAGGCAGAGGTGTGTTTCAGCTGTAACTCTCAGCTCTGTCCTAATTAACCAAAGGCCAGTGAGTAGTAATGCAGCTGGCCACTGGCATGTTCACTGCTTACTGTCCACTGGAAGTCTGACTGTCGTGAGAAGCTTAGCACACATACCTGTGTGACAGACATAAGCAGAATGGAAAGGAGTTTGGGCTCGGTGGAGTTTATTGCCCTGGATTACCAGGTGCAATTTGAATTCCCAATCAGCCAGACTACTGTAGAGAGGGGCTATTCATTGGGCTGAACTCCAGCAATCAAACAGTCCCTTTTTCCATGCTAATCTTCTGTATTGTCTCCTGAATCAACTCTGTTTATGTCGCTGCAGTTATTTGGCTTCCATTTGTTCTCTTTTCTGTCCTGACATTGTGTGTGTGTGTGTGTATAAAGGAGAATATCAGACAGTCTGAATTGTGTCTGAATTGTGTCTGCAGCCTAAATCATCAGTCTTTGCTGTGTTCCTCTGGCCTTGTGTTGCCTGCTGGGGTATTTCTCTGTTGCCTGCTTCTGTCCAAGCAAAGCAGTCTGTGAGAGTTATCCAGTACACCCAGCCCACACGTGTTCCACCCCAGCAGATTCATCAGTACTCATGCAACACTGCTACTGAGGGTGCTGGTGTGTGTGTGTGTGTGTGTGTAGAGAGCCTCCTTGGCTAACTTTTGTCACCATCTCAGTAGTTAGAATGGCTGTTTATGTGTCTTTTCTGTGCTTTGACTTTCTATCGTTTGCTGTTCTTTGCTTTTATTTTTGTTCAGTACATTCAACTACTGTGCAGGAAATATACCTGCCTTGCCATGCCTAGCATACATTGTGTGTGTGTGTGTGTGTGTGTGTGTTTGCTCCTTATCTTCTGGTAGACTACTGGACTGGACTGGATTTTTATTCTTCTGTCTACTAATGGCTCCTCTGACTATCTCCCATTTGTTCTCCCAAAACATCCATCATGTTCTCTGGAAGCTGTTTCTCTTTTTTTCCTGACGACAAACTATTTCAGAAATGTGTCTGTCCATCGCCTTATAAGGGGGAGAGAGAGAGTTTCTTCCATGACTCTCCCTGTCTCACACCTCTTTTTTCCCCATTCTTTTTTCTTTCTCTCTCTCTCTCTCTTTCTTGGCAATGGAGGGAGAAGCATACACGTCTAGACTTCTGCTCGGGGATGGAAGTCAAATAAATGGGCGTGAGTTACGCTATGCTAAACAAACTGGAGCCGAGGCCTGGAATGGTTCCTAGTGTTGGGCACTTGGACCCCGGGGCCCCGAGGCTCCTCAGCCCCAGTGGACCCATAACCCTCTGCAAACACCTCCAGGAACAGCACACACAACACACACACACACACCTGCCACAGCACACACAACACACACACACACACAGCACACACACACACACACAACACACAGCCACCGCAGCACACACACACAGCTGCCACAGCACAAGCAACACACACACACACATGATACACACACACAATTCACAACCAGCACGGCACACAACACACACACACAGCTGCCGCAGCATACGCAACACACACAGACTCCACAGCTTACAGTCACTGCAACACACACAACACACACAGACACCATAGCTCACAGTCACTGCAACACACACAGCACACACAACACACACAGACACCACAGCTCACAACACACACAACACACACAGACACCACAGCTCACAGCACACACAGCACACACAGACACCACAGCTCACAGCACACACAGCACACACAACACACACAACATACAGAGACACCACAGCTCACTGCACACACAACACACACAGCACACACAACACACACAGCACACACAGACACCACAGCTCACAGCACACACAACACACACAGCTCACCGCACACACAACACACACAACACACACAGACACCACAGCTCACAGTCACTGCAACACACACAGCACACACAACACACACAGACACCAATTCAATTCAATTCAGTTTTATTTATACAGCGCCTTTTACAATAGTATTGTCTCGTGGCGCTTCACAGAAGGAGCACCCAAGAGCAACAGGGGCAGGAAAAACTCCCTTATGTTCAGTTAATCTAGGAAGAAACCTTGGGCAGATCCACGACTCAAGGGGCTAACCCAACTGCCAGGGGTCATGGAGAAAAATTACAATCAGTAGTAACCATGACAGACTATAAGTTGCCTATGGTTTTAGCTAAGGTTCATAATAGTTCATAATAGAGTATTATCCCACTTTTACATTACATGGTAGTCAGTCTATAGGTGGTTATCAGGAATTATGGCTGGACAATGTAGCAGCGGCCAGGCATAGTGTCACCACAACTCAACACACACACACAACACACACAGCACACACAACACACACAGACACCACAGCTCACAGTCACTGCAACACACACAGCACACACAACATACACAGACACCACAGCTCACCGCACACACAGCACACATCACACACAGACACCACAGCTCACAGTCACTGCAACACACACAGCACACACAACACACACAGACACCACAGCTCACAGCACACACAACACACACAACACACACAGACACCACAGCTCACAGCACACACAACACACACAGACACCACAGCTCACAGCACACACAACACAAACAGACACCACAGCTCACCGCAAACACAACACACACAACACACACAGCACACACAACACACACAGCACACACAACACACACAGACACCACAGCTCACAGCACACACAACACACACAACACACACAGCACACACAACACACATAGCCGTCACAGCAACCAGCCAGTCCACTCCCTACCCACAACCCTCCCCCTCTCCCTGCAATTAAAGTTCCAGGAATCCCAATCACGTGTGGAGAGAGCGGTAGGAGTGTGTGTGTGTGTGTGTGTGTGTGTGTGTGTGTGTGTGTGGTTGGGAAGGGGGAACAGAGTTCATATCCTGTTAGGGCTCTACAGACAGAGTTAAATGTCAATGTGATGACTTTCTCTCTCTCTCTCTGGTTTTGTGTGGTGAGGATAAGTGTGTATGAATGTGTTCCCCTCTATGAATCTGGTTCTCAGGGAAACTCCTTCCAATCTGCTCTGGGATCAGTTTTCTGTTCTCAAAGTTAAAGCAGGGTTGGAGCAGTTATGATACAAAACCTTAATATGGATAACAAATGACTGAGTTCTGATCAAACGACTGAGAATGTTTATGAGGCCTGAAGTACTGTCACAGCAGCTAATGGAGAAAGCAGTGTGCTTAGTCACCCTAATCATCTTCTATAGTGAGTGAGGCACCATCCAGTCAGGCATGTTGGTCAGAGCACAAGGTTTAATTGCAGTTAGTCGGACGTATTGGTGTGCTGGTCAGAGCACAATGTTTAATTGCAGTGAGTCGGACGTGTTGGTGTGCTGGTCAGAGCACAATGTTTAATTGCAGTGAGTCGGACGTGTTGGTGTGCTGGTCAGAACATAAGGTTTAGTTGCAGTGCGTTTGAGTTGGGTGTGTTGGTGTGCTGGTCAGAACATAAGGCTTAACTGTGGTGTGTTTGAGTTGGGTGTGTTGGTGTGCTGGTCAGAGCACAAGGCTTAACTGTGGTGTGTTTGAGTTGGGTGTGTTGGTGTGCTGGTCAGAGCATAAGGCTTAACTGTGGTGTGTTTGAGTTGGGTGTGTTGGTGTGCTGGTCAGAGCACAAGGCTTAACTGTGGTGTGTTTGAGTTGGGTGTGTTGGTGTGCTGGTCAGAGCACAAGGCTTAACTGTGGTGTGTTTGAGTTGGGTGTGTTGGTGTGCTGGTCAGAGCACAAGGCTTAACTGTGGTGTGTTTGAGTTGGGTGTGTTGGTGTGCTGGTCAGAGCACAAGGCTTAACTGTGGTGTGTTTGAGTTGGGTGTGTTGGTGTGCTGGTCAGAGCACAAGGCTTAACTGTGGTGCCAAGGCTCTGTCACAACCACAGTATGCTGTATCCATTACAGTAAGTGTTGGGTTGGTGGTGACACGTGTTACCTGATCCAATGGCCATGCCATATGTTTGTGACCCAGTATAGAGTGACCCTGTTCCTCTCATTTAACACGCTTCTAACAGGCCTTTTGAGACTGGAAAAGCCCCATCAACTTGTTGAAATGTGCTCTGGAATGAGGTGATTCAGAATCCACTGGGTGAAATGTAGGCCAGACCAGCAGGCTCCTTTAAAAAATAGAGTAGAGACGGTTCAGGTGTATGTGTGTGTGTGTGTGTGTGTTTCCTGTACAGGTGTTAGAGCAGAGTTTAAAGTCTCTCCAGGACTCTTTCAGCTTTATAGGGTACAATGCACAGTACTCCTCTCCCCCAACCCCTCCTCCCTTAAGAAGCTCTAAACACAAGGACGGCTCCAAGGTGACGTGATCCACAAATGTCCCCTGTTCAGTTTCAGTGTGGAAAAACCTTGTGAATGGAAACTAAAGCAGTTAGCACCTGTTCTGTTCTGTTCTATTGAGACTGTGTTTCAGTCTGAGAGAAATACACCCTCAACATCATCATTCTTCTGAGAAAAGAACACTCAACATCATCATTCTTCTGAGAAAAGAACACTCAACATCAACATTCTCCTGAGAAAAGAACCCTCAACATCAACATTCTTCTGAGAAAAGAACACTCAACATCAACATTCTTCTGAGAAAAGAACACTCAACATCAACATTCTTCTGAGAAAAGAACCCTCACCACCATCATTCCAATTAGTGAAGTCCCTCAACATCATCATTCCTAGAGTTACATTTCACACCACCCTTCCAACATGATTCCTAGGAAGGCTTGTTTCAGTATATTTTGTCTTGAATTGTCACTACTAATTTTGAGGTAATTTTATTATGAGGGAAAAGCATTCTGTCCAGTTGTCAGACAGACATTGAAGGTAATTTTACTTGTTTCAAGATATTTTATCTAGACAATTAAGCATAAACTTAACTTATTAAGATAATCACTACTGGTGATTTCAAACAAAATAATCTGTCACTGCAGCAAGACAGTGGCACTTGAAAATTACTTTTACATTTTACTAATTACTAATAAAATTTGTTTGCAGGCAGCAATATGGGGGTCAAGCATAATAATTGAACTGTGTTGACATAGACACATCATGTGTTTCTGGTCAATGCCAATGTAACAAATGCTCACAATATGTTTTGTGACAATCAATCAGATTTCCATGGTATGACCTCACATGATGTTTTGTAACTGCCTCAAAATTCGAGTTGCTGTATTGGGTTAAATGTTCCATGCATCAAAATGACAATATGTAGCTTTTATGAGGCTCTCTTTTATGGTCTGAACATTACATGTACCAACCTTCATGAAGACTGGAGAAATTTGTGGTGTGTGAAAACCTAAGCGTTTTTGATATATTTTTAATTTTCCCATTATTGCTGACAAAGCAGCCTGAAGCCAAAGTCAGACATTTGGTTTGGATCAGATCATCAGTTTGTTGCTGAGACATGAGTTCATACATCGTTTGATGGCCTTGCTGCCTATTTTGATTTGCTGCCTCGGTTGGGCGCTTTAGAAAATTGAAACGGCAAAAGGTAAACTCTATGTCATTTGTTTGGAAAATGACCATCTCTACCAAATTTTATGAACAACAGACCCAATTTGTGACCTGTGAAAATTAGTTTTTCTTTCAATGTTTATGTTCATTATGTTGGAAAATAAGTTTTGACAATTGGGCATATGGGTCAAAAGTTACATTCATGGATGCAACTCTAGTCTTGACCTATTGATGGCGCTAGATTGCATGAATTGCAGACCTGAAAGTTGATATTGAAACTTAGGGTAACACTTTACTTGAAGATGTCTACATGAGCCTGTCATAAACATGACATGACATGTTGAACATTAATGAAGCCTTTTTTAATGTTCATTACTGTTGACATCAAATGTCATTTAGTTTTTGTAATGTAAAGTTGACACTGTTCAGGATGCAGACATTACAAAAACCAAATGACACTTAAAGACATGTTAATGCTACATGTCATGTTTATGACAGACTCGTGCCACTCTTAGGAAGACATCTTCAAGTAAAGTACTCTGAAACATTATTAAAAAATTACTTTAATTTCAAAACAGTTACCACAGAGACGTATGGTATTTGATCTACAACATCAGCTGCAGTGACAGTGGTATACTAAGGTAAGCATGTGTTTTTTCTTGTTTCAAGAAATCTTAGTAAGTGCACACTGGCAGATAATTTTGCTTAAAGTCCCAAAAAGAGTAATTTTTTCATATTTTTGGAAAGGCATTTTTTTGCAGTGAACTACTGGTGTGTCTGATGTACTGGATGTCATCTGGATCTCTCTGTCTCGAGTGAAACCCCTCAGCCAGTCAGCAAGGTTCTGTGGTGAAACCGCTTAGCCAGACAGCGGGGCTGTAAAACTAATGACTTCTTACAGAGCCTGACCTTTGACCTCTCGCTGCCAGGACATTAACCTCCTCACCTTCGACAGCCTCCACTAAAGCTCAACCCTGAGCTGACATTTTCAAAACAAATACACCCCACTGTGCTCACAATCACTGAAGAGTGTGTGTGTGTGTGTTAGCTAAAGTGTATAGGACAAAGCTTTGTAAAGCACTATACGGGTATCTTCCCATCTTCACGTATTCTCTGTCCACACCTTGTTGAATGGAGTAAAGCCATTTGAACAGGGTCATCAGGAGGTCAGAGCGTTGCTAAATGGGAAGGATTTGGACAAACAATAAAAACCATAAACCAGGAAGGAGAAAGACTGTAATGCCACATATGAGGTACTTACATGCTTTAATCAGTGGGTCCAGTTCACAGCAGTCATTGTTCCAGGAAGTGGCCAGGTAAGCCCAGGTGTTGCTGATGACAGCCAATAAGATTCTAATTCAGTACAGTAGAATCAGATCCTTATTGGATGTCATCAAGATGTCATTAGTAACAGGTGTGGTTACCTTGCTGCTGCTGTGAAATGGGACCATTGCACCAGCACAACTTCAATAAATACTACAAACAAAACATCTATAATGATGCTATCTATGCACCTAAGACAGTGTGGGAAAATGTGGATCTATTGTTCCGACTGGTTGGCAAAGCTTTTCAGTGTTGCTTGCTTTAGCCATACAAAACAACTTTTACTAATATCAAAGTCCTTCTAGGGCAAGTCCCTTCACTCGGCTGCTATATTGGAATGCCTTTGGGCAGCTATCTAGGATTCAAAATTCAAAATGAAAGGGGAGATAAATTGCCATGAATGAAAAAAAAAAACATAGAACCCCCCAACTGTAATAAACCACTATGTTGCCTGATTAAATCCTGGTGCATGAAACAGAATCAATGAAGTGGGCCGCCACCTCCCACTCACAGGACCCTTCTCAGCCAGTCGTGTCCATCCTTCTCAGCCAGTCGTGCCCACCCTTTTCAGAGGGCTTTTTCATAACATGGAAGTGGTTATGGGATGCAGTTACTCTTTAAAAGGCAAGGCTATTATTGGACATGTTACAGGAGACATAACAAGCCGGTAAATTTTATTATTGATGTCATCTGTTGCATCATGAACTAAACTTTCTTCATATTCATAAGCAAAGCAAGTAGCCCACTACCATCGCTGCCCACTGTGAAATCTTTGATGTCATTAGATGGCATGGTCACATGCAATGTACATTTAACTTTCATTTAGCAAACTTTTGGACAACTATGAACTAGAAAGACGTGATTCATTTCCATCCTAATACAGCATCCCCCTCCCCCCAATCAAGAAAAAAACCCTTTGGATTTGCACAATTCACACAAGTCACCCAAAATGAGATGAGCTCCTTCCAATAAAGTGCCATGAGAGAATACTATTTAAAAGGTGCTATGTAAATATAATTGAATTGAATTGAAAAAGAAGGTACTAAAACATTACAAAAACATAACAATCTCAAACATTGTTTACTGAAAAAGTTGACAAGTTACAATATCATGAAAGACATGGGAAAGAAATGGGAGCCAGAATCTATTTTCATTGGATAGATAGGCTATTGCATTATTCATATGCACTATGAGAGAGAGATCATGAAAGGACTTGCAGAGGAAGCAACCAGACTTCATCAACCTATTAAGAAGGACGGCATGGCGATCCTCCAACAGGAACCAGCTCCTTTCAGTTGGATAAAAAATGTGCTGAACCAGGACTGCCAGCTCTCCTCAAAACTGTCTA
The DNA here is from genome assembly GCA_027481765.1 of Tenualosa thibaudeaui. NCBI lineage: Eukaryota > Metazoa > Chordata > Actinopteri > Clupeiformes > Clupeidae > Tenualosa > Tenualosa thibaudeaui. Next base: position 173,228 of record JAIFZK010000209.1, on the reverse strand, counting down.
TCTCATTCCAGAGCAGAGTGTGACCTAAAAGAGTTCTTCAGCCATGAGAATCAATCCATTCCTGCAGCCCTGAGTGATGGTAAGAAGCCCTGAGTGATGGTGAGAAGCTCCACAATGGTAAGAAATCTCAGCTTGCTGCAAACCTCGAGTTTCTTGTTAAAAAGGGAGAAAGCTGAGTGGACTGCAGCTATTACCAACAGCCTAGTCTGCCTTTTTTAAGTGAGCATACAAGGGAAAAAAGTGGGTCTTCAAGGACTTCAAGATGCAGGAATGTGTGTTTAGTAAATTTGCTTCTAACAGGAATCAGCCTCTTTCAACTCTTCTTAGCTAAAGGTGCTGAAGCAGGACTGCCAGCTCTTCTCCAAACTGTTTATCTCATGCCAGAGCAGAGATTGTGACCTAAGACATAACAATCCCTTAAAATCCCTGACACCGAATCAGAAGTAGAAATCTCAGCTTAATGCCATCCTCAAGTCTCTTGTTAAAATCCCTGACACTAAAGCAGCTAGATGCTGTTGATGGCACAGGTGAACACTTTACCGCCACGGAGCTTAAAGACATTTGAACTGTGCCGCAAATGAGATCCTCCCAAGAGGAGAAGCATGCTCTGTTAAATACAAGAGAACACACATTTTCTTTGACGTCTGCCAACATCAAGCTTGGACACAAGTCACCCTCAAATTGGCGGAATTTTGTTAGAAATCATCAACAAAACAGAACTAATCACTACCTTACTGACATAATTGCTCAATGCTTCAACACCACATGTGGTTATAGTGACCAAAGACAACAAATCTGTTGGCAACCACTGCATCAGCCTAAATGTAGTTAGTCCATGCAGTCATGAGGATCCTGACAAGGATTTTTGCTCATGCCAAACGTGCTGCCAGCCAGGGCTGTAGATGTCTCTTGGCTAAAGCCAGCAACACTGATGCTGCTGAGACAGTGGCTGGTACAGTTAGGCCTTCAGGAATTTGGTGTGCAGCAGTTTAGGTTTGCTTTTGGACAAGAAATCAGTCAGTTTCAATCTTCTGTGGTAAAGACAGACACCTGGCTGGCAAAGCTGGAATATATTTAAAGAAGTGTCTGAAATCGTCATCAAACTAAGCCACTAACCCCGAGACAGATGACAATGACAAGATTTTAAATAACTTTGTGGTTACTGTGTGTGATTGGTCCAGTGATGACACTGTGTGTGATTGGTCCAGTGATGACCACTGTGTGTGATTGGTCCAGTGATGACACTGTGTGTGATTGGTCCAGTGATGACCACTGTGTGTGATTGGTCCAGTGATGACACTGTGTGTGATTGGTCCAGTGATGAAACTGTGTGGTTACTGAGTGTGATTGGTCCAGTGATGAAACTGTGTGGTTACTGAGTGTGATTGGTCCAGTGATGAAACTGTGTGGTTACTGTGTGTGATTGGTCCAGTGATGAAAGAGGAGTTTGATGACTCCTGTTTGGCCTTGTTTGCCTTACAAAGCCATTCAACCTACTCCTGCAGCATGACTGGAGCCTAGGAAGTGTTCAGCCCACCAGGCTTGAGAGTCCTTCTGAATGGGGATGGATCAAAAAGGTGGTTTGTAGCAGATCTTATGGACAGAACTATCACCAACTGCAGATGGCTGTCAGCAGCTGACCAAATGCAGAATGTAGAGGAAGATGCAAATGCTATAACTCTTCTTCTTACAGCATTTCCTTGATCATAATAAATGATTTGCTTGATCATAATAAATGTTTCTTTTGAATTATGATTTTTGCAGTGCATGTGTGTATTACTTACTAGTATTTCTGATATTTCATATGGTATCATTGTAATCATTTGATCATTTGCTTTGAGCATCACCACAGGAGTGCACAGCCTATAATGTTGTGCTAAAGATGCAAAAACCTGTGCCTTGACCACAAAAACATACTACAGGTGTCCACCATCAGTTCTGTGTCATCATGATGCCTTCAGGAGATATAATGCAAAATGCACTCTTCACTTATAGTGGAAAATAAAATGGCCGCCATGGTGAAGCCATTTTGAAATTCAAATGTTATTCTTAAAATGAATGGCCCCAGAAGGATTAACACCAAATTCGGTGCTTGTAACCAGTTGTGAAGAATTATTACAGTTATCTGCCCCCCTTGTAGTGGAACAGAAATCATTGTGAAATATAGCTTAGATTCTGAACTCTGTCTTTCTCTTCCTCTTTTCCCCAGGATACGTCACGGCCTTCTCCTTTGTCTAAGCATACTAAACAGCGTGCCATATTCCGACAACCGTGACTGAGAGTGTGTTTGGAAAAGATCCGCATACTCGCTCCGACGATAAAAACTTTCACGATACCCTCCCCACCTCCCACACACACAAACATTTACAGAGACTTGCGATATTTTTCTCACATATGGACCAGCGGCCCTTTGGAAACCCTCTGTGAGCCCTTCTAATTCAGTGTGGCAGAAGCCTCAAATAACCTCAGCCATCAACCGCATGTGTATCTGAATCTGGAGTAGCCATCCATTCAGGAACGGGTCATGTGTAGTTCAGACTTAGCATTGAGTTTCTGTACAGGAGACTGTCCCCAGCCCCTGAGTCCAGGATGGTTGATTATGGTGCTGCCACTCTTCTAAAGGATCACCCTTGACTGGTTGGGACATCCCACCACCATCACCTCCGCACCCCCACAGTAACCCCAGATAAACCTGTCCTCACTTTTGCTGATCTCTTTGGTGTAAAGTGGCTCACAGTTTGTCGCTGTGCGTCGCTGCCTTGGGTTGCCGCAGAGCTGAACGGTCTCACCACAATAGAGAGCTGGCGCTGAAACCCGAAACCCGCCGGGCAAAATGAGAGTCAAGCGTCCTTGGGAGCTCTTTTGATCAGCTGCCGTTTGATTGGCGATCTGCTGACTGCGCCGCAAATTCCTGTTGTGTGACTTTCCCTGCCTTGTCTCCTCTAATACTCCAGCCAATCAAGAGTCCCAAGGCTGCAGGAGGCCAGCTTCTAGGCGTGAAAACACAGAGTGGCATTTGGAACAACTTAGAGCAGTTTATTTGTCTTTTTCCCCCTTTCGCTTTTTTATTTAGTCTGACTGATTCAAAGGGAAGTTTCTTTTAACTGGTGTTGCTTTTATTAGTTTCGCTGCTGCTCAAATGTGGAACAACGAAACAGTCTAAACAAGCTCATATGTGGGACATGATGCAATGCCATGTCTGAAACTTGCCAAGTCAATATTTCAGGGTGCAGCTGAGTTTAAAATCAGGGCCTTCTCCCCTTCTTTCTATCCTCTTACCCATACAGACTCAACTCCATTCTGCAGAACCACTCGCAGCTGCATAGAGCAGTCTCATGAAGTTGTGGTAGCCTGGGATCACTGTGCCAAGCTTTTGACTGGATACACTGACATGAGAGTTGGACTAAGTTACACACAGCTGGGTATTGATGACAACAGATCTACTCTCCTCCTCTGTATTAAAAATAATTCAGTTTGCACTCTGCTCAACAAGAGCATTGAAAGCTGTCAAAACACGTAGAACAAACGTCACAATGCTAAAACTCATGTACACGTACTGTCTGAAGCAGTAGTTTTCAGAGATCTCTATCTCTCTATCTTTGGCCAGAATTTGTACCATGAAATCTCCATTTACATGATGGGCGCAACCACATAAAGGAATATTAGTTTTTACAGATATTTAGCTACGTGTAAACAGGCCCAAAATAACAAACATTACAGAAATGAAAAAGCCATATGTTTTAGATACCCTAGTAAACAAAATGTCTTCCTTCTTCTCTTCACTCGTGAGTTTAATGAACTGCATTTTCTGATGTTTTCACATAAACTTCTCATTACCGCCCCAGCAGACTCAGACCAAATGGCTTTCAAACTCACTGAACATGGTCAGCTATTTGAGGTCAAATGCATTTTTTAAGCCTTGGGCATGTTTGGGCAAACACTCCATATTGTCAAGATTCAGAATTATACAAACTAGCTCCTGCTAGGTTTGCCTTGTTTGTGTGGGCTTGATGTCCTAACCCTGAGCCTTTCTGCCTTAAAAACTGTTTGAATTCGCTAAATGTGAGCATTTACCTTTGTTTGCCATTTTGAGTGCACATTAGACTGAGGCTAAATCACTACCAGATCCAATCCAGATCTGTGCCAGTGCAGGGCCAGGTGTGGGCCAAATGAGCTTCAGTCAGTCAGCTTCTGTTTTAGCTGGCCCCTTCTGCCCCAGTACAAATAACCCAGTCAGGGTGAAAAGGAGGGAGGGAGGGGAGCCTTTGGGGCCTGTGATTGCAGCTGCACACTGATCACACACACACACACACACATAGATCTCTCTCTCTCACACACACACATAGATCTCTCTCTCTCACACACACATAGATCTCTCTCTCACACACACACATAGATCTCTCTCTCACACACACACATAGATCTCTCTCTCTCACACACACACACATAGATCTCTCTCTCTCTCACACACACACATAGATCTCTCTCACACACACACACACACACACACACATATACAGGTACACACACACAAACTGCGCAGACATGCACTGCTCACATACACACAGACACACATGCGCAAGCACACAAACACACTGCTCACACACAAACACTTGCATGTGTGTCTGTCAGATCCTGTGGAAGTCCAGGTTGTTGAACTGCAGACATAACACCCCTGGGCTTAAGTTCAGAGTAACTGACCCTTGCACAGACCTGGCCCACGGCCACTGCAGAGCAGGCCCATATCTGGCCAACATCCGGGCCAGAATCAGAGGGTCTGTTCCCTAGTGCACATCCCTTCATCTTGAGAAAGTTGCTTTCGTTCCACCTTTGCAGTTGTCTCTCATCTTACACTTGTCCTGTTTAGGCCTGTTCCCAGTGCTGCTTCCCTGAGCGAAATTAAGGAAGGGCTTCCTGATCCTGAGTCCAGACAGCAGAGCAGACATGGCACGTCAACAGCCTCTTTCTATTTGCCCTGCAGAAAAAAAAACATTTCTCTCTCTCTCTCTGTTCTCTCCTCCTATTGTCTCTGTTTCACTCTCTTTTTCCAGTCTCTGTGTGTATGTGTATGTGTGTGTGTGTGTGTGTGTGTGTGTGTGTGAGCATGCATGTGTGTGGTCTGTCCAAAGCAAAACATATGGTCACAGTTAAAGGTAGATTATTTTCAATTGTTTGACTGATCAGAAAATGTTTCTCTGCCACCACCTCTTCCAAAAGCAAATGCATTCTAATGGCGTTCCGAGGATTCTGATGGCATTCCCAGCATTCTTTAGGAGTGGGGCTGCTGTTTCCGTCTCCCGGGGCCCTTGGCTGTTGCGACACACACACACACAAACACACGGTGTGAATGCCTGGCAGTAAGATCAGAGAAGGAAGATTTATGGGGATGTACTCTACCGTCCTCTGGTTTTTGCCAGGGTTAAAGATGTGGGCGGAGGTAGTGCGAGAAAGTGTGTGTGGGTGTGTGATTAGGGTGTGTTGGTTTGGGGATATGTGTGTGGAGGAGACAGTGTGTGTGGGTGTGTGTTGAGTGGAAGACATGGGGGTGGCTGATGAATGACTTTGAGTGGAAGAAAAACATTGGTTTTGCTGCATACATACATACATACATATATATAAGATTAGTTCTTAGCATCCTGGGCCTGTGTTCTCAAAGCAGGACCAAACTGACAAATTTAGGGTAAACTCCTAAATATATATAGCTGTGCAACCCTTAAATTTAGGGCTCCTAATTAAAAAAAAAACTAATTCACAAAGCATTTTAGGCCTAAAATTATCACCTAAGTCTGGGAGTCCCTAGAATTAACTCAGTGAGACCTATTTATAAAAAGCTACTGTGTTGACTATGTGGCCATGGCTACACTCTTTAGAAGCACTGTTTAGAACTATTTCCACAGATACAAACAGTGAAAATATGTACAAATCAAACACAAATTAAATACATGGTCGGATTTGGCTAAACAGACTGGCATGAGTCCACTGAGAAAAGCTCTCATTTAAGAAACGCTAACTTGCACTAATAGCCATTAGGCTCCCCTGACTTAATCAGGTGTGATTTCTAAATAAGCTTAACAAAACAAGAGGAGGTCAAAACTACAAAATGAACACTAAGCACTGGAGTCCATCAGGAACAAGAGTGTATGCCATGAACACAAGAAACAGCACACCTGGTCAGTCCTAGAGTCATCTAGAGTAGCAATCTGGCCCCTGGTCTCAGGCAGAGACGAAGTCTAGGATATATTGGCCCTACTGTTTCCATACCATTAGGCAGCTTAATTAGAAGACATCCAATCAATTGGATATCCAAAATGAATCAATGGATGAACAAAAACCTTTTAAAACTAATAGAGGACAAAACAGAAGTGCTTTTAGTAGGCACTAAAGTGAAAAGAGACATTGGGTTCCAAAAACATATGGAACTAGGATTCAACATTAAGGAAGACTTAACTTTTAACTCTCATATAAGAAAAGTTACACAAACTCCTCTTTTTCATTTAAGAAATATGCCTAAGGTGTGGCCTTGTTTACCACAGTCAGAGGCAGAGAAACTCAGACATGCACTTATCCCAAGACTAGACTATTCCAAAATACTGTTTACTGGTCTTCCAAAACAATCTATTGATAAACTGCAACTGATACAAAACCCTGCAGTCAGACTCTTTAACAATAACAAAAAGAAGAGAGCACATTACTCCTGTGCTGGCCACATTACACTGGCTTCCTGTGCTATTAAGAATTTCAAAGTCCTTTTAGTGGTTTATAAAGCTTCATGGCAGAGCACCTTACATCATCGCTGAGTCTCTTTCATTTTATTACATCATCGCTGAGTCTCTTTAATTTTATTTTCTCTTGTGTACCCTTGGGTCCTCCTCAGCAGGTCTACTGTGTCCCAAACAACCCGCAAAATAAAAATGGTAAAATATATTGTGCTCACTATACGCCTAAATATCTTTTGCTCACTATACGCCTAAATATCTTTTGCTCACAATACGCCTAAATATCTTTTGCGCCTAAATATCTTTTGCTCACTATACGCCTAAATATCTTTTGCTCGCTATACGCCTAAATATCTTTTGCTCACTATACGCCTAAATATCTCTTGCTCACTATACGCCTAAATATCTTTTGTGCCTAAATATCTTTTGCTCACTATACGCCTAAATATCTTTTGCTCACTATACGCCTAAATATCTTTTGCGCCTAAATATCTTTTGCTCACTATACGCATAAATATCTTTTGCGCCTAAATATATTGTGCTCACTATACGCCTAAATATCTTTTGCACCTAAATATCTTTTGCTCACTATACGCCTAAATATCTTTTGCTCACTATACGCCTAAATATCTTTTGCGCCTAAATATCTTTTGCTCACTATACGCCTAAATATCTTTTGCTTACTATACGCCTAAATATCTTTTGCGCCTAAATATCTTTTGCTTACTATACGCCTAAATATCTTTTGCTCCCTAAATATCTTTTGCTCACTATACGCCTAAATATCTTTTGCTTACTATACGCCTAAATATCTTTTGCGCCTAAATATCTTTTGCTCACTATACGCCTAAATATCTTTTGCACCTAAATATCTTTTGCTCACTATACGCCTAAATATCTTTTGCGCCTAAATATCTTTTGCTCACTATACGCCTAAATATCTTTTGCTCACTATACGCTCTCTTCAATTTAGCATATCGCTAACAAAATTATGCTATAATATATAAACAAATATAATAAACAAATTATGCTTACAATTTTCGACTGTTTTAATTTTACTTTTAATGATATTCTTCATGATATTCATTACTGTGTTATTAATGGTGTCAGGATAGCCACTGTCCTTGACACAAAGTGGCTAAAAGCAAAAGAGAAATCTTGGGGTTGTCATTGACAGTGACCTAAACTTCAACAGTCACATGAAAGCAGTCAATAAGTCAGTATTTTATCACCTAAAAAACATTTCCAAACTAAGATGTTGTCAGGTCTGCATCAGACCTGGCCACAACCACGCCCCCTCACTCTGCCTCATGAACTCACAGCTTGTCTCCCTGTTCACTGCCACTTCCTGGTTCACATGCACCTTCCCCCGTGTATTAATTGGTTTCACCTGGGCTCCACGTTATTTAAGTGTTTCTCCCTGATTCCCTGATGTCTGGCCTCATCATTCTTCCCTAGGATACGTTCTGAGTCAGCCGCTTTGTTCCTTCGTCTCCTGAGACTCACCTGTGTGTCGAACTCCCCATGTTCCCAGACTCCTCCGTGTTCGGTATTGTCTACGTCTTAGTTTTGATCGTGTGCTTTTGTTTGGACCTCTTATACTTCTGTTACCTGGTCTGGTTTTGTTCCTTGGTTAAACTTCTGACTTATTGTTATTTCCTTACCCTCCACTAATTGTACCAGACGTTGACTTTTGTTTGTTTCTGTTGATCTGATCTGACAGTAGGTCATGATGGTGTTTACAGGTCAGTCTGGAGTCATTGAATGTGTTTTACAGGTCAGTCTGGAGTCAATGAATTTGTTTACAGGTCAGTCTGGAGTCATTGAATGTGTTTTACAGGTCAGTCTGGAGTCATTGAAAGTGTTTACAGGTCAGTCTGGAGTCAATTCATTTGTTTACAGGTCAGTCTGGAGTCATTGAATGTGTTTTACAGGTCAGTCTAGAGTCAATGAATTTGTTTACAGGTCAGTCTGGAGTCATTGAATGTGTTTTACAGGTCAGTCTAGAGTCAATGAATTTGTTTACAGGTCAGTCCATCTTGGCCCATATCTGGGTCACTAAAAACCTAGGAGCCAATCCCAAGCACTTATGTTGCATAGGGTGTACTTTATCAATGTGGGCGTCTGTGTTTGTATCTGTGGTTAAACTAAAAACGTGTTTTTCAGTTGAGTAAACAACCGGATCTAAAACCATCATTTCCAAGAAAGATTTGTTTGCTTGCACTTCTGAAAAGATTGGTTAAGCATTGAATGCAATTTTCATTAGCATTGAATAGCATTGAATGCACCAATTTAACTTAACTGTTACTGGTTGTGCTGCCAATGAGTCAATGACTCATTCCAGACCCACTAAAAATCTCTACTGATTACTCAGGGTAATGGCACATATAAACCATATAGAAGTTTATCAGTAAATTAGACTAACCTCCACAATGGAGATGTTTGTACAGGATGAACGGCCACCTTCATGGAACCCAGTCAGCTTCTGTGAGGAACGTGTTGTCACTCCACTTCAAAGTGGTGTCCTTGTGCCCTAAGAGAGTTTTTTTTAGCGTGCCCACTCTACAACTGCCAGGAACTGTTAATTAAGATCACCCTCACCCGCCTCATGCCCACTTCACCCACAGGAACTCTTTCCAAGCTTTCGGCAGCCATGACTACAGCCCTCTGTGCCCAGTGAGTGCATAATGACAACCAATGAGGAGAAATGAGTGCATAATGACAGCCAATGAGGAGAAATGATGTGGTTAAGAGGCTGTCGCCTTTAACTGCTCTCGCTGTCTGCTTGCCTGACGCTGCTGATGATGCTGCGTGTGTTGAGACGGCTGACTGAGGTAAACAGCGTGGAAAACGAGATGCAAAAAACACACACATTTGGGGGGGGGGTTCTAAGTAGTGTTCTCAGTACCCTGCCATCTTTTCTGCCCAACTAAGCAATCCCACTCTCTCTCTCTCTTGCCCCTCACCCCAACACAGCCTTCCATTTCACACTGCTCCGGCTCCCAGATCTCTGGGGTAGATTGGCAGATCCCTTGCTAATTAGGGCTGAATCGGTTGCTGTGTTCCATAGAAGCTCAATGAGTTTGTGAGGACAATGGTGTGATCGTCATGGCGATGTGTCTGGTTTGATGCTCCCAGCAGACTGACTCTCTACCCCTCTCTGTCCCTCTCTCTACCCCTCTCTGTCCCTCTCTCTACCCCTCTCTGTCCCTCTCTCTACCCCTCTCTGTCCCCCTCTCTGTCCCTCTCTCTACCCCTCTCTGTCCCTCTCTCTACCCCTCCCTGTCCCTCTCTCTGTCCCTCTCTCTACCCCTCTCTGTCCCTCTCTCTACCCCTCTCTGTCCCTCTCTCTACCCCTCTCTGTCCCTCTATCTACCCCTCTCTGTCCCTCTATCTGCCCCTCTCTGTCCCTCTCTCTACCCCTCTCTGTCCCTCTCTCTACCCCTCTCTGTCCCTCTATCTGCCCCTCTCTCTATCCCTCTCTGTCCCTCTATCTGCCCCTCTCTCTGTCCCTCTCTCTACCCCTTTCTGTCCCTCTATCTGCCCCTCTCTGTCCCTCTCTCTACCCCTCTCTGTCCCTCTATCTACCCCTCTCTCTGTCCCTCTCTCTACCCCTTTGTAAGTCGCTTTGGGTGAAAGCATCTGGTAAATGCATAAATGTAAAGGTTGTTTATGGACAGTGGGGTGCGTTTGCTTTGAGGCCTTCATCAATGATTTTTTTTTTTTCATCCATATTGAGAAACAGGTTGTTGTCAGCAGACACTGATTCCTTGGGTCAAAGACTACCATGCTAAGCCAGCCCCCACACAACTGATCCCCTGGGCCCTGTGCTAGCATGCTAACACTAGCCCCCACTCAACTGATCCCTAGGGCCCTGTGCTAGCGTGCTAACACTAGCCCCCACTCAACTGATCCCTAGGGCCCTGTGCTAGCGTGCTAACACTAGCCCCCACTCAACTGATCCCTAGGGCCCTGTGCTAGCGTGCTAACACTAGCCCCCACTCAACTGATCCCCTGGGCCCTGTGCGAGCATGCTAACACTAGCCCCCACTCAACTGATCCCCTCGGCCCTGTGCTAGCATGCTAACACTAGCCCCCACTCAACTGATCCCTAGGGCCCTGTGCTAGCATGCTAACACTAGCCCCCACTCAATTGATCCCTAAGGCCCTGTGCTAGCGTGCTAACACTAGCCCCCACTCAACTTCCTTTATTCCCAAGTTTAAGAGCCCTTCACCTTTTATCAGTTTCTCGGTCCTCGGTAAGATATTCCACAACCAGCACTCTTACGACGAGGGGACAAAGAAACACTTCTACACTGGCCAGATCATATTTGAGCATCTGTGTGAGCCATCTCAGTGTTGCATTGATGTGTGTATGTGTGATGTGTGATATGTGAGATGGTGTTCCAGTGTCTGTGTGAGCTACCCCAGAGTTGCTTTGGTGTGTGTGTGTGTGAATGTGTGTCCAGGTGGTGTTTCAATGTCTGTGTGAGCTGCCCCAGTGTTGCTTTGGTGTCTGTGTGTGTATGAGTGTATGTGTGTAAGTGTGTGTGAATGTGTGTGTGTGTGTGTGTGTGTGAGTGTGTGTGTGTGTGTGAGTAGATGATGTTTCAGTGTTTGTGTGAGCTGCCCCAGTGTTGCTTTGGTGTCTGTGTGTGTGTGTGTGTCTGTGTGTGTGTGTGTGTGTCTGAGTGTGGGTGTGTAGATGGTGTTTCAGTGTTTGTGTGAGCTGCCCAGTGTTGCTTTGGTGTTTCTGAAGTGACATCTAAACACGAGTCATTAGTCATGTTAATCATGTGAGGAGAAGGATGACTGGAGAGAGGCCTCACCACTGACCATAGCCATGGGCCCACATACTTCACACACACACACACACACCATAGCCATTGGCCTTCTAGCCTTCATATTTTATTCACACACACACACACACACACACACACACACACACACACACACACACCATAGCCACTGGCCTTCATCCTTCACTCTTAGCCCAGTGAAGAAGGGAGAGACCACCCCTCCTCTCACACAATTCACCCCAGCTGCTTGTGCTATTGGCTACATGCAAGCCAAGACAGACTGCAAACTTTGTTCAAACAAAGTTGACACATTTTTTTTCCTGTCCAACTCAAAAATGCCAGCATTTGCACTTTCTCTCTTCCCCCCGCTCTCGAACTGTTTCCCTCTGACACACACACCACACACACACTCCACACACACACACTAAAAAAATATTTCTTGCGCTAAGAAAACACTAGCAGGTGTGCAAAGGACAGTCTGGGTCCAAGCAAGGCCTTGATCACACACGCGCACACACACCGGTTCTGCAGTGTCCACAACACACAAGGTTAGATAGCAGACATTGGTCATGTGGATCTCAAAATCAGAGGATCAAGTGGATTTGTGTGTGTGTGTGTGTGTGTGTGTTTGAGTGACAAAATATCACACAAGCTACGAGGTAAAAATGTTCTGAAATCTTGAATGTTTAACAGCTTGCATTGACATGCAACACTTAATTCACACTGCCACAACTCCTCTTTGCAGTAGTTACACACACACACACACACACACATTCAGCCCGAGCAGACCCAACCCAAGGCCTCAGTACCTCCCTAGAAATGGAAATGGAGAGGATTGAAAGCTCTTCCCTGGACATCAGGATTTTATACACACATACACACACACACACACACACACACACACACACAGCATTGGAAGCTCTACCCAGGACGTCAGAATTTTAGCCTACAGTGGAAATATGCCCTTCCAGATCCACTTCTCTTCTCGTCTGACATGATGATCAGATGTGTGTGTGTTTGCATGTGTGTGTGAGTGTGTATGTGTAAACTCTATGTCTATGATGTAGAGCCAGAATGCTGGTCCAAATATTTTCTTTTTCATGTTCTGGAGCTCTCGTGCAGAAAGTAGCTTTGCAGCAACTTTCCATCATAGGCCCAAGAAGCTGAGCCCAAGATGTGTGTGTGTGTGTGTGTGTGTAAACTCTATTGGAAGTCGTGAGAAGCCGAGGCCAAGATGTGTGTGTGTGGGTGTGTGTGTGTGTGTAAACTCTATTGGAAGTCGTGAGAAGCCGAGCCCAAGATGTGTGTGTGTGTGTGTGTGTGTGTGTGTGTGTGTAAACTCTATTGGAAGTCGTGAGAAGCTGAGCCCAAGATGTGTGTGTGTGTGTGTGTGTGTGTGTGTATAAACTCTATTGGAAGTTGTGAGAAGCCGAGCCCAAGATGTGTGTGTGTGTGTGTGTGTGTGTGTAAACTCTATTGGAAGTCGTGAGAAGCCGAGCCCAAGATATGTGTGTGTGTGTGTGTGTGTGTGTGTAAACTCTATTGGAAGTTGTGAGAAGCTGAGCCCAAGATGTGTGTGTGTGTGTGTGTGTGTGTGTGTGTGTGTAAACTCTATTGGAAGTCGTGAGAAGGGACTGGTAGGATTGGCTCTAATGAGAGACCCTTTAAGGCCAGGCCTTGTGGAGACCATGTTCCTGGTGGGACTGGTAGGATTGGCTCTAATGAGAGACCCTTTAAGGCCAGGCCTTGTGGTTCCCCAGGCCTTCAGTTCCAAACCCAATGCCGCTCTAACCGCAGAAGCGAGTGTGTATAGGTGTGTGTGTATGTGTGTGTGTGTGTGTGTGTGTCTGCTTCAACCCCAATGCCGATCTCACCGCAGAAGCGAGTATGTGTGTGTGTGTGTGTCTGCTCCAACCCCAATGCCTATCTCACCGCAAGAGATGTGTGTGTGTGTGTGTGTGTGTGTGCTCGCTCCAAACCCAATGCTGATCTCACCACAGGAGAAAGAGAGTATGTGAGTGAGTGTGTGTGTGTGTGTGTGTGTGAGATCTCACCACAGAGGGGCCGGCCAAGTTCTCCTGTCATTTGTTTCTGGCATGTGCCTCCATCCCCTCCTCTTCTCTTCTCTTCTCTTCTCTTCTCTTCACTTCTCACTTCTTTCTTTCTTTCTTTCTTTCTTTCTCTTTCAGAACATTTTTCACTGTTTCACTGTTCTCCCTTTTCTTTGCTCTCCTTTTCACTCTTTCTCTTCTTCACTCTTATTCTGTTCTTTCCTTCACTCCTTTGCGTTTTTCTTTGTCTGTCTTTCTTCCTTTCAAATTCCATAGCAGCTGTATTGCATCCCGCATGAATAGCAAACACAACTGACACAACAGAGGTCTCAGCAAAGCATAGCACAGCATAGGACATGGACACAGCAAAGCATAGGACAGCATAGGACATGGACACAGCAAAGCATAGGACAGCATAGGACATGGACAAAGCAAAGCATAGCACAGCATAGCACAGCATAGGACATGGACACAGCAAAGCATAGCACAGCATAGGACAGCATAGGACATGGACACAGCAAAGCATAGCACAGCATAGGACATGGACACAGCAAAGCATAGCACAGCATAGGACAGCATAGGACATGGACACAGCAAAGCATAGCACAGCATAGGACAGCATAGGACATGGACACAGCAAAGCATAGCATAGGACAGCATAGGACATGGACACAGCAAAGCATAGCATAGCATAGGACAGCATAGGACATGGACACAGCAAAGCATAGCATAGCATAGGACATGGACACAGCACAGCATAGGACAGCATAGGACATGGACACAGCAAAGCATAGCACAGCATAGGACATGGACACAGCAAAGCATAGCACAGCATAAGACATGGACACAGCAAAGCATAGGACAGCATAGGACATGGACACAGCAAAGCATAGCATAGCATAGGACAGCATAGGACATGGACACAGCAAAGCATAGGACAGCATAGGACATGGACACAGCAAAGCATAGCATAGCATAGGACATGGACACAGCAAAGCATAGGACAGCATAGGACATGGACACAGCAAAGCATAGCATAGGACAGCATAGGACATGGACACAGCAAAGCATAGCACAGCATAGGACAGCATAGGACATGGACACAGCAAAGCATAGCATAGCATAGGACAGCATAGGACATGGACACAGCAAAGCATAGGACAGCATAGGACATGGACACAGCAAAGCATAGCATAGCATAGGACATGGACACAGCAAAGCATAGGACAGCATAGGACATGGACACAGCAAAGCATAGCATAGCATAGGACAGCATAGGACATGGACACAGCAAAGCATAGCACAGCATAGGACAGCATAGGACATGGACACAGCAAAGCATAGCATAGCATAGGACATGGACACAGCAAAGCATAGGACAGCATAGGACATGGACACAGCAAAGCATAGCATAGCATAGGACAGCATAGGACATGGACACAACAAAGCATAGCACAGCATAGGACAGCATAGGACATGGACACAGCAAAGCATAGCACAGCATAGGACAGCATAGGACATGGACACAGCAAAGCATAGTACAGCATAGGACATGGACACAGCACAGCATAGCAAAACACAGCTACATATCTATCACACACACACCTACACACTCACACAATGCAATACAATATAGGATGTTCTGTTGCTCTGTGCAGGACAGTAACCCCAGTCAGGGTTGTGTAGACCAACACGTGCTGTAAACTCATGCCATATAATCTGTTGAACAAGACCAACTCTATTAGTGTTTATTAGTATTAACTCTACTGTGTGTGTGTGTGCCCTTGGTCTCCTCTACTGTGTGTGTTTGTTTGTGTGTGTGTGTGCCCTTGGTCTCCTCTCCTGTGTACTGTGTGTGTGTGTGCCCTTGATCTCCTCTACTGTGAATGTGTGTGTCTGCCTTTTGTTTCCTCTACTGTGGATGTGTATGTGTATGTATGTGTGTGTGTTTGTGTGTGTGTGTGTGTGTGTGTGTGTGTGCGCCCTTGGTCTCCTCTACTGTGGATGTGTGTGTGTATGTATGTGTGTGTGTGTGTGTGTGTGTGTGTGTGCCCTTGGTCTCCTCTACTGTGGATGTGTGTGTGTGTGTGTGTGTGTGTGTGTGTGTGTGTGTGTGTGAGGGAGGTCTGCACTAAGGTGTGTGTGTGTGTGTGTGTGTGTGTGTGTGTGTGTGTGTGTGTGTGTGCCCTTGGTCTTCTCTACTGTGGATGTGTGTGTGTATGTATGTGTGTGTGTGTGTGTGTGTGTGTGTTTGCCCTTGGTCTCCTCTACTGTGTGTGTGTGTAAGTGTGTGTTTGTGTGCGTGTGGATGTGTGTAGATGCATTTGTGTGTGCGTGTGTGTAAGTGTGTGAGTGTGTGTGTGTGTGTGCCCTTGGGCAAACCAAACCACAAGACCATTCTCCCTCTATGGACCGAGGGACTCAGACATCATGGGCAGTAAATCTCTCTGACGTCCACTTAGTACACCACAGCTCAGCCCAACTCTACTTGATGCAACTCTGGACTTAGGACACCACAACTCACCACACACACACACGCACACATACACATACACAACCCAATGCACCACAATACAGCACAGCACAACGCAACACAGTGCAAGGACACATTTATGTACAACATACACACACCGACATACTCCATTTCCCTCCAACACACACATACACACAGCATACAGTACTCTAATAGTGATCTCTGAAGCCGCAATAGAAAACATATTGGACACACACACACGCTGAGCAGTACAGTTATTGACTGCTTTTAAGCAACATGCTTGAGTAGGTACTGTACTTGCTGGCATTTTGGGGAGCTGAGAAGGTTTCCCAGTTTCCCCTGGTTTCTCAAAAGAGGGTCTGTCTGAGGTCACAGCTTTTTTCTCCTTTTCAAGAATGTCTGCAATGCCTCCCAAGGATCCAGCCATGTTGACTTTGGTCTTGGATAAAAGGCTGTGCTCCCCTCTCCTCCCTGGAGATCTTAAATGAGATTAGATGAGCTGAGCTCCATCAGATGTGCCCGGCCTAAGCAAGATCACCTTCTGCTTGTTCCACCACTGCTAGACCGTGGATGAAGACAACACAGAAGACTAGAAGCCTGGATGAAGACAACACAGAAGACTAGAAGCCCGGGTGAAGACAACACAGAAGACTAGAAGCCCGGGTGAAGACAACACAGAAGACTAGAAGCCTGGGTGAAGACAACACAGAAGACTAGAAGCCTGGATGAAGACAACACAGAAGACTAGAAGCCTGGCTGGAACGAGAGAAACAACAAAAAGCGGGTGACGGCAGTCAGCAAAATGACTGAGAGGCAAGGTGGAGTTCATCCCCTATCTGGAGAGACACACACATGCACATACACACACACACATACACACTAGAATCCCAAGCCAAACAGACTGTATGCATCTGACATGGCAGGTGCTGAAAAGCAATGGCAGAGCTCAGTCTCAGGCACCTGAGCGTGTGTGTCTCTGTGTGCTCAGTCTCTCCCCTCCTCACCTCCTTAGGGCTCCTTTGTGTGTGTGTGTGTGTGTTCAGTCGCTCTCCTCTTGGTTTCTTATGGCTTCCTCCATGTCACAAAACATCTCTTTTGGCCCTTTAGGCTTTCCATCCCTTGGCCTCACAGGACTTCTTCACTCTCTCTCTGATTGGTTTAGTGTGATGTGGGAGGGGTTAGGGTTAGGGTTTCCTGTAGTGTGATGTGGGAGGGGCATTTTCAGATGAAGCCATTTTCTGGTTTGGTTTCCTTCCATCAACTCTACCTCTCATGTTCAGACCCAAAGAGCCTAAAGAGTGTTTCCACGGCCAACAACAATATTGTCTTTAATCTAGATATCATTACACTCAGAATGGGAAGGAAGGAGAAATTCAAGGGCACCAATGTTTCTCCTCCATTGCTCTCTCTTTCTCTCTCTCTCTCTCCATCCTTTTCTTTCTCACTCCCTCCCTCTCTCTCCACACTCCACCCCTCTTTCTCTTCTTTGCTCTCTTTACATCCCCCTCTTTCTCTCCCTGTCGTTCCTCTCTTTTATCTGCTGTAATGCCCAGTTTCTCATGGCCCTGTAAGAGAGACATGAAGGTGAAGTGAAGTGAAGTTCCTCCATCCTCCTAGTGTGGTACCTGGTGAACACATAGGGCTGGTAGGGCTGGTAACTGGTGAACACATAGGGCTGGTAACTGGTGAACACATAGGGCTGGTAACTGGTGAACACATAGGGCTGGTAGGGCTGGTAACTGGTGAACACATAGGGCTGTCCTGTCTGGCACAGAGGTCCTAATGGCCAACATTCCCTCAACGACTGGCCCATTAATCGCCTAAGACTCTACAGCTCATTTAGGCCTCCCAAAATGTGTGCGTGTGTGTGTATGTGTGTGTGTGTGTGTGTGTGTGTATGTAGGAGATAAGTGTGTGTTCACACACACCAACCAACCGAACTGTACATACTCATAGAACACCACTAGCTGTCCATGGGGTCCCTTCTGCCCATAAATTCACTCTGCCCAGCCTGGCCAGTGCTTTGCTTTTCTTCTCAGTTGATGTCATGAGGATGTTGCCCAACCATCCATCCTCCCTCCAGCGGTAACACACCGAGAGGCTCCACCATGCGCCTCCAACATCTGCCCACTCACTCACACAAACACACACTCCCCCTCCCACTAGACTACACTCATCTCTCTCTCTCTCTCTCTCTCTCTCGCTCCACCCTGCTGTTGTTCCTGAATTCCTACTCTCATGACCCTCTTGCTAAGGAAACAAAAGCCTTCTGCTGCTAGACTGTGGCTGGACTTAGACACAGCTGAACCGAGCTGTCCAGTCTCTAACTTCTGATACACGGCTGAATCAAGCTGTCCAGTCTCTAGGTTCTGAGGCATGGCTGGACAAAGCTGTCCCATCTCTAAGTTCTGAGACGTGGCTGGACCAAGACACCCCGTCTCAAAGTTGTGTTTAAAGCTGTGCTGACTTTGGGCACAGGGGAAGTTTGGCCACATGTGCGTGTGTCTGTCTGTGTGTGTGTGAGTGTGTGTGTGTGTGTCAGCTTCCCTGCTTGCTGTGATGTCTACATTTAAGGCAGTACCAGTTCTCAAGTATAACAAACTTGCAGTTGAAAGCACTGTGACAGAAAAATGCGGCTCATCTCCCAGCTTAGAAGCAGAGCTACTTTTCAACTTTTGTTTAAAGTAACCCATTATTCTGTTATTGGTCCACTCACACTCAGCATCTGCACATGCTGTTTCTGTGTGCGAGCATGGTTGGAAATACTGTGCAATAGCAAACCCTTGGAAAATGAGTAAGGGGCCTGAAATCTAAATTACATGCAGTGTAGGCTCATAGTCTGTCGGAGTGTTTGGAAACATCTAACAAACACAGCTTCTACAGATAATGGTGAGTTGTCTTTCATCTGGAAGGGTCTTAAACTGTCAGTTCCTCAAGAAAATAATTGGCTGCGCCTCTCCTTCTTTGGCAGACGTACCTAAAATACACTCTAAGAAAGCAAATCTAAAATGTTGAACCTTGGAGTCGGTGGACGTGTAAACCATGTACTCATCAGTAACAGAGGAGATATTAGAAGACTGACTCGCTCCTTTGGTGGCCCAGTTATTAAGAATATTCTTGGACTGGCTCCACATGAGCAGGTCGTCAGATAGCTGGAGAGAGGAGGTTTTACGTAGCTGTTGTCACTGTGTCCAGACAGTCCTGTAAGCTTCAATTAACTTCTACTGCCTAATGCTGTCATGTCTGCTAGCATGTATAGAGTGTTTGTGTATGTGTGTGACAAGGATCAGGATCTAGCCTGACTTTGGTATGTTTGAAGTTCCTTCAGAATAACAGGCAGACATTTTTGGGTTCACCTGAGTTTGGATATGTACAGCCTGCATGCAAACAAAAAAGTTCATTGCTCAAAGATTTTATATATTTTAAATTCTAAATGAAAGGGTGAGTGAAAAGACTTTGAACTGCAGCTGTACTGTTTTGCCTGTTGGAGTGTTTCCCCTGCAGGAACTAACACAAACACTGTCAGCACCCCAGTCCCCCAGAAGAAGCCCTAGCTCGTCCTCTGCTTCTGTCTTGCACATCACTTGTCACATAGTGACAAGCATAGTCTTATGCTAACGCTCATCCAATGGCCGCCCACAACACTGGTTACACAGCCCTATGCTAATGCTAGTAGCTCATCCAATGGCCATCCACAACACTGGCCACATAGTCCTATGCTAACGCTAGTAGCTCATCCAATGGTCATCCACAACACTGGCCACATAGTCCTATGCTAACGCTAGTAGCTCATCCAATGGTCGCCCACACGACCTATGACCAACCACATAGTTGCGACTCATCTGAAGATCCACAGGAGCTGCTATAGTACTTCATCACGTCAGTGTCAACAGCACTGATTAATCATGTATTATGCTCTAGCAATACTATATTAGTTCATCTGGAGATCCACAGAGCCTGTCAGACTAATCAGTTGTTAGGTGCTAAGTTCCTGAGGTGCTCATTCCAGATGCTAAACACTAAGTTCCGGTTGCTGAGCGATAGGTTCCTGTTGCTAAGTGTTAAGTTCCTGTGGTCCTCATTCCAGTTGCTAAGTGATATGTTCCTGTGCTCCTCATTCCAGATTCTAAGTGATAAGTTCCTATGGTTCTCATTCCAGTTGCTATGTACGAAGCTCCTTTGGTCCTTATCCGCTCGATGCTCCAGTGTGACTCCAGTGTTGAGGATCCTCTCTGATTTACCCCATTACAGGCCTGCAATACAGTCACACACAAACCCCTTCCTGCCTTTAACCAGCCTGAAGGCCTCTGCATGCTGGTGCCGACCCACTGGAGTGCAACTCCTTCACCTCTGTTAGGGAGATTCCACTGTGTTCCACTGTGTTCAGTACAAACTGTGTTGCCACCACGCTTCAGCTCTTTCTTTTGTCAGTGGCGCTCAATTGAATCCATTGTTTATCGATTGTGGTTCAGTGAAATATTTTGGGGTTTGTGTGTGTGTGTGTGTGTAAGGGCAGGAGATGGGGAATGTTGGCACACTCACATTGGCACCTTTGTACTCTGTGCTCCGGAGTCTTTGGTACCACCTTTAACAGTCTTAAGATCACACCTGTTACTCAAGTTTAGATCCATGGCAATAGTGTCTCAGGTCTAGTTCTACCATCCTCAGTTCTATCATCTCTTCAGAGTGCCCTTAAAGGCATATTCTCCAGCTTTTCAATCCATTACAGTACTGCTGTCCAAGGTCACCAAAAAAGGAAGAGAAAATTTGGTACAACATAGAGAGTATAGCCAACCGGCAGCTAACGCTAACTGAATGGGACAGGGACAATTAAACTGAAAGTGAGTTTTTGTGCCTTGTTCAGATTTCCACTTTTTCCACTTTTTCTTACCGTCGGCACTTCAACAACAGGGTTATTGTTTGAAACGCTCTGGAATATCCTTTTAATGCAGTGCAGCCAGTGAATATCCCTTTAATGCAGTGAACACCCCTTTAATGCAGTGCAGCCAGTGAATATCCCTTTAATGCAGTAAACACCCCTTTACTGCAGTGCAGCCAGTGAATATCTCTTTAATGCAGAGATTATCCCTTTAATGCAGTGCACACAGTGAATATCCCTTTAATGCAGTGCAGCCACTGACTGCAATTAGTCCATATAACATTCTGGTCCCAACTGAACTAGGAAAAAACAACCAGCCAGGGAGGAGGGTTGGAATGATGTGTATGTGTGTCTGTGTGCGTGTGTGTGCGTGTGTGTGGTGATTTACTACATGCAGAAGCATATAGTGAAAACCTAAAATGCAATATGATGCTTTAATTTCAGATCTGCATAGAGCATGGAGTCTTCAGTTTATCAAGACCAAAGCATCAGGACTTAGCTTGAAATATTTGGAGGATCCTTTATTAGTTTCTGCTGAAGAGCCTAGGAGCAAGAGCACACACACACACCTACCTGCACACCTACACACACATCGACACTTGAGCGAGAGCAAGACATCTGGTCTGAAGAGCACACACACACACCTACCTGCACACCTACACACACATCGACACATGAGCGAGAGCAAGACATCTGGTCTCAGTCGGGTCAATTCTTCATCATAAACCTGATCCTCACTGCACTTCACCAGAGCAAATATTTGACTCGCTTGAGGAATCCTGGAGATGTGTGTGTGCCGACTAAGGGGTCCTGATCGCTGACACCTGCCAAGAGTGCTGGTGGTCCGCCGAGCGGCAGCACACCAGTGCACACGGGCCAAAAGCCGCACTGTATACATACCACACTGATGATTTATTGTGCCTTGGTCTGTCCTATCAGCAAGGCCCGGTTCTGCAGGGTCAGCCTTGGTCCTATCAGCAAAGCCCGGTTCTGCAGGGTCAGCCTTGGTCCTATCAGCAAGGCTTGGTTCTGCAGGGTCAGCCTGGGTTCTGCCTTAGGGCCCAACCCTGTCTAGGATGTCTCTTCCCCGAGGTCAGGCGAGCGGAACATTTGGGCTTGCTTGTTTTTCAAACTGTCCATCCACACACACTCATGCTGATTTGAAGATGAAAAAATTATGTGTTTAGTAATTAGTGTTCTGAGCTGTTCTCACGTGTGTGTGTGTGTGTGTTTCTTTCTCTCTTAATACAGCATATGTCAGCACTGAAAAGGCCACTTCAGGTCTTGGTATTCAGGAGAAACATCTCTATTACTTGAGCGGTGGGTGCTGGAGGAGATGTTTACCTGGAGTTGTCTACTACCCACAGGGAGAGGTGTGTGTGTGTGTGAGAGAGAGAGAGACCACTGGACAAAAATCTGCAGGGGTAATTTCAAGCAGCTCTGTATATTTTCAGAGGTAACCACATTTCTTGATTGTGTGTGTGGGTCTTTATGTGTATGTGTGTGTGTGTGAGAAAGAGAGTTTATGTGTTACATATCGCCTAGTTGAAGTGAGGAGTTTTTCTACCTCCAAACCTGTGAGCCAAAATACACAGGACAATTACAGGCTTCCATGAGGCCTTGCTCCCTTGACTGTGTGTGTGTGTGTGTGTGTGTGAGTGTATGCGACAATTACAGGCTTCCAAGAGGCCTTGCTCCCTTGACTCACTGTGTGTGTGTGTACGCGTATATGTACAAAGAGCAAAAAAATGAGAATTTTCCATCCTTCTGAAAAATGCCTGATCCCCCTCCCTGTTGGGAAGGAAAGAAGAGCCCTTAGGTTGTTGAAAACAGACGAGTAGGAGGTAAATGCTCCCTCTCTGCCCCACACAGAAGGAAGAACCCAGCAGGGAGAGACTGTAAGGGGTAGGGGTGGAGGAGTGGGGTGGGGGTGGGCAAATGACACGGGATGTGATTAGAAACGACCTCCCATTTATGATTTTGTATGAAAGTCATGCCAGATATTTTCTCCCTGGAAGGAATTTGGTTCTAACAAGTTCCATGTGAATGGTTTGGAGTGAATCTCACACACACACCAGTTCCATGTGAATGGTTTGGAGAAGAATCCAGAGCTATTCTACAGCTAGAACTTACAGTTTAAAGAGACTGGGAAAAACACACAGAGAGCGAAACAAGAAGAGGAGGGGGAGTAGGAAAGAGAGCGGGGAAAAAGAGAAAACACTTTTGTGTTATTTTCAGCTTTCCAAGAGGTTTCTACAGGTCAGGAAAAGGGAAAAATGGAGAACAATGAGCCCATACAAGAACATGACTTCCTTCCTTCAGTCTCTAGATCATGTGACCAGGACAAAAACTTGACTTCCTTAAGTCTCCAGATCATGTGACCAGGATAAGAACATGACTTCCTTCAGTCTCTAGATCATGTGACCAGGGCAAGAACACAACTTCCTTCAGTCTCCACGTCATGTGACCAGGACAAGAACACAACTTTCTTTAGTCTCATCACATGACCAGGACAAGAACACGACTTTTCAGTCTACAGCAATGTCCATGATCAGTCAGAGGCATGCTTGTTAGTCTACGCAGATCTGACTAAACGAGAGGCGTGCTGGTTAGTCTATGAAGATCTAACTAAACGAGAGGCGTGCTAGTTAGTCTATGCAGATCTAACTAAACGAGAGGCGTGCTGATTAGTCTATGAAGATCTAACTAAACGAGAGGCGTGCTGGTTAGTCTATGAAGATCTAACTAAACGAGAGGCGTGCTGGTTAGTCTATGCAGATCTAACTAAACGATAGGCGTGCTGGTTAGTCTATGCAGATCTAACTAAACGATAGGCGTGCTGGTTAGTCTATGCAGATCTAACTAAACGATAGGCGTGCTGGTTAGTCTATGCAGATCTAACTAAACGATAGGCGTGCTGGTTAGTCTATGCAGATCTGACTAAACAAGGGGCGTGCTGTTTAGAAATGTTTGAAAGGGAAGTCATGAGTCGTGTTAATGATCCGGCACCACTGATGACCTTGAATAACGAGTGCTTTTCCCGCCCCCTGGGACAAAGTTCACCCACGCTGAACGCTTAACGCTAATTGCAACACAAACACCAAACACGCCAACATAGGAAACTAATGAACAGGTTCACACACACACACACACACACAGGATAAATCACCGGGTGAACAGAGAACATTCTTTTTATCCCGTTCTGTGCTGTTCTTTTATTCTTTCTGTTTTGTTTTGCAAGAGTGAATGATTGCTCTGACTCTCTGGATGAACCAAGCTGTGCAGGTCCACTGCAGATGGATATGTTTGTTTGCGCTGGATTGTTGGTCCGGTTCTGTCTGGACTCGGCTCTTGATTATTTTGGACTCCGGCGTGAAAAAGACAACAAGCCTGGATCTATAAGCGCATGCTTTGCACTCTTGGTGTGATAGTAGCCAAAGCCTGGGGAAATGGCTAGGGACTGCAGCACCAAATTACCCAGCCTTGTGTGAGTGAGAGAGTGTGCTAATTCACTCAGCCTTAAGCTCAGAGCACGGAGTCCTGGATTGGTCGGCAGGTAGCACAAGTGGAAGTAAACCTAGGAAAGCCCAGCGGTTCTGTCCTGCGTACTTTTGGTCAGTGTGTGAGTTGGATGTGGGAGGTGAACCCAGCCCAAGCACAGGGAGAGTCTGGAGTCTCAGACAGGGTGTAAAGGTCAAAGCACAGGGAGCGAGTCTGGAGTCTGGAGTCTCAGGCAGGGTGTAAAGGGCAAAGCACAGGGAGCGAGTCTGGAGTCTGGAGTCTCAGACAGGGTGTAAAGGGCAAAGCACAGGGAGCGAGTCTGGAGTCTGGAGTCTCAGACAGGGTGTAAAGGTCAAAGCACAGGGAGCGAGTCTGGAGTCTCAGGCAGGGTGTAAAGGTCAAAGCACAGGGAGCGAGTCTGGAGTCTGGAGTCTCAGACAGGGTGTAAAGGTCAAAGCACAGGGAGCGAGTCTGGAGTCTCAGACAGGGTGTAAAGGTCAAAGCACAGGGAGCGGGTCTGGAGTCTCAGACAGGGTGTAAAGGTCAAAGCACAGGGAGAGTCTGGAGTCTGGAGTCTCAGACAGGGTGTAAAGGTCAAAGCACAGGGAGAGTCTGGAGTCTGGAGTCTCAGGCAGGGTGTAAAGGGCAAAGCACAGGGAGCGAGTCTGGAGTCTGGAGTCTCAGACAGGGTGTAAAGGTCAAAGCACAGGGAGCGAGTCTGGAGTCTGGAGTCTCAGGCAGGGTGTAAAGGGCAAAGCACAGGGAGCGAGTCTGGAGTCTGGAGTCTCAGACAGGGTGTAAAGGTCAAAGCACAGGGAGCGAGTCTGGAGTCTGGAGCGAGTCTGGAGTCTGGAGTCTCAGGCAGGGTGTAAAGGGCAAAGCACAGGGAGCGAGTCTGGAGTCTGGAGTCTCAGACAGGGTGTAAAGGTCAAAGCACAGGGAGCGAGTCTGGAGTCTCAGACAGGGTGTAAAGGGCAAAGCACAGGGAGCGAGTCTGGAGTCTGGAGTCTCAGACAGGGTGTAAAGGTCAAAGCACAGGGAGCGAGTCTGGAGTCTCAGACAGGGTGTAAAGGTCAAAGCACAGGGAGCGAGTCTGGAGTCTGGAGTCTCAGACAGGGTGTAAAGGTCAAAGCACAGGGAGCGAGTCTGGAGTCTCAGACAGGGTGTAAAGGTCAAAGCACAGGGAGCGAGTCTGGAGTCTGGAGTCTCAGACAGGGTGTAAAGGTCAAAGCACAGGGAGCGAGTCTGGAGTCTCAGACAGGGTGTAAAGGGCAAAGCACAGGGAGCGAGTCTGGAGTCTGGAGTCTCAGACAGGGTGTAAAGGTTAAAGCGCAGGGAGAGAGTCTGGAGTGCGCTTGGCCTCTGCTGCTCGTACTGAGCCAGGGGATCTTGGGTAAGCAGGAGATGACCGTTTAGACAAGGCTGGCTTTGCAGCTCACACACACACAAACACAGGCTACCCATACAGACACACACATGCGCAAACATGTACACACACATAGGCTATCCATAAATGCCGACACACACGCACATACACACACATAGGCTATACATATGCACACACAAACACACACATGGACGCACACACACACACACACACACACACACACACAAATACTCAGTCCTCCTGCTGGCTACTGTTTGAATGTCCCAGCTCAGCAAGAGGAACAGTCTACATCAACATTTCACATACTTTCACACACACACATGCACACACACGGAGTATAGCTTGCCCCATGTGCATGGATAATGGGGGGGGGGCACTCAGACTAATCATGTCTGTGATAATGGAAGTGGCTCCAAGAATAATGTTTATTCAACTGTCTGAAGAATAAAAAAAAGAGGAGAGGAAGGGGAAAAAAATAGTGTACATGCTTGACGACTGTGATATAGCCAAAGCAGGAAATGTGAAAGGGCAAATGTACTCACTAAGCAGTGTGTGTGTGTGTGTGTGTGTGTGTGTGTGTGTGTGTGTGTGTGATTTCCTGCATCTTGACTGTTTTGTTAGCCTGGAAAGCACACGTTGGAAAGTGTAAAGTATGACATCAAGTGATAGAACTCCTGTATCCAAGAGGCGGCACCAGGGGCATCGCTAGCTATTTAAACATTTCAGGGCTATAGCCCAGAAGGTACAATCCTTTTTATGTGGGGCTTCGGGTGTGTTTGAAAATCAGACTGATGAACATGCAATTTTAACGAAGCTTGAGAATAAAAGGAAAGGCCAATCGTTATGGCTCATGTTGGGTCATGCCAAGTAGTTTGATATTTAGGCTATATTAAAGATAATGTGGCCTGTTAACAAGTGAACGTCTCTTCTGCCAAAGTGCACCACCCACACCAGCTGCCAAAAGGTGACATTAAATAGCCTATAGCCTAATAAACACTGGCACACACCGACACAATGTCAAGTGTAAAACATAGAAAGGATTTCATCATTATGCAGCAGCAGTTATCAGTTAGCCTAGCGCTACGAATATTTGCCTAGCCCCTTCACGCAGTTTATTTCGCTTGAATGAATAACTTAGCAACTAGGCTAACTTATGGTAGCTACTTTAGCAGTGTAAAAAGTGCTGTACTGCCATTGAAGACAAATTATTGCTAGTGGTGAAGAATGTGACTCCATTGTGCAGAGCCTGTAAACAGAAGGAAGTCCACGTTTCAGGTTCAGGTTCAAGGTTCACAAAACTGAACTGATTGAAATGTTCTCATGGGTTGGGGTAGATGATGCAGTAGACTTTCAGTCTCCACCTCTTGTCCCTCCTCTTCCCCTTTTTCCCAAAGCATTTCCTGTATCCATCTGTCCTTCTCAACACTCTTCTCACTAAGGCTAGCTTGCAGCACAAAACAGCAGTGTGATGTGAAGCCCTACCTACAGAGAACAAAGAACACCAACAATGAATCTGCAACATTTTGCAACAAATTATTCTAAATCTGCCAATATATGGTCACGTAAGATATTCTTGTGGTTTTCACTGGTTACAATGTTGCATTTGTGGCTGTTGGTAATGCAACCACACAGAAGTCTCCTCTGTAGGGCTATTTTCTTTTTTCTTTATTTCTTTATTATTTATTTATTGAGGCACACAGTTTTCAATACCACCCCACACACAGCATCAGACTCTGCTGCCACCTGTGGATTATGATCGATGTTAATTTTTTTCAGAGACACTCAATAAAATCCAGTGTTTATCCACAATGCTTATATTGATAAAATCAGCACTTTTCTATAAATGTACTTTTTGCTTAAACACAGGGCTATTGTCTAGGAAACTTTTGATTGTCTTCTTTAAGTGATAACTAGCCTATGATTTTAACATCTGAAAAATGGTCATTTTAAACAATATTTTATAGCCAGGCCTAAACAGGGGCAACAGTGGAATTCCATACATGAGATGAAAGTAGACCATTGTTTGATAGCCTCCTGATAATCTATACCCATCATGAGATGAAAGTAGACCATTGTTTGATAGCCTCCTGATAATCTATACCCATCATGAGATGAAAGTAGACCATTGTTTGATAGCCTCCTGATAATCTATACCCATCATGAGATGAAAGTAGACCATTGTTTGATAGCCTGCTGATAATCTATACCCATCATGGACAAGACTGTGATCACAGACAAGACTTGCGCCGCCAATGTGAAAGGGCAAACAAAGTCTTGACTTAAAATGTTGTTGGAGCCTAATCTGGATTACCAGACTCAAAGGGCCTAACAGTACATCTGGATTACCAGACTACTCAAAGAGCACAGTTTGATTACCAGACCACTCAAAGAGCACAGCTTG